>QRFJ01002402.1:0-47929 GCA_006176705.1 Cocos nucifera
GTACTGTTTTCCAATCTATAGGATGAATCTCTACTCATTCCACTTTATATACTTTGACGCGTGCCACTTGCCATAAAGCTATAAATAGCCTGACGCATCATCAATGATAGAGATCATGACATATCCCTTTACATACAAGAACTGAAAAATCTAACTGGGTTACACAACAAGGGTTTGAATCTAGTGATCATCAATTGAACTGATACCAATTCAATTGATGCTGAATGAGGATTAATATAGGTTCAAGAAAATCGTGCTAGCACTCGATTGAACCTAACATTCTTCTTTTACTATCATAAATAGTTGTCCTGACTGAGCCAAAGGAGTTTTTGCTCATTCAGAGGCCTTCTGATCTGACTAGTCTGTCCGAATCAGAAAGGGGTGTGTCTTATTTCAGTAAGATAATACCTACCATTTTTGATCGCACCATTTCTCTCCTTTGACTTTGGTCAAAAGTTACCTTTGACTGTCAAACATTGACCATTGACACTTTGACTTTTGTCACGTATCATGCACCTATTGGAGAGCTGGTGGGGCTGTCCCCTATCAAACTGGCAAGGAAGAGGGGCAGCACCCTTGGCTTAGTGCCCATTGAGGCCCAGGAGTCCTGTCGATAGGGACTCATCTCCTTTTGGATTCGATTAGATTCTCCTAAGAACCAACTTTGACTGATCTTAGGCACCTCTAAGGAAAATTCAGGGGACTCTTATTCCCACCAATCAGATTTAGATCTGATTCATACAAAGAGTTGTGATGTGTGGGAAGAAAGGAGTTGGATTCACAGATAGTCTATAAATAAGATCCTGCCCCAACTCAAAGTGCAATTGAATTCCCATGCCCTCAGTGCCTCTCCCCTTTTCTCCATGCCAAACCCACTTCTCCCTCTCCTCTCCACGTCCAAAGTGTTTTGGACCATTGGTTGGTGCAATCAGATGAGAGAAAGCGAGATCGAAAGTAAAGGTTGTGCACTGCAAAGGCAAACTGCTGATCTCAAAGGAGTTTGAAGAATCCTCTAGATCAGATCAGATCTGAATTTTGGAGAGATATGATAGAGAAGAAGAGGATCTCTAAAGATCCACCCTAAGTGGATATTCGGTAAGGCAGGACTTGTGCTAGATCCAGGAACTTCTGATAAGATCATCACGGTAATAGATTACCCAATAAAGGTAAATTTAAATTTAATTTTATTTTTAAATTTTATTTTTTATTTAAAATAATAAAGAATAGATCTAAATATCAAAATTTGATTAGGATCAAAGAAAATAATTTTAAATATCTTCTTCGATCGATCAGATCTGAATCGAACCTGGTCCGGAAATATGGATTTTCCTTCAATGGTAATCGAGAGCAAGGTTCTAATATATTTAGATCTAATTTTAATTATTTTAATTTTTAGAAAATAAAATGATTTTAGATGTCACATAAGATGTTGATCAGATCTAAAATCAGAAAAAAATAAAATTAAATGATTTGGATCTAAGATAGAAAATATCATGACTAGTTCTAAAATAGAATATTCTATAGAATAGTCTTGCATGTTTATCATTTAATTGATTAAATTAATATTTTAGATCTATTTATTTACTATTTTTTGATATTATAATTATTATAATAACATCTAAAAAATAGCAAATAAATTATTTAATTTTAAACATCATATGAGATATATTGTTGCATGTCTAGACTAGTTGTAGAATAGTTTCTACATTTGTCTAGATTAAAATTTTATTTTGATAAATCAATTTAAATCTAATTTTTAGATTATTATGAAGATAATTTAGATCTGAAACATACATGATTGATACATGAGGATGTATGCAAATAATGCCATGATTGATCTAATTTATATAGTGAATATATGATATAGATCTAAAACATTTTGTAGTATGATGTTCTTGATTAAGGCATTCCTCTTGGCATCCGATCGCATAAGAACGAAGCAGAGATTTAAAGCCCTCTCCCAATCTTGATTGGGGTGTTCTTTATGATGTGTAGGGGTGCTGCTCAGTTCATCCTTAATCAAAAATCCAAACTTACTTTCTGCCAAAACCCTAGATCCTGAAACCTAGGATTTATTGTGCATATTTTGTTTATGAAACCCTACTTAATTAAGAATTAATATTATGAAATATAAAGAATTTAGTCTAAAATGAGAATTTTAGATCTGATACATATTCAAATATTAGGTTCGGGGCTTGGGTAGCTTAATTTAGGTCTAAGCGGGTTGATCAAACCGAATCAAGAGTTGGTTAGATGGGATCAACAATGCTTAAATTGACCAGCCTAATAGGATAGTTTGGGTCAAGATCGAGTCACGATCAAGCAAGACTAATTAGGCTCAGAGTTAGAGTCTGAATTGTAGGCTAATCCAATTGGTTCTAGCTCAACAATTTGGTGTCTAAGGTAAGTTTGGCACATACGATCGACTGATTTTTAATTGAAAGCTACGTGACATGAATGCATTCTTGTACGAGTTAATGGCATATTCCTTCCACCGGTCTCACTTATCTGGACATATCTATTAATCCAGTTCTGATCTGAGGTGGTCAATAATCCAAGCTAACCCATGCCACTAGGTTAGTCATAATTGTTATGACTATGACAAGTCTAGTTTAATGAGACCTGAATCAATTCTCCTAAGAAAAGATTAAGTCTGAGGTCTTCCACCATGTGTAGATGTGTGCTCTTTCCAAGGGTTGATTGTTCTCGACTGGATACAGTGACTCAGTTGCATCAGGAAGACGCAACCATATCTATTAGGCATTGGATGCTATGGGCTGGAGGATGTGTTGGGCTCAATATTTTGGATACGATGAGAGACTCAACTAGGACTAGTTCATGCAAATGGTGGGTCTGACTTAACTAAGGAATGGGATCAATATTTGAATACGGTGGAGATTCATGAATTAGAGACAAGTTTGGTGCAACATTGATTAGAGAAATCATTGACAAGAGTTGTTCACTCATTGGCTAACCCATCACCAATAACTGCTAGTGAGGTGATGAGTTCGTTGGTGAGACCGCACCACCCACTAGAAATCATTAATCGTTTAGATTTTTGCATCTCTATAGAGAGAGTGTAGGGATTCAAGAAAATAGTAGAAGCTAATTTGTTTAAAAATAAAATCTCTAAACAAATTGGTCAAGTCATAAATTACAGTATCTAACTAGAATCTTTGCTTCTACAGAATAAATGTCTGCATCCAACCCATTGCACGTATATCCTGACACCACAAGACTGACCGAATCAATTATAAAGATTGGCTCAGAAACTATAAAATTTTTTGGGTTAAGAAGTTAACCCATGTTTGGATCCAGGACCTCCCACCTTACACAGTCCGTCCATCCACTTGAACAGAGAGCATCTCTGGAAAAGGTGGATAGACGAAGATAATATGGCCAGATATACATGTTGGCTCGATGTCTGATGAGCTCAGCCGCAACATAAAAATATCGAGACTGCTCGCAAATGTTGGCTCACCTACAGGAGATGATTTGTGAATAGAGTCGCACAGCAAGTATCAAGTCATGAAAATGACTTTTTAGGCTAAGATGCATGATGGGCAGTCAGTCCAAGATCACTGTCTGACGATGATCAAGGACATGGAAGAGCTTGAGAAGCTTTGTGTGAAGCTAAACATGGATCTGCAGAACGATATTATTCTGCAATCCTTGACTGATGCATATAGGCAATTCATCATAAATTACCACATGCATAAACTTCAAAATTTCTTGACCGAATTAATGAACATGCTGGTCATCGCTGAGCTTTCTATGAAAGGTTCTAAAGGCTGAGTTCTTGCTATGGAATGGACTTCTTCCAAAAGAAAGTCTTATGGAAAGGAAAAGAAGTCTGTGAAAAAGTAAAAGGTGGAAGGAGCAAAGAAGAAGAAGGCAGAGCCGAAGATGAAAGCCACTACCAAAGAAAAGTGTTTTCATTGCAACAACGATGGCCACTGAAAGTGGAACTGCCCTACTTACCTGGACACTGTGAAGAACAAGAAGAAGGGTCCTTCTAAAGATATGCTCGTTATTGAGTCTAACCTTATGGTTTCTTCTGCATCCAATTAGGTGCTTGACTCTAGTTCTAGTGCTCATCTATGCACTTTCATGCAGGATCTTGAGGATAGTAAGAGGCTAAGGGATGGAGACATGATCCTATGCATCGATAATGGAGCAAGAGTTGCTGCAGTGGTGGTGGGAACATATCCTCTTCGATTACCATCTGGTTTAGACTTAGTTTTGAAAGACTGTTATTATGTGCCTACAGCTAGTTGGAATTTGATTTCTGTTTCATACTTAGCACAAGAAGGCTATGTGATTATCTTCCTTAAGGATCATTGTAAATTCTTTATGAAAGAAATAAAATTGCAAATGGTTCCTTATTAATTGCTTTAGCTACATATTGATGTACCTATTCTAACTATCGAGCAAATGTGAATGCCAAATGACCTAGGATAGTCCAAACGATAGGTATCTATGGCACTAAGATTAGTCATATAGCAGAAGATAGGATCAACAAATTGAGAGAAAAATGGGCTATTGAGTCCATTGACTTTCGAGTCATATCCAACTTGTGAATCCTATCTCAAGGCAAAATGACCAAACTCTCTTTTGTGTGGGACATGGGAAAAGGCCACAGATCTCCTTACCCTAGTATATACTAATGATGTTGCGGCCATTTGATGTGCCGCTAGAGATATTTTGTCTACTTCATATCTTACTGATGATCTATCTAGGTATGGGTATGGTATATCTTATGAGACAAAGTCTGAAGCTTTGAAAAGTTCAAAAGAATTCAGACATGAAGTAGAAAATAAATTGAAAAAACCCATTAAGGTTCTTCGATCAGAGCAGGAGGTGAATACCTAGTTGAAATTCCTAGACATCTCAAGGAAAATGCATAGTCTCTTAATGGAATCCACCAGGAATACACTCAAGTTCAACGGAGTTTTAGAAACGGACAAATGGCACTCTATTGATATGGTCCGATCCATTGATGAGCTTCACAGACCTCTCTGATTTTTTTGAGGACATTCATTGTTAACTTCAATTTATCTATTGAATAGGGTTCCCTCTAAGACCGTTCTACCACACTGTATGAGATATGGCATGGTAAGAAACCAAGTCTGAGTCATCTCAGAATTTGGGGTTGTCTGGCTCATGTCAAAAGACAACAAGCAGACAAGTTAGAGTTTAGGTCCTTCAGAGCTCGTTTTCAATAGGATATCCTAAAGAGTCATTAGATAACTATTTTCTACATTAGAAGACACAATGTGATTATGAGTCGACATGCCATCTTTCTTAAAAATAGTTTATTCAAGATAGCGATGTTGGAAAGCAGATTAAGCTTGATGAGAAAGTCCTCAACGAAGAACAACGAGTCTAAGGACCAATTGGAACAAATCAGGTTGAGCCAATAAAACACAACCTCCTCCCACCTCGTAGATCGAAAAGAGTTTCCCATCTCCCTGAAGATACTAGGTATTATTTAAAGAAGTAGAGGAAATGTTCCTCGTAGGTAATGGTACTCATTGTGATGATCTCAAAATCTATAATGAGGCGATATCAGATATCGACTCCATGAAATGGCTAGAGGCAATGCAGTCAGAAATTGACTCGATGCACTCAAACCAAGTCTGGACCTTGGTAGATCCATAAGAAGGTATAGTACCTATTGGGTGTAAATGGATCTTCAAGAGAAAGATTGGTGTAGATGAAAATGTGGAGACATTCAAGGCTAGACTAGTGGCAAAAGGTTATAGTCAACGCGAAGGCATTGACTATCAGGATATCTTTTTCCCAGTGGCTATGCTAAAATCCATCCGCACATTGCTTGCCGTTGCAGCCTATTTCGATTATAAAATATGGCAAATGGACGTGAAAATGATGTTTTTAAATGGATATCTTGAGAAAGATATCTATATGGAACAGCCGCTAGGTTTCACATCCAGTGATACTGATCACAAGGTTTGCAAGATGCAAAGGTCCATATATGGACTTAAGCAAGCATCTCGAAGTTGGAACACTCATTTCAATGATGTGATCAAAACGTTTGGTTTCATCAAAAATGATGAGGAACCATGTATCTTCAAAAAGGTCAATGAGAGTGCTGTTGTCTTCCTCGTACTGTATGTGGATGACATCCTCCTTATTGAAAATGATATTCCCATGATGACGATAGTCAAATTATGGTTGTCCAAGGAATTCTCCATGAAAGATCTAGGTGAAGCATCCTTTATTCTAGGAATTAAGGTCTATAGAGATAGACCAAATAGGATGCTAGGACTTTCACAGAAGATGTACATAGAGAAAATACTAAAGAGATTTAGTATGAAAAACTCTAAGAGAGAATTAATATCCTTTAGACATGGTATTCATCTTTCCAAGAAGATATGCCCTAGTAGACCTGAGGAAATAGAATGCATGAGCAAGATCCCTTATGCTTCTGCAATAGGGAGCCTCATGTATGCCATGCTATGTACATGACCTGATATAGCCCATGCTGTGAGTGTCACAAGCAGATATCAGTCAAATCCAGATGAAGAACACTGGACTTATGTGAAATGTATCCTTAAGTACTTAAGAAGAACTAAGGATATGATGTTGGTCTTTGGTAACGGAGAACTCCATGTCTAGGGATACACAGACTTGGATTTCATGTTCGATATAGATGATCGAAAGTCGACATCTGGGAGTCTATTTGTGTGCAATGGTGGTGCTGTCAGCTGAAAGAGTTCTAAGCAAATCATGATAGCAGATTCCACCATGGAAGCAGAATATATCGCTGCATCAGAGGCTGCGAAGGAACCATTTTGGTACAAGAAGTTTGCGACAAAAATTAGAGTAATGCCATCAGATGACATTCCTCTATACTGCGACAATAATGGCGCCATAGCCCTTGCTAAGGAGCTGAGGTCTCACCAGAAGTCTAAGCACAGTAAGCGGCGATACCACCTCATCTACGATTACCTCGAGAAGGATTATGTTGAGGTCAAGAGAGTCAACTCCGTAGATAATGCGGCAGACCCACTTACAAAGCCATTGGGACAACTTAAATTCGAAGCCCACCTGAAGAAGATGGGGCTTAGACTTGTAGCCAATTGGCTTTAGAACAAGTGGAAGATTGTTAGATATATGCGCCCTAGAAGCCAGAATTGGCTGACACTTGTAATACACTTCTAGGGGCAAAATTGTAATTATGACTATAATCAATAAAATGGGTTATTTTCTATCATATATGTGTATTTAGTGTCTGTGATATTTCCTTTGAGTTAATGGTAATGATAATTCATATTTTCAAGAGTTGAAAATTTAAGACATGAATAATCATTATTAACTCATAAAATGCTCCCGACCATAGGATGATCACCAGGATGGTGATTGATCTAGAAGGTTGGTGTACAATCGCTTCTCTTTAGTAGATAAGTCTTAAGTCTATGGTGTGGAGACACTAGAGCGAGAGTATAGGTACTCGTTAGAGAATGAGGGCACTAAGGATGACCACCTCGAGTAGTCATTAGAAAGTCTACCTTCTCGTCAATGACTGACTCGATGCTGTAGTGGTGTGTCTGATTCTTTGATCTGAGGTGCATCAACAGTTCACCTTGAGGGTGTTATAGTTTGACTACACCATTACTCAGTCTCCTAGCCATATGGAACCCTGAGGTTTATGTTGGCTATGACATGTTCATTATAGGAACTGGATTGCATCAAGATGGAATCTATCTACCTCGGTGGTAGAGGAGCAGCCCTATGATGATCATAAGAATCAAATCTAGAAGCCCATAGCCATGGTAGAGTGAAATAATAGAAAGAGTTTCTATTTAGGTTTTCACATTGCACTTGAATCGAATGATTACATCATATAACAGAAACTAGGGTTTGATGAGTATACCTTAACCCTAATCTGATCGGGGCTCAAGATAGAAGAACTTAATCACACAGATAGCTACACCAAGAGGTTCGCATTCAGCTCTGATGGTTGCCACCATATACTGCTAGGTGTCACTGATGGATTTTGGAAGCAATTAGAATGATTTAGATGATCGATCATTCTAGCTGTTCGAATCAGAAGAGTTCTGGTCCATCGAAAGGAGTTTCGATGATATCAATGATAGAGATCATGATATATCCCATTACCATATAGAACTGAACCTAACTAGGTTACACAAACAAGGGTTTGAATCTGGTGATCATCAATTGAACTGATCCAGTTCAATTGATCTGAATGAGATTCAATTAGGTTCAAGAAAATTGTGCTAGCACTCGATTGAACCTAACGTTCTTCTTTTACTATCATAAATAGTTGTCCTGACTGAGCCAAAGGAGTTTGTGCTCATTCAAAGGCCTTTACCTGATCTGACTGGAGTCTGTTCAAATCAAAAAGGGGGTGTCTTATTTCGTAAGATAATACCTACCATTTTTGGTCATCTGCCATTTCTCGTCCTTTAACTTTGGTCAAAAGTTGACCTTTGACTGATCAAACATTGACCATTGACACTTTGACTTCTATCCATGTGTCATGCACCTATTGGAGAGCTGGTGGGGGCCTATCCCCCTGCCAGAAGTTGGAGGCGCCTAGGAGTCCCTATTGGACAGGGACTCCATCTCCTTTTTGAATTTCGATTAGAGTTCTCCTAAGAACCAACTTTGATTGGTCTTAGGCATCCACTAAGGAGAAATCCAGGGGACTCTGTTTCCACCAATCAGATTTAAATCTGATTTCACAAAGAGTTATGATTGGTTGGGAAGAAGAGGAGTTGGATCACAGATAGTCTATAAATAAGACCCTGCGCCCAACTCAAAGTGCAATTGAAATCCCATGCCCCAAGGTTGCCTCTCCCCTCTTCCTCCATGCCAAACCCACCTTCTCCCTCTCCTCTCCACATCCAGAAGTGTTTTGGACCTTGGTTGGTGCAATCCAGATGAGAGAAAGGCAACTGAAAGCTAGAAGGTTGCGCTGCTGCAAAGGATAATTGCTGATCTTCAAAAGGAGTTTTGAAGATCCTCTAGATCAGATCCAGATCTAATTTTTGGTGATGTGATAGAGAAGAAGAGGATCTCTAGATCCAGCCCGAGTGAACATCGGTAGAGGCTAGGCACTTGCGTGGCTAGATCCAGAATCTTCTACTACATACAGGATCATCAACGGGTAATAGGATTACCCAATATTAAGGTAAATTAAATTTGATTTAATTTATTTAGATTTTATTTTTATTATTAGAATAATAAGAATCAGATCTAAAATATCTTAGATTTGATTAGGATCAAAGAGAAAAATGTTTGAAATATATCTCGATCCAATCAGATCTGAACGAACCTGGTCCGAGAAATCAGGATTTTCCTTCATGATCTAATCGAGGTTGATAGTTAAACTCTGAGGTGTCCTATGAGCATTTTGGTCAAGGAGATGAATTATACAAAAAGTATATCCACATGGATTCTAGGGATGTTGTTCTACACATTCGACCTATCCGACTTTCGGATATCATTATTAGATGGTCACTTTGATTGGTATAAAAATTTATTTCTATGCTACTGGCTTAGGTTTGAACCTATGGAGTCATGCACATAAGAGTTCTCGATCTGGTCGGATGGTTGATTGGTAATTAAGAATCGTTCTAGGGTTAAACATTCAATATGATTAATGTTTGACCTAGTGCAAGTGTTGTAGGAGGATCGATTAGTAATTTGATTGCTAATTAGCTTAATTTGATTAAGTCAGAGGACTGAGATTAAGTTTAATTAAATATAATTTAATTAGATTTAGTTTGAGCTTGATTGGATCAAGTCCAATTGTTTTATTGGATGAGCAAATTGAAAGGAAGAACTAGTCCTAGTTCAATTAGGACTTATATCAACCCAATTTTTAATTTGATTAGAAAATTAAATCTTATTTAATTAGGTTATTAGTTGGAATAAGATCTAATCTAATTGAGTTAATTAAATCATAATTTAATTTGATCCAAGGATCTAGTTGGACCAAGTCAAACTAGGAGTCCTAGTGAGACTAGGACTCCTATCTCCATGCACCACCTTAGCCGCAACGCCCCCCATGCCATTTTTGTTGGATTTTTTCATGAAAATATTTCTCTTCAAATGTTCACACATGCCCCCTTGCTCGCTTTATCTCAAATATGTTATTTAGATATTGTGATCAAGTCAAAAGTAGAGTTTGAGTTGATTTAAACTCTATGAGATAGAATTTTGAGAAACTAAAACTCCATCCTATTTTGTATTGCCCACATCCCTATTTTTCCTCTAAAATTTTCGTGGCTTTTAGAGGCCTTTTTGTGCAACA
This sequence comes from Cocos nucifera, assembly GCA_006176705.1. Lineage (NCBI taxonomy): Eukaryota > Viridiplantae > Streptophyta > Magnoliopsida > Arecales > Arecaceae > Cocos > Cocos nucifera. The sequence goes on from QRFJ01002402.1 coordinate 10,304, forward strand.
TTCTTTGATAGTCCACACAAAAAATAAAGGAGAGGGCACCCAAGAGTTGGGCATCCCAAGTCTAGCCCTATTTGGATAACCCTTAACTAGGTATTTGACCTTGTCAAAGATTCCTCTATATCTCCTTATATAAAATAAATTTTGACCTAATTTTTTCATGTATTACACATCTAAGAGATATCATTTGGAGTGTCAAAAATCTGGGAGAGAAGCCAAGGGCGTTGGATTTTGAAAAGGCACCAATCAAGGTGCTTTGGTGAGAGAAGAAAGAAGAAGAAGAGGATCTTTTTCTAGGTTTTTTCTTCCACTCCTATTCCTCCATCTTTATGAGTGTTTGAGAGGTGTCTCAATGTCATGAATCATCTTCCTTGACTTTAGAAAGTTGGAAAGTCCAAGCTTGAAGGAAAGAAGATCCAAATCGATCATTGGAGAAGGATCAGCACAGTACTAGCATATTGTGCTGATTTTTGGGCACCGAACTTTAGATCTGCAATCAAGGTCTCGTGTAGATAATTCGTAGAGGCTGGATATGTGTGTAGCCCAGAGCAACCATCTCATGCCCAGATCAATGAGTTAAGAAACTCGAGATTCAAAGGTAAGGATGATTTGATCTTCCTATTACATGTCTAGATCTGATCTAGAGTAGTCTGCTATTGATATGATTAATATGCAGTTCTTTTGATATTTTATTTCTTGATTTAATAGCATGCCTTAATCATGTAATAGGATCCTATATCTATGGTTTTATGTTATATTGTTCATGATTTAATGTGATTAATTTACCACTTCCACTATAATTTTGAAAAAGTTTCAAAAGCTAACCCTAAAACCCTAGATCGGTTCCTATAGTGTTCACCTCTTTCCTACCTCTTTCTTTGAGTTTTCTAAGAGTGTCTCACATCTAAAACCTCCTCTTCTCTTTCTCCTCTTTGGAAGAGTCCAAATCTAGATGAAGGAGGCATCTGATCGATCATCAAAGAAGAATCAGCATAATACTAGCATACTATGCTGATTTCCTGTATCAGGACTTCTGATCGTGATCGTGGGCTCATGTGGACAACTCCTAGAGGCTAGACATGTGTGCAGCTTGCAACTTTATCCTCAAGCTCGGATCAGTAAGTTAGAACATCTAACTTGCACAAGTAATAGATCATCTGATCTATTATTTTCATACTTGCAATAGATGTAGTGCATATACATATTGATGTGATCAACATGTTTTAGTTTCTTTTTTAGATTTTAATTTTTAATTTAATAACATGCTATAATCATATAATAGATCTTAGATTTAGGATATTTTTAAAATTTAAAATTAATTTTGATTAATTTTAGTTTTTTACTGTCTGATCTTAAAAAAGTTTCAAGATCTAGCCCTAAAATCCTAGATCTGATTCCAACAATTGGTATCAGAGCCATGATTATTTGAGAATATTTAGATTATTTTTTAGATTAGATCTAATTTATAATCTAATTATTAAATATAAAATTAAAATTTTGATCACACGAACTGCTATAAGATTATTTTGCTGTAAGGTTTATCCCTTATAGTAGAGAGATTATCCTAGTTCGGATTGATCTGCTTTTAATCATAAATTTGTTAGATGATCTAATTTTATTTATAATTTAATAGATTTAAAATAATTTTAGATCTAAAAATAAAAAAATTTTGATTGTACGGACTGCTATAAGGTTATCCTACTGTAAGATTTATCTCTTACAGTGGAGAGGTTGTCCTAGTACATGCTGATCTAAAACATTGATCATAAAATTTTAAGTTAGATCTAAGAGATTTTATGATCTAATTAAAAATATTTTAATTTAATTTTAATCATCATAAATATATTAGATTTGATCTAAGGTAATTTATGATTGGTTATAGTTGAAATTATTTCAATTACATGCACCTATTTAGATTAGATCTAAAATAGTTTCATGCTTATCTTACTTGCATATTGATTATAAATCAAACATGCAACTTGATTGATAGAAATATATTATAAAAATATTTTACTAATATAAAAATTATTTTTAAAAAGTCGAACCCCAACCCTCAGCCCAAAACTTAATTAAGAATTAAGAAGTTGTTTAATTAGAATATAGGATTGTGAATTGAAGATCCTAAGACATAAATCATAACACATTGGGTTAAATGGGTTAGTGGAGATTATGTTCATTAATTGGATTAGACCTAGGGTTATATTAAAGAAATGACTTAATTAGAAAATTGACCAAATCTAATCAATTATTATCTTAGATTAGGTCAATGATTCTTTAGATCAATTACAATAGTTGTAGTTGGTCAAGTCCATGTCTTTAACGAGACCCAAGATGGACTTGATTCTTGGCTATGCGGTCTAGCATGAACTGTTAGGTTGATCTAATTAAAACTAATTAAATTAGTTGGTGTCTAAAGTAAACCAGACCGATGGACTTTAATTGGCAGCCTGCTTACCTGGCCATTTTTGATGGTGTTTAAGGCAAACTTTGGCAGACCCTCCCACTAATCGAATTTACCTAGCCTCTTAGTGAAATTATGTTTTGATCGGATCACTTGACTATTCGAGCTAACCTATGTTAGCTACGTAAATCAGTATGACTGATTTAGGCATTCCTAAACCAGCCTATTAATGGTCTCTCTTAAGCTAACTTGCTGAAGTTAATGAGAAGATCATGATAAACTGGTTCATCTAACCTTCCCTCATCTTCAAATTAAATCCTCTAAAATTATTAGATCCCTAAAATGAGATAGTTATTATGATAACTAGATCATAGCCTTTCATTAAGTAGATGATAATGTTATGGTATCAACTCATCCTAAAACCAAACTGTTGGGATATCAGCTACTCTGATATCGCTTGTTAAGGATCTAGTACTAAATTATTGCGATAGAAAGAAGAAAGAAATAAAATAAGAAAATAATCAAGTACGTGGATCAGCCTAAAGGCTCGCCTCCATGGGATATGCAAAGCTTCACTATGAAAGAGAAAAATAGGTACAAGAGGAGAACACCCACTCTCAACTCACCATACATAAATCTCTCTCAACTAGAAGCTACCCTTACAAAAGCTCTCTCAGAATCTCAAGGAGATCCACAGAAGCTACAAGATGCTCTGCCCTCATAGCCTCCTCGTCGGATGTTATACACCTATTGCTTCTCTCTCTCATGGACTGTACGTACTCGATGCTTTACCAAGCTTCTCTCGGTGGCTGCCTGAGTCTCTCTATGTGCCTCTCATGCCACATGTGCCATCTCTTTTTCTCCATAACACCTCAGCCCTTTAAATTGGATGACAATATTTTTTTCAGCAATTCATAGAAGTCCTAATAGGGCTCATTCTCCTAATATGAGTTGAACATATTCTTGATGAAGTCTTGGAATATTTTTCAATCTTTAGATCATGACCATAACCTTCCATGGCTGCTGGATCCTGTGGTTCATGCACAACTCCCATAGACCCCTTGGATTAATCAAAATTTGAGTTCAAACAAAAAAAAATTCCATCATGTTCTATTTGCCTCCATCGAGCTGGCTCGGTTAGGGATCAAGCTGGCTCGACTGCATCTCGCTCGGACTCCTGCTGTCTATCTGCTTGAGAGAGCTGGCTTGATTATGGTTCGAGCTAGCTTGATCATAATTCTAGCCAACTCGACCGCATATCAGAGTTGACCCAACTGCTATGCTAAAAACTAATTCTCTTCTTGCTATGGGTCAAATTCAAGGCATCAAATCCTAACAATCTCCATCTTGACTCGACATTCAGCCTCCACATGACTTTGAGAGCTTATGATCCTTCTCGCCCCCATGCCCTGGGGCATGCCTGCTGATCATGGATGGGCAAATGTGGGAGTCAAGCTAGGCCACTCGATCCCACCTCTGTCATAGGTTGTGTCCACTTTGATTAAAGATCTGCTCGTAAAGTTCTCCTGCGGCAATAGAAACTTCACTCTACAACATCGCCACTCGTCCTTCCGAGTCTCCTATCTCGTGCCCGATTCATCTCCACTTGAAGCTCCATCTTGCACTAGGCTCCTTCTGGCTCCTGAAGCTCCACCTCGCACTAGGCTTCCTACCAGATTGTAATATCCTCTTATCTTCTTCTTCTCCTCCAATATCATCTTATCACCATGCATGACCTTCAAGATTTCATCATCAGCTATCCACCTATAGCTGTTTAAATTCAGTCTACTCAGTGAGATAAGATTCTACCTAAAATTGGGTATGTATCGAACCTCCTCCAATCTCCTCACTACACCATCATGTGTCTTCCTGCTGACTATCCCGATGCCTTTAATCACACAGCTCGATCTATCCGAAAGATAAACAGCGCCATCACTACTCTCCAGAAAGTCAAACTACTTCCTTCTGCAATAAACATGATATGTGCATGTAGAATCTAAAATCCACTACTGGAAAGAACTAGATACCTCGTTAGATATCTTCAGGACATTATCCTCTGACTCGCTACTGGCTGTCACTATAGTAGCCCTCATCTGATCCTTATGTTATGGGCAATCCTTAACTCGATGCCCCAACTCGTCACACCTATAGCATCTGATCTTACTAGGATCCCTCATTTTGGATCTGGATCATCCTCCTCGTGATCCTTTATCGCTCTATCTACTACCTCCTGCTCTCCTAGAAACTACCAAAGCTGAGCTACGACCATCTGAGCTCGAAGCTGGATTTTCCCTCCTAAGAACCTCGTTCTGGAGTATCACTATAGTGATCTCGTCCATCTTGATGGTGCTCTTTTTCACTAGAAGAGCAGCCACCAAGAACTCATACGAAGCGGAGAGCGACACTAGCAACACCAATGCCCTAGTCTTCTCCTTAACCTTTTCACCAACACTGAGGAGGTCGGTGAGGATCTACTGGAAGATGGATAGATGCTCCCACACACTCTGGCCTTCATCCATCCATAGCTGGTAGAATTGCCTCCAAAAAAATAGCATGTTGGTGGGTGACTTCATCATGTACAACTTCTCGAGCTTCGACCACAGCACCATCGAAAAAGTCTTGTCAAGTACATAGATATCCACATCATTCACTAGATACAAGCAGATCGTGCTTACCACCTGCATCTAATTCTGCTTTTAATCCTTCACCTCTATGGTGGTTGGCATCTTATCATACAAGAGAGCATCAATCAACCCATGCTGGATGAGGACATCCTTTATCCTTGCTTGCCACAAGAAAAAATTATCCTTTCCATCGAACCTATTGATCTCCACCTTGATTGTGCTTGTCTTCTCCGTATTCTTCAATCTCTATCCATTGCTATAATCTATGCTCTGATATTATCTGACTTTGATACCAATTATTATGGTATCAACTTGCTCTGATACCAAACTATTGGGATATCACCTACTTTGATACCACTTGTTAAGGATCTAGTATCAAATTATTATGGTAGGAAGAAAAAAAATAAAATAAAAAAATAATCAAGTACATGGATCAGCCTAAAGGCTCGCCTCCATGGAACATGCAAAGCTTCACTATGAAAAAAAAAAGGTACAAGAGGACAACATCCACTCTCAACTCAACGTACATAAATTTCTTTCAACTAGAAGTTATCCTCACAAAATCTCTCTCAGAATCCCAAGCAGACCCATAGAAGCTACAAGATGCTCTGCCCACACAACCTCCTCGTTGGATGCTATGTACCTATTGCTTCTTTCTCTCATGGGCTACACATACTCGATGCTCTACCAAGCTCCTCTCAGTGGCTATCTGAGCCTCTCTACGTGCCTCTCATGCCACACGCACCATCTTTTTTGCTCCATAGCACCTTAGCTCTTTAAATAGGATGAGAATTCTGTTCTCAATAATTCATAGGAGTCCTAATAAGACTCATTTTCCTAATATGAGTTGAACATATCCTTGATGGAGTCTTAAAATATTTTCTGACCTTCAGATCATGATCGCAATCCTCCATGGCCGTTGGATCCTATGGTTCATGCAAAACTCCCGTAGACCCTTTAGATTAATTATAATCCAACTCCAAATAGAAAAAAAAAACCCATCATGTTTTGTTTGCTTGCATCGAGTTAGCTTGGTCGGGGGTCGAGCTAGCTCGACTGCATCTCACCCAAATGAAGGAAAAAATATATTTTTTGGGTTAAGTTCGTTCAAATCTGATTGGATTAGGAGGGATATTTCAAAAATTTTTTCTCTAAGATCCTAATCAAATCTGAGACTTTTCAGATCTAATCTTATTGATCTAAAAATAAAAATTAAATCTAATTTAATTATATCTTTATTTTGGGTAATCCAATTACCCTATGATGATCCTAATGTTTGCCTGAGGTTCTAGATGTAGCCACGCAAGTGCCTGACCTCTACCAATATCCACTTGGGCAAGATTTGAAGATCCTCTCCTTCTCAATCAATTCTCCAAAAATTAGATCTAGATATGATCTTAAAGGTCTTCAAAACTGCTTCTAAAGAACAGTCGTTGCCTCTTGCAGCAGTGCCACCTTCTTCCTTTCCTGGCACCTTTCACTTGCTTCGATCGCACCTTATTCATGCCCAAAATCCCTTAGGCATGGAGAGGAGAGAGAGGACCAGAGGGTGGCATGGAGAAGGAGGGAGAGAGGCTGTGTGGCATGGGCTAAAGGTAGAAGCATTAAACTCTAGGCGCAGATAGGGTTTAAAAACCCTACTGCACCATGCAGTGCCACATCATCTTGGTCAATCATGATCCTTTGTGCAATCAGATCTAAATCTAATTGGTGGGATGACATCATCCGATTTAATTAGATGAGAGACCCTCAAAACCTTCCTAAGCTGGCGCCAAGACTAGGTCAAATAAGAATTCTTGGTACCACACAATTTAATTCCCTGAAGCAAACTGGAGTCCCATCTATATGGGACTCCATCTTTTATCCTCATAGGGTGCATGCCTCCCTAGGTGTGCACCCCTTTCCTATCTGCTTTTTAGTAGGGGACAAGTCCCTAGGTACTCTCCTATAGGTGCATGACACATGGGCAAATGTCTAAGTGTCTAGGGTCAACATTTGACCAATGTCCGAAAATAGGAATTAATAGGTGATCGAAAATGGTAGGTGTTGTTTTAAATTTATCTCATAAATTAAGACAATCCTTTTCTAACCTGGACAAGCTCCAGTCAGACCAAGTAAAGGTTTCTGAGTGAGCCCAAATATACTTGGCTTAGTCGAGACAAGCTTTAATGATAGTTAAAGGACAACATTAGGCTCAATCGTGTGCTAGCATGATTTTCTTGAACCTAATGAATCTTATTCAAATCAATTAAACTGGGTTAGTCTAATTGATGACATCCAGATCAAAACCCTTATTTGTATGACCCAGTTAGGTTTAGTTCTGTATGGTAATGGGATATGTCACAATCTCTATCATTAACATCATTGAAACATCTTCCGATGAATCAGAACTTTTTTGATTTAGACAACTAGTATTATCGATCATCCAAATCATTCTAATTATTCCCAAAATCTACTAGTGACACCTAGCAGCATATGGTGGCAACCCATCAGAACTAAAAGCAAATCTTTCAATGTAGTTACCCGTGTGATTAAGTTCCTTTATCTTGAGCCCTGATCGGATTAGGGTTAAGGTGATCTCGTCAAATCCTAATTTTCATAATATGAATTAATCATTTAATTCAAGTCCAATGTGAAAACTCTAATAGAAACTCTTTCTATTATTTCACTCTACCATGGCCATGAGCTTATGGACTTGATTCTCATGATCATCATTGGGCTGCTCCTCATCTACCAAGGTAGATAAATCTCCTATTGGTGCAATCCAATTCCTACAATGAACATGCTATAGCCAACATACACCTTAGGGTTTTGAATGGCTAGGAGATCGAGTTATAGTGTAGTCAAACTATAACACTCTTAAGGTGAACTGCCGATGCACCTCTGGTCAAAGAACTAGACATACCACTACAGCTTCGAACGAGTCATCGATGAGAAGGTAGACTTTCTTATAACTGCTCGAGGTGGTCACGCTCAGTGCCCTCGTTCTCTAACAAGTATTTGTACTCTCGCTCCGATATCTCTACACCATAGATTCAAGACTCATCTATCCAAAAGAAGTGATCATACACCAACCTTCTGGATCAATCATCATCCTCATGATGATCCTATGGTCGGGAGCATTTTATGAGTTAATATTGAAAATTCATGTCTTAAATTTTTAACTCTTGAAAATATGAACTATCATTACCATTAACTCAAGGAATGTATGACACTTTCAAATACACATTATGATCGAAAATAATCCATTTTATTTTTTTATAGTTAAAATTATAATTTTATCCTTAGAAGTGTATTATAAGTGTTAGCCAATCTGATTTTTAGGGCACACATATCTAATAAACTCCCACTTCACCTAAAGTTAATTGGCTACAAATTTAAGTTCCATCTTCTCAAGGTGGGCTTCGATCTTCTACTGGTCCAATGACTTTGTAAGTTAGTCTGCCGCATTATCTACAGAGTCGACTCTTTTGACCTCGATGTAATCTTTCTCAAGGTAATCGTGGATGAGGTGGTATCGCCACTCGATGTGCTTAGATTTTTTATGAGACCTCAGCTCCTTAGCAAGGGCTATGGTGCCATTATTATCGCAGTACAAAGGAATGGCATCCGATGGCATCACTCTAATCTTTTTGGTGAACTTCTTATACCAAAATGCCTTCTTCGCAGCTTCCGACGCAACGATGTACTCTACTTTCATAGTAGAATCTGCTATCACTGTCTACTTAGAACTCTTCCAAGTGATAGCACCACCATTACACATAAATAGACTCTCAGATGTCGACTTTCAATCATCTATATCGGACATAAAATCTGAGTCTGTATATCCTTGGACTTGAAGTTCTCCATTACCAAAAATCAACATCATATTCTTAGTTCTTCTCAAGTACTTAAGGATACATTTCACAGAAGTTCAGTGTTCTTTGTTTGGATTTGACTGATATCTGCTCGTGACACTGACGGCTTGGGCTATATTAGGTCATGTACATAACATGGCATACATGAGGCTCCCTATTGCTGAAGCATAAGGATATTACTCATGCGTTCAATCTCCTCAGGTGTGTTGGGACACATTTTCTTGGAGAGATGAATTCCATGTCTGAAGGGTACCAATCTCTTCTTAGAGTTTTCAATACTAAACCTCTTTAGCACTTCCTCTATGTACATCTTCTGTGAAAGACCTAGCATCCTATTCAGTTTATCTCTATAGACCTTAATTCTTAGAATGAAGGATGCTTCTCCTAGGTCTTTCATGAAGAATTTTTTAAATAACCACTTTTTAACTATGGTCAACATGGAAATATCATTTCCAATAAAGAGGATATCATCCACGTATAGTATGAGAAAGATAATAGCCCTTCCACTGATCTTTTTGAAAACACATGGTTCCTCCTCGTTCTTGATGAAATCAAATAATTTGATCACATCATTAAAATAAGTATTCTAGCTCCGAGATGCTTGCTTAAAATAATATATGGACCTTTGCAGCTTGCATACTTTGTGATCAACATCACTGGATGTGAAACCAAGTGGCTGTTCCATATAAATATCTTCCTTAAGGTATCCATTTAAGAATGCTATTTTCACATCCATTTGCCATATTTCATAATCGAAATAGACTGTAATAGCAAGCAATGTATGGATGAATTTTAGCATGGCTACTAGTGAAAAGGTATTCTAATAGTCAATTCCTTCACACTGACTATACTCTTTTGCCACTAATCTAGCTTTGAATGTCTCCATATTCACATCTGTACCAATCTTTCTCTTGTAGATCTATTTATACCCAATAGGTACTATACCTTCAGATGGATCTACCAAGGTCCAGACTTGGTTTGAGTGCATCGAGTCAATTTTTGACTTTATTGCCTTCAACCATTTTTCGGAGTCGATATCCAATATCGCCTCATCATAGATTTTAGGATCATCACCATGAACCCTATTACCTACGAGGAACCTCTACTTCCTCTAAAATAGTACCTAAGTACCTCTCAAGAGGATAGGAAACCCTTTTCGATTTATGAGGGAGAGTAGGTAGTGATTATATTGGCTCAACCTGATTTGGTTCTATAGGATCCTTAGCTCGTTGCTCTTATGAGATTTTCTCCTCGAGCTTGATCTGCTTTTTAATGCCACCATCTTGAATAAACTATTTTTCAAAAAAGATGGCATACCAACTCACAATCATATTGTGATCTTTTGGAATATAGAAATAATATCCTAATGACTCTTTAGGATATCCTATGAATCGAGCTCTAAAGGACCTATAGTCTAACTTATCCACTTGTTGTCCTTTGACATGAGCCGAACAATCCCAAATTTTGAGATGACTCAAACTTGATTTCTTACCATGCCATATCTCATACGGTGTGGTAGGAGTGATTTTAGAGAAAACCCTATTCAATAAATATATAGCAGTTAACAGACTATGTCCCCAAAAAAAATCTGAAAGATCTATGAAGCTCATCATGGATCAGACCATATCTAATAGGGTCCGATTCCTCCATTCTAAAATCCCATTGAGTTGAGGTGTTCCAGGTGGAGTCCATTGAGAGACTATGCCATTTTGCTTGAGATAGTCCAAGAATTCCCAACTAAGATATTCACCTCCTCGGTCTGATCGAAGAACCTTAATGGATTTTTTATTTTGCTTTTCAACTTCATGTTTGAATTCCTTAAACTTTTCAAAGGCTTCAGACTTGTGTCTCATAAGATACAAATATCCATACCAAGATCAATCATCGATAAAGATTATGAAGTAGTCAAAGTTCCCTCTAGCCGGTGCATCGAATGGGATGCACACATTAGTATGTACTAGGACAAGTAGTTCCATAGCCCTTTCCCTATGTTCTACAAAAGAGAGCTTAGTCATTTTGCCATGAAGACATGATTCATAAATTGGATATGACTCAAAATTCAACGGACTTAATAGCCCAATTTTCTTCAATTTGGTAACCCTATCTTCTGCTATATGACCTAGCCTTATGTGCCATAGATACCTATCATTTGGACTATCCCTAGGTTGTTTTGATCTTATGGCATTCACATTTTGCTCGATATTAAAGACAGATACATCAATATGTAACTGGTAGAGATCGTTAATAAGGAAACCACTTGCAATTTTATTTCTTTCATAAAGAATATTACAATGGTCCTTAAGAAAACTAATTACATAGCCTTCTTATGCTAAACATGAAATAGAAATCAAATTCTTGCTTACAGCAGGCACATAATAACAATCCTTAAGTACTAAATCTAAGCCAGATGATAGTCGAAGAGGGTAGGTTCCAATGGCCACAGCAGCAACCCTTGCTCCATTTTCGATGCATAGGATCATCTTACCATCTCTCAATCTCCTGCTATCCTCAAGATCATACATGAAAGTGCACAAATGAGCTCTAGAACCAGAGTCAAGCACCCGACTAGATGTAAAAGAAATCATAAGGTTAGATTCAATAATGAGCATAGTTGACGAAGGGAAGGTACAGCCAAAGCCAGAATTGGCTGACACTTGTAATACACTTCTAGGGGCAAAATTATAATTTTGACTATAATTAATGAAATGGGTTATTTTCTATCACACATGTGTATTTAGTGTCTGTGATACATCCTTTGAGTTAATGGTAATGATAATTCATATTTTCAAGAGTTGAAAATTTAAGACATGAATAATCATTATTAACTCATAAACAGCTCCCGACCATAGGATCATCACGAGGATGGTGATTGATCCGGAAGGTTGGTGTACGATCGCTTCTCTTTAGTAGATGAGTCTTGAGTCTACGGTGTGGAGACACCGGAGCGAGAGTACAGGTACTCGTTAGAGAACGAGGGCACTGAGCGTGACCACCTCGAGTAGTCATTAGGAAGTCTACCTTCTCGTCAATGACTGACTCGATGCTGCAGTAGTGTGTCTGGTTCTTTGACCTGAGATGCATCGGCAGTTCACCTTGAGGGTGTTATAGTTTGACTACACCATTACTCGGTCTCCTAGCCATATGGAACCCTGAGGTGTATGTTGGCTATAGCATGTTCATTGTAGGAACTGGATTGCATCAAGATGGAATCTATCTACCTCGGTGGTAGAGGAGTAGCCCTATGATGATCATGAGAATCAAGTCCAGAAATCCATGGCCATGGTAGAGTGAAATAATAGAAAGAGTTTCTATTTAGATTTTCACATTGGACTCGAATCGAATGATTACATCATATGACAGAGACTAGGGTTTGACGAGTTCACCTTAACCCTAATCTGATCGGGGCTCAAGATAGAAGAACTTAATCACACAGGTAGCTGCACCAAGAGGTTCGCATTCAGCTCTGATGGGTTGCCACCATATACTGCTAGGTGTCACTGGTGGATTTTGGGAGCAATTAGAATGATTTAGATGATCGATCATTCTAGCTGTTCGAATCAGAAGAGTTCTGATCCATCGAAAGGAGTTTCGATGATGTCTATGATAGAGATCATGACATATCCCATTACCATACAGAACTGAACCTAACTGGGTCACACAAACAAGGGTTTGAATCTGGTGATCATCAATTGAACTGATCTAGTTCAATTGATCTGAATGAGATTCAATTAGGTTCAAGGAAATCGTGCTAGCACTCGATTGAACCTAACGTTCTTCTTTTACTATCATAAATAAGTTGTCCTGACTGAGCCAAAGGAGTTTGTGCTCAATCAGAGGCCTTCATATGGTCTGACTGGAGGTTGTCCAAGTCAGAATAGGTTGTCTTATTTGTAAGACATTACCTGCCATTTTTGGTCACCTGCCATTTCTTGTTCTTTGACTTTGGTCAAAAGTCTACCTTTGACTGGTCAAACGTTGACCATTGACCCTTTGACTTTTGACCACATGTCATGCACCTATTGGAGAGCTGGTGGGGGCCTGTCCCCCTGCCAGAACCTGGCAAGGAGAAGGGCGCACGCCAAGGGTGGCGTGAGCCCAAGTAGGAGGCGCCTAGGAGTCCTTGTTGGACAAGGACTCCACCTCCCTTTTGGATTCCAATCAGAGTTCTACTAAGAATCCAGTTTGACTGGTCTTAGGCACCCTCTAAGGAGGAATCCAGGGGTCTCTATTCCAACCAATCAGATTTAGATCTGATTTCACAAAGGGTTGTGATTGGTTGAGAGGAAGAGGAGTTGGATCACAAGAGGTCTATAAATAAGACCCTGCGCCCAACCCTAATTCTAATGAAATTAGACACGCCCCAAGGCTGCCTCTCCCCTCCTTCTCCATGCCATAGTCTCTTCTCCCCTTGCTCTCCACGTCCAAAAGAGTTTTGGACTTAGGTTGGTGCGATTCAGATCAAGGAAAGGCGATCAAAAGCAAGAAGGCTGCGCTGCTGCAAAAGGACGACTGCAGATCTTCAAAAGAGTTTTGAAGATCCTCCAGATCAGATCCAGATCTGAATTTTTGGAGGTGTGATAGAGAAGAAGAGGATCTCCAGATCCAACCCGAGTGGATACCGGTAGAGGCCAGGCGCTTGCGTGGCTAAGATCCAGAACCTTCCGCTGCAATCAGGATCATCTACAGGGTAATAGGATTACCCAAATCAGGTAAATTAAATTTGATTTAATTTATCTTATTTTATTTTATTTATTAAAATAATAAGAATCAGATCTGAAACATATCAAGATCTGATTGAGATCAAGAGAAAATTTTTGAAATATATCTCTTGATCTAATCAGATCTGGACGAACCTGGACCGGGAAATCAGGATTTCCCTTCAACTGGTATCAGAGCCATGGTTCTAAATTGTTTAGATCTGATTTTAATTTTATTTTAATTAGAAAATAAAGTGATTTCAGATGTCACATGAGATGTGATCAGATCTGAAATCAGAAAAAATTAAAATTAAATGATTTGGATCTAAGAACATGAAGATATGCATGACTAGTTCTAGAATAGAATAGTTCTATAGAATAGTTTTGCATGTCTTTGATTTAATCTGATTAAATCATATTTTAGATCTTCTTATTTACTATTTTCTGATATTATAAGTGTTATAATAACATCTGATAAACAGCAAATAAAAATAAAAATTATTTAATTTTAAATATCATATGAGATATGATTGATGCATGTCTAGACTAGTTGTAGAATAGTTCTACATAATTGTCTAGATTAGAATTTATTTTGATTAGATCAATTTAAATCTAATTTTTTAGATTATTATGAGATAATTTAGATCTGAAAACATGCATGATTATGATACATGAGATGTATGCAAAATATGCCATTGATTAGATCTAAATTTGTATATGAGATATATGATATAGATCTGATAACTGTTTTGTAGTATTGACATGTTCCTGATTAAGGCGTTCCTCTTGGCCGTCCGGTCATAAGAACGAAGAAGGGTTTAAAGGCCCTCTCTTCCCATTCGATGGGGTGTTCTTATGACGTGTAGGGGTGCTGCGTGTTCGTCCTTAATCAGAAACCCAAAACTTACTTTCTGCAAAACCCTAGATCCTGAAACCCTAGGATTTATTGTGCATATTTTGTTTATGAACCCAACTTAATTAAGAATTAAGTTTATGGAATATTAATTAGGTCTAAAATTGAGAATTTCAGATCTAAGACATATTCATAATACTGGGTTCGGGCTTGGGTAGCTCAATTAGGTCTAAGCGGTTGATCAAACCGAATCAAGAGTTGGTTAGATGGGATCAACAATGCTTAAATTGACCAGCCTAATAGGATTAAGTCTGGGTCAAGATCGAGTCACGATCAAGCAAGACCTAATTAGGCTCAGAGGTTAGAGTCTGGATTGTAGGCTAACCCAATTGGTTCTGACTCAACAATTTGGTGTCTAAGGTAAGTTTGGCACAGACGACCGACTGGTTTTTAATTGGAAGCTACTCGACCTGAATGCGTTCTTGTGCGAGTTAACGGCATATTCCTTCCACCGGTCTCACTTACCTGGCCATATCTGTTGACACAGTTCTGATCTGAGGTGGTCAATAATCCGAGCTGAACCCATGCCACTAGGTTAGTCATAATTGTTATGACTAAGCCAAGTCTAGTTTAATGAGACCTGAATCAATTCTCCCTAAGAAAAGATTAAGTCTGAGGTCTTCCACCATTGTAGACGTGCGGGCCCTTCCCGGGGTTGATTGTTCTCGGCTGGATACAGTGGCTCAGTTGCACCGGGAAGACGCAACCATGTCTATTAGGCATTGGATGCTATGGGCTGGAGGATGAGTTGGGCTCAATATTTCGGATACGGTGAGAGACCCAATTAGGAACCCAGTCTATGCAAATGGTGGGTCTGACTTAACTAAGGAGTGGATCAATATTTCCGGATACGGTGAGATTCATGAATTAGAGACCAAGTTTGGGTGCACCATGATTAGAGAATCATTGAACAAGAGTTGTTCACTCATTGGCTAACCCATCACCAATAACTGTTAGGTGAGGTGATGAGTCAGTTGGTGAGACCGCACCACCCACTAGAAATCATCAATCGTGGAGATTTTCGCATCTCTACAGAGGGAGTGTAGGGATCCGAGAAAATAGTGGGAGCTAATTTGTTTAAAAATAAAATCCCTAAACAAATTGGTCAAGTCAAAATTACAGTATCTAACTAGAATCTTTGACTCTCTACAGGAAAATGTCTGCGTCCAACCCACTGGCACGTATCCTAGACACACATAGACTGACTGGACCCAATTATAAAGATTGGCTCAGGAACTACAAAATTGTTTTGGGTTCAGAGAAGTTAACACATGTTTTGGACCAGGACCCTCCCACCTTACCAGCTCGTCCATCCACTGAACAGAGAGCGTCTCTGGAAAAATGGATTGACGAAGACAATAAGGCCAGATACTACATGTTGGGCTCGATGTCTGATGAGCTCCAGCGCCAACATGAAGATATCGGGACTGCTCGCCAAATGTTGGCTCACCTGCAGGAGATGTTTGGTGAACAGAGTCGCGCAGCCAAATATCAAGTCACGAAAATGACTTTTTAAGGCTAAGATGCGTGATGGGCAGTCAGTCCAAGATCACTGTCTGACAATGATCAAGGACATGGAAGAGCTTGAGAAGCTCGGTGTGAAGTTGGACTTGGACTTGCAGAACGATATTATTCTGCAATCCTTGACTGATGCATATGGGCAATTCATCATGAATTACCACATGCATAAACTTCAAAATTCCTTGGCCGAGTTGATGAATATGCTGGTTACCGCTGAGCTTTCTATGAAAGGTTCTAAAGGCTCAGTTCTTGCTATGGAACGGACTTCTTCCAAAAGAAAGTCTTATGGAAAGAAAAAGAAGTCTGTGAAAAAGCAAAAGGTGGAAGGATCAAAGAAGAAGAAGGCAGAATCCGAAGAAAAGGTCGATGGCAAAGGAAAGTGTTTCCATTGCAACAGCGACGGCCATTGGAAGCGGAACTGCCCTACTTACCTGGCCACCCTGAAGAACAAGAAGGAAGGTCCTTCTGGAGGTATGCTCGTTATTGAGTCTAACCTTACGGTTTCTTCTGCATCCAGTTGGGTGCTTGACTCTGGTTCTAGTGCTCATCTGTGCACTTCTATGCAGGGTCTTGAGGATAGCAGGAGGCTGAGGGATGGAGACATGATCCTACGCATCGGTAATGGAGCAAGAGTTGCTGCAGTAGCCGTGGGAACATACCCTCTGCGATTACCATCTGGTTTAGACTTAGTTTTAAAAGACTGTTATTATGTGCCTGCAGCTAGCAGGAATTTGATTTCTGTTTCATGCTTAGCACAAGAAGGTTATGTGATCACCTTCTTTAAGGACCATTGTAACATTCTTTATGAAAGAAATAAAATTGCAAATGGTTTCCTTGTTAATGGTCTTTATCAGTTGCATATTGATGTACCTGTTTTAACTATCGAGCAAAACGTGAATGCCAAACGACCTAGGGATAGTCCAAACGACAGATATCTATGGCACCTGAGATTAGGTCATATAGCAGAAGATAGGATTAACAAATTGGAGAAAAATGGGCTATTGAGTCCATTGACTTTTGAGTCATATCCAACTTGTGAATCTTGTCTTCAAGGCAAAATGACTAAACTCCCTTTTGTTGGACATGGGGAGAGGGCCACAGATCTCCTTGCCCTAGTACATACTGATGTGTGCGGCCCATTCGATGTGCCGGCTAGAGGCAATTTTGTCTACTTCATTACCTTTACCGATGATCTGTCTAGGTATGGGTATGTGTATCTTATGAGACATAAGTCTGAAGCTTTTGAAAAGTTCAAAGAATTCAGACATGAAGTAGAAAAACAAACTGGAAAACCCATTAAGGTTCTTCGATCAGATCGAGGAGGTGAATACCTTAGCCGGGAATTCCTAGACTATCTTAAGGAAAATGGCATAGTCTCTCAATGGACTCCACCAGGAACACCTCAACTCAACGGGGTTTCAGAACGGAGAAATCGGACTCTATTGGATATGGTTCGATCCATGATGAGCTTCACAGACCTCCCAGATTTTCTTTGGGGACATTCATTATTAACTTCAATCTATTTACTGAATAGGGTTCCCTCTAAAACCGTTCCTACCACACCGTATGAGATATGGCACGGTAAGAAACCAAGTCTGAGTCATCTCAGAATTTGGGGTTGTCCGGCTCATGTCAAAAGACAACAAGCGGACAAGTTAGAGTTTAGGTCCTTTAGAGCTCGATTCATAGGATATCCTAAAGAGTCATTAGGATACTATTTCTACATTCCAGAAGACCACAATGTGATTGTGAGTCGACATGCCATATTTCTTGAAAAATAGTTTATTCAAGATAGTGGCATTGGAAAGCAGATTAAGCTTGATGAGAAAGTCTCACAAGCAGAACGAGCTAAGGACCAAGTGGAACCAAATCAGGTTGAGCCAATAAGAACACTACCTCCTCCACCTCGTAGATCGGAAAGAGTTTTCCCGTCCCCCTGAAAGATACTTAGGTATTATTTCAGAGGATGTAGAGGAAATGTTCCTCATAGGTAATGGTGCTCATGGTGATGATCCCAAAACCTACAACGAGGCGATATCAGATATCGACTCCGAGAAATGGCTTGAGGCAATGAAGTCAGAGATCGACTCGATGCACTCAAACCAAGTCTGGACCTTGGTAGATCCACCAGAAGGTATAGTACCTATTGGGTGTAAATGGATCTTCAAGAGAAAGATTGGTGCAGATGGGAATGTGGAGACATTCAAGGCTAGACTGGTGGCAAAAGGTTATAGTCAACGTGAAGGCATTGACTATCAGGATACCTTTTCCCCGGTAGCTATGCTAAAATCCATCCGCACATTGCTTGCTGTTGCAGCCTATTTCGATTATGAAATATGGCAAATGGACGTGAAAACGGCATTCCTAAATGGATATCTTGAGGAAGATATCTATATGGAACAGCCGCTAGGTTTCACATCCAGTGATACTGATCACAAGGTTTGCAAGCTGCAAAGGTCCATATATGGACTTAAGCAAGCATCTCGGAGCTGGAACACTCGTTTCAATGATGTGATCAAAAAGTTTGGTTTCATCAAAAATGAAGAGGAACCATGTGTTTTCAAAAGGGTCAGTGGGAGCGCTGTTGTCTTCCTCGTATTGTACGTGGATGACATCCTCCTTATTGGGAATGATATTCCCATGTTGACATCAGTCAAGATGTGGTTGTCCAAGGAATTCTCCATGAAAGACCTAGGTGAAGCATCCTTTATTCTAGGAATTAAGGTCTATAGGGATAGACCGAATAGGATGCTAGGACTTTCACAGAAGATGTACATAGAGGAAGTACTAAAGAGGTTTAGTATGGAAAACTCTAAGAGGGGATTAATACCCTTCAGACATGGTATTCATCTTTCCAAGAAGATGTGCCCCAGCACACCTGAGGAAATAGAACGCATGAGCAAGATCCCTTATGCTTCTGCAATAGGGAGCCTCATGTATGCCATGCTATGTACACGACCTGATATAGCCCATGCTGTGAGTGTCACAAGCAGATATCAGTCAAATCCAGGTGAAGAACACTGGACTTCTGTGAAATGTATCCTTAAGTACTTGAGAAGAACTAAGGATATGATGTTGGTCTTTGGTAACGGAGAACTCCAAGTTCAAGGGATACACAGACTCGGACTTCATGTCCGATATAGATGATCGAAAGTCGACATCTGGAAGTCTGTTTGTGTGCAGACTGTTTGTGCTGGAAGAGTTCCAAGCAAACGGTGATACCATCCATCTCATCCGCGATTACCTTGAGAAAGGTTACGTTGAGGTCAAGAGAGTCAACTCCGCAGATAATGTGGCAGACCCACTTACAAAGCCGTTGGGCCAGCAGAAGATCGAAGCCCACCTTGAGAAGATGGGACTTAGACTTGTAGCCAATTGGCTTTAGGACAAGTGGGAGATTGTTAGATATATGTGCCCTAGAAGCCAGAATTGGCTGACACTTGTAATACACTTCTAGGGGCAAAATTATAATTTTGACTATAATTAATGAAATGGGTTATTTTCTATCACACATGTGTATTTAGTGTCTGTGATACATCCTTTGAGTTAATGGTAATGATAATTCATATTTTCAAGAGTTGAAAATTTAAGACATGAATAATCATTATTAACTCATAAACAGCTCCCGACCATAGGATCATCACGAGGATGGTGATTGATCCGGAAGGTTGGTGTACGATCGCTTCTCTTTAGTAGATGAGTCTTGAGTCTACGGTGTGGAGACACCGGAGCGAGAGTACAGGTACTCGTTAGAGAACGAGGGCACTGAGCGTGACCACCTCGAGTAGTCATTAGGAAGTCTACCTTCTCGTCAATGACTGACTCGATGCTGCAGTAGTGTGTCTGGTTCTTTGACCTGAGATGCATCGGCAGTTCACCTTGAGGGTGTTATAGTTTGACTACACCATTACTCGGTCTCCTAGCCATATGGAACCCTGAGGTGTATGTTGGCTATAGCATGTTCATTGTAGGAACTGGATTGCATCAAGATGGAATCTATCTACCTCGGTGGTAGAGGAGTAGCCCTATGATGATCATGAGAATCAAGTCCAGAAATCCATGGCCATGGTAGAGTGAAATAATAGAAAGAGTTTCTATTTAGATTTTCACATTGGACTCGAATCGAATGATTACATCATATGACAGAGACTAGGGTTTGACGAGTTCACCTTAACCCTAATCTGATCGGGGCTCAAGATAGAAGAACTGAATCACACAGGTAGCTGCACCAAGAGGTTCGCATTCAGCTCTGATGGGTTGCCACCATATACTGCTAGGTGTCACTGGTGGATTTTGGGAGCAATTAGAATGATTTAGATGATCGATCATTCTAGCTGTTCGAATCAGAAGAGTTCTGATCCATCGAAAGGAGTTTCGATGATGTCTATGATAGAGATCATGACATATCCCATTACCATACAGAACTGAACCTAACTGGGTCACACAAACAAGGGTTTGAATCTGGTGATCATCAATTGAACTGATCTAGTTCAATTGATCTGAATGAGATTCAATTAGGTTCAAGGAAATCGTGCTAGCACTCGATTGAACCTAACGTTCTTCTTTTACTATCATAAATAAGTTGTCCTGACTGAGCCAAAGGAGTTTGTGCTCAATCAGAGGCCTTCATATGGTCTGACTGGAGGTTGTCCAAGTCAGAATAGGTTGTCTTATTTGTAAGACATTACCTGCCATTTTTGGTCACCTGCCATTTCTTGTTCTTTGACTTTGGTCAAAAGTCTACCTTTGACTGGTCAAACGTTGACCATTGACCCTTTGACTTTTGACCACATGTCATGCACCTATTGGAGAGCTGGTGGGGGCCTGTCCCCCTGCCAGAACCTGGCAAGGAGAAGGGCGCACGCCAAGGGTGGCGTGAGCCCAAGTAGGAGGCGCCTAGGAGTCCTTGTTGGACAAGGACTCCACCTCCCTTTTGGATTCCAATCAGAGTTCTACTAAGAATCCAGTTTGACTGGTCTTAGGCGCCCTCTAAGGAGGAATCCAGGGGTCTCTATTCCAACCAATCAGATTTAGATCTGATTTCACAAAGGGTTGTGATTGGTTGAGAGGAAGAGGAGTTGGATCACAAGAGGTCTATAAATAAGACCCTGCGCCCAACCCTAATTCTAATGAAATTAGACACGCCCCAAGGCTGCCTCTCCCCTCCTTCTCCATGCCATAGTCTCTTCTCCCCTTGCTCTCCACGTCCAAAAGAGTTTTGGACTTAGGTTGGTGCGATTCAGATCAAGAAAGGCGATCAAAAGCAAGAAGGCTGCGCTGCTGCAAAAGGACGACTGCAGATCTTCAAAAGAGTTTTGAAGATCCTCCAGATCAGATCCAGATCTGATTTTTGGAGGTGTGATAGAGAAGAAGAGGATCTCCAGATCCAACCCGAGTGGATACCGGTAGAGGCCAGGCGCTTGCGTGGCTAAGATCCAGAACCTTCCGCTGCAATCAGGATCATCTACAGGGTAATAGGATTACCCAAATCAGGTAAATTAAATTTGATTTAATTTATCTTATTTTATTTTATTTATTAAAATAATAAGAATCAGATCTGAAACATATCAAGATCTGATTGAGATCAAGAGAAAATTTTTGAAATATATCTCTTGATCTAATCAGATCTGGACGAACCTGGACCGGGAAATCAGGATTTCCCTTCCATGGTCCATCATGGCTTGTTAACCTTGAATAGTCATTATGTTACTTAATTGTGCGTTCTTCCAACTTGCAGGTGAGCCAAATTGGCGCAATTTGAATCTCTTATTGGCACTGAAGCTCATCAGACATCGAGCCCAACATATAGTATATGGTCTTATTATCTTCATCCATTCATTTATCAAGAGATGCTCTCTATTTAGCGGATGGATGAGATAATAAGATGGGGGGATCCTGGTCCAATACATGAGTCAACTTCTCAGAATCTAAAATAATTTTGAAGTTTTGGAGCTAATCCTTGCAATTGGGTTTGGTCAATCTATGGGTGTCTAGGATACGGGCTAGTGGGTTGGATGCAGACATTTTTCTGTAGAGAGTCAAAATTTTTAGTTAGATTTTGTAATTAAGACTTGACCAATTTATTTTAGGGTTTGATTTTTAAACAAATTAGCTTTCACTATTTTCTCAGATCCTTACACTCCCTCTATAGAGATGCAAAAATCTTCATAATTATTGATTTCTAGTGGGTGGTGTAGTCCCACCAACTGACTCATCACCTCACCTAACAGTTATTGATGATGGGTTAGTCAATGAGTGAACAACTCTTGTCCAATGATTCTCTAATCATGGTGCACCCAGACTTGATCTCTAATTCATGAATCTTACCATGTTTGGAATATTGATCCACTTTTTAGTTAAGTCAAACCCATCATTTACATAGATTAGATTTTTAATTGGGTTTCTCACCGTATCCAAAATATTGAGCTCAATCTATCCTCCAGTCTGTAGCATCTAATGCCTAATAGACATGGTTGCATCTTTTCAGTGTAACTAAACCACTGTGACCAACCAAGAACATTCAATCACGAGAAGGGCCCACACATCTACAATGGTGGAAGATCTTAGACTTAATCTTTTCTTAGGAAGATTTGACTTAGGTCTCTTTAAACTTGAATTGACATAGCCATAACTATTATGACTAACCTAGTGGCATGGGTTAGCTCATATTGTTAGCCACCTTAGATTAGAACTGGGCCAATAAATATTGCCAAGTAAGTGAGACCGGTGGAACGAATATGC
Source organism: Cocos nucifera (assembly GCA_006176705.1). NCBI lineage: Eukaryota > Viridiplantae > Streptophyta > Magnoliopsida > Arecales > Arecaceae > Cocos > Cocos nucifera. The sequence goes on from QRFJ01002402.1 coordinate 33,055, forward strand.
CATTAACTCGACAAGAATGCACTTGAGTTGAGTAGCTCCTAATTAAAAATCAATCGATCGTATCTGCCAAACTTACCTTAGATACCAAATTTTTGAGCCAGAACCAATCGGATCAGCCTACAATCTAGACTCTAACCACTAAGCCTAATTAGATCTTAACTTGATCGATCACTCATGTGACTCGACCTTGACCTAGACTTAATCCTATTAGGCTGGTCAATTTAAGTACTCTTGATCCCACCTAACCAACTCTTGATTCAGTTTGATTAACCGCTAGACCTAATTGAGCTATCCATGTCCGAGCCCAATTTTATGAATATGTCTTAGATATAAAAATTCTCAATTTTAGATCTAATATATTTCATAATCTTAATTCTCAATTAAGTTTAGGGTTCATAAATAAAACATGTATATAAAATCCTAGGATTTTTGGATCTAGGATTTTATAGAAAATAAGTTTTTGATTTCTGATTAAGGACGAACGTGCAACATCCCTACACACCATAAGAACACCCCATCGAATAGAAGAAGAGAATCTTTAAACCCTACTTCATTCTTATGATCGGACGGCCAAGGAGAATGTCTTAATCAGAAACATGATAAATCTACAAAACTAGTTAAATCTACATCATATATCACATATATAAAAATTGATCTAACTAAAAAAAAATATATATTTTGCATACATCTCAAGCATCATATCATGCATGTTTTTAGATTTAAATTATCTCATAAACATCTAAAAAATAAGATTTAAATTTGATCATATCAAATTAAAATTTATTCTAGATAATTTTGTAGAACTATTCTACAACTAATCTAAACATGCATCTATCATATCTCATATGAACAAATTAAATAAATTTATTTTCTATTTTTAGATCTAATTATAATATTTATAATATTAAAAAATAATAAATAAATAGATCTAAAAATAATAATTAATTAAATTAAAATTATGATCATGCTAGACTGCATATAGAATAATTTTATTCCTAGTCTGGTCATGCATCTCATACATCTTGGATCTAGATTATTTAATTTTTAATTTTTTTAATTTTAGATCTAATCACATCTAGTGTGATATCTTAAATCATCTAATTATTAGATTAAAACTAAATTAAAATCAGATCTAACAAATTATGGAACCTAGCTCTGATACTAGTTGAAGAAAAAAACATGTTTTCCAGATTAGGTTCGTTCAGAACTGATTAGATCAGGAGGGATATTTCAAAAATTTTTTCTTTAAGATCCTAATCAAATCTAAGACTTCTCAAATTTTATCTTACTAATCTAATAATAAAAATAAAAATAAAAATAAAAATTAATTTTAATTTAATTATATCTTTATTTTGGATAATCTAATTATCCTGTGATGATCTCGATGTTTGCCGGAGGTTCTAGATATAGCCATGCAAGTGCCTGACCTCTACCAGTATCCACTCGGGCAGGATATGAAGATCTTTTTCTTTTCAATCAATCCTCCAAAAATCATATCTAGACCTGATCTTAAAGTTCTTCAAAACTACTTTTGAAGAACAGTCGTTGTCTCTTGCAGCAGTGCTGCCTTCTTTCTTTTTTGGCGCCTTTCACTTGCTTGGATCGCACCATGTTCGTACCCAAAAGCCCTTGGGCATGGAGAGGAGATAGAGGACCAGAGGGTGGCATGAAGAAAAAGGAAGAGAGGCTATTTGGCATGGGCTAAAGGTAGAAGCATTAAATTCTAGGCATAGATAGGGTTTATATAGACCCTGCTGCGCTATGCAGTGCCACATCATCCTGGCTAATCATGGCCCTTTGTGCAATTAGTCTAAATCTGATTAGTGGGATGACATCATCTGATCCAATCAGATGAGAGACCCTCAAAATCCTCCTATGGTGGTGCCAAGACTAGGTCAAATAAGACTTCTTGGCGCCATATAGTTTAATCCCCTGAAGCAACCTGGAGTCTCATCTATATGGGACTCCATCTTTTATCCTCATGGGGCGCACGCCTCCCTAGGCATGTGTTCCTTTTCTATCTACTTTTTAGTAGGGGGACAAATCCCCAGGTACTCTCCTATGGGTGCATGACACATGGGTAGATGTCTAAGTGTCTAGGATCAACATATGACCAATGTCCAAAAACAAAAATTAGTAGGTGACCAAAAATGGCAGGTGTTGTTTTAAATTTATCTCATAAATTAAGACGATCCTTTGTTGATCTGGACAAGCTCTAGTCAGACCAAGTAAAGATTTCTGAGGGAGTCCAAACACATTTAGCTCAGTCGAGACAAGCTTAAATGATAGTTAAAGAAGAACATTAGGCTCAATCATGTGCTAGCATGATTTTCTTGAACCTAATTGAATCTTATTCAAATCAATTGAACTGGGTTAGTCCAATTGATGACATCCTGATCCAAATCATTGTTTGTGTGATCCAGTTAGGTTCAGTTCCATATAGTAATGGGATATGTCACGATCTCTATCATCGACATCATTGAAACACCTTTCGATGGATCAGAACTTTTTTGATTCAGACAACTAGTATGATCGACAATTTTAATCATTCTAATTGTTACCAAAATCCACCAGTGACACCTAGCAGCATATAGTGGCAACCCTGTTGAAAATATGCGCTCTTTCCACATGGATCGACGTGGCCGTTGGTGATTAGCCAAGCAATCAAAGAAGTATTTCTTAGAGATCTCTACGGAAGAATGATCAAATAAATCAAGGAATAGAGAAGAAGAGAAGAAGAAATTTTTGGAAGAAAAGAGCTTTTATTTAATATATTTTAGCACACTTACAATCTTGACCTATTTTCAGTATATATACTTTACAAAGGATCAAGTCCAAGCTCATAGAAAAACTTTCCAAACCCAAATAACCTAGGTACACAAAATAATAACTTACGAAAACTGAGTTGGCCCAATTTCAGACTGAGCCAGCTAACCTGCGACTGGGTTGGCTCAGTCTAGGTCGGCTCAGTCCTAGACTGAGCTGATCCAGTTGTGTACCATGACAACAACCTAAAAATACTGCTCTCTATCTGAATTTTTCTCTGAGACCTAGCCGACCCAGTCCTGGAGTAAGCCGACCCAGTTTTCAACTGAGCCGGCTCAGTCTCAGAGTGAGCCAGCCCAGTTTCTAAACTTTACTATTGAGACTGATTCTTCTTTTGGCTTGCTCCCATTATTTCATGACCTATCTCCTCATGTTTTCAAGACTTGGGAGTGCCACTTCTTAGCTCACATTCTCCACCTTGGTACTTCCAAGTTCTTATGAACTCATCCCTTCTCAACAGACCCATCCGTGCCACACATCTCTAAAGGCTATCTCTGAGGAGTACCTTCGTGAGTGCATCAGATTGATTCTCCTTAGTATGGACCTTCATCAATTCGACTTCACTTTCCTCCATTAGCTCTCTGATCCTATGGTGCCTCACGTCTATATGCTTTGTGCGTGCATGATAGACCAAGTTCTGTGCCAACAACAGAGCACTCTGACTATCACTGAATAGTGTAACCTTTCTCTGCTCCACCTCCAACTCATCAATCAGCCTCCTAAGCTATAGGGCTTTCTTTGTAGCCTTCGTTATCCCAATGTACCCAATCTCTATGGTAGACAAGGCCATCATTGGTTGAAGGGTTGATCTCCAAGACACCGGTCCACCATATACGCTGAAGAGGTATCCAGTAGTAGACTTTCTTGTATCAAGATCACCAGCATAATTTACATCAACAAACCCTTCCAAAGGATCTAAACCTTCACACAATTTCATAGATTGTTCTCCAAATCCTTTCGGCTGCCCACCAAACACCAAACCATAATCCCTTGTTCCATATAGATATCTCAATATCCATTCAATGCTTTTCAATGTTCCTTCCCAGGATTAGCCATGTATCTACTAACCGTGCTCACAGCATGTGCTATATCTGATCTACAGCACACCATAGTATACATCACACTGCCTATAATATTTGCATAAGAGACTCGTTGCATGCACTCTCTCTCCTCTTCTGACTGAGGGTACTATAACTTGGAGAGAGACATATGGCTCAGCAATGACATCTCTATAGGTTTGGCCTTCTCCATCTCAAACCTCTCCAAAATCTTGTGGACATACTTGTGACAAATGGAGCACTTCTTTGCACCTATCTTTGCAAATCTCCATTCTAAGGATTTTCTCAGCTGGACCCAAATTTTTCATCTCAAATTCAAATGATATTGCCCTTTTCAACCTTTTTACAGCATCCATGCTTCTATTGACTATGAGCATATCAACTACATACAATAATAGGTACAGAGCATCCTTCTCATCTACATCCTTGATGTAGACACAACAATTATATTTACATCTGCTGAAACCCAGGCTCAAGACAAAGCTATCAAACCTTCGATACCACTGACGAGGGGATTGTTTCAAGCCATACAAAGACTTTCTGAGTAAACACACCTTTTCTTCCTATCCCATCTCCATGAAACATCTAGCTACTTCATGTAGATTCTTTACTCCAAAGTCCAATGAAGGAAGGCCATCTTCACATCCATCTGTTCCAATTCCATGTTATGCTGTGCCACCAGTGATAGCAAAACTTGAATAGATGTATGATGCACCATAGGAGAAAAAATTTTTGTATAGTCAATCCCTTTCCTTTGTGAGTATCCCTTTGCTATCAGTCTTGCTTTGAATCTGACTCTACCTTGTTCTGAAGGTGCTTCATTATTTATGAACACCCACTTTGAGCCAATAGGTCGAGCACCCTCTAGAAGATCCACCAACTACTATGTCTGATTCTTCTCAAGTGATTCAATCTTCTCCATCATGGCCTGCATCCATGAATCATGATCCTCACTCTCCATGGTCTTTACATAATTCTCTAGATCTCCATTAGTAGAGATGAGAGCATAGGAGATAACCTCATCAATGCCATATCTAACTGGTCTCCTAATAGTATGCTGGGGCTTGTGCAAAGCCACTCCCACTGGCACATCTCTGCCTAATGTCTGTGGCTGCTCCTGCACATCTGTTTGAACTGTCGGCCCTCCATACTGATTTTTAATCTGAGACAATACTTTTCTGCCATCATTCTCTGACTGGCCACCATTGTTCACCTTTGTTTTCTCAGTTTCATCTATCCTAGACCTCCTCAAGATGCTCTTCTCATCAAAGATAATATCCCTACTGATCACTGACTTCTATGCCTGAGAATCCCACAATAGGTACCCCTTCACTCCTTGTGGATATCCTATGAATGTCATCTTTTGAGATTTTGGATCCAATTTGATCCTCTTAGTTGCCTCCACATGTGCATAGGCTGTGCAACCAAAGACTTTAAGGTGGCCAAGCTCCACCTTCTTTTCACTCCAGATCTCTTCTGAAATGCCTCCATTCAGCTTATAATGAGGGGACCTGTTCACAAGAAAATAAGAAAAAGTTAGAGTATACCCCAAAAGGACTTTGGGATTGATGCTGCAGCCTCAAACTCCATGCCTTCTCGGTCAATGTTCGGTTCATTCTCTTTGCGACACCATTCTATTGGAGAGTCATCCTCATCGTGTAATGACGTTTGATGCCATTTTTCTCATAGTACCTTTTGAACTCCAGGCTAGTATACTTCCCTCCATTATCCGACCTTAGACACTTTACCTATCTCCCTAACTCCTCTACTTTAGCTCTTCAGGCTCTAAACCAGGCAAACACCTTTGATTTTTCTCTGATCAGATAAATCCACACCTTCCGTGAGAAATTATCAATGAAAGCAACAAAGTATTTTTCCCCACCTCTAGCTAATACAAGATGGTCCCCACACAATCGAGTGCACTAAATCTAGCACTCCCTCGCTGTACTTGGTACTTTTGGCAAACTTCATCCTATGCTGTTTGCCAAAGATACATGGCTCATAAAGACCTGTGCCCTCCTTCTTTAGGGCTGGGATTATACCTCTTCTGCTTAGTTTTGTGAGCCCACGGTCACTCATATGACCCATCCGATAGTGCCACAGTCGATATAAAATCTGCTCCTCTTGTGCCACTGCTAGCACCTCTGCACTATTATTTACCGCTGAGCCTTCTATTCTGTAAAAATTATTGCTCAGTCTTCTACCTCTCATCACCACCAAAGATTCCGTCAAAATTTTTAGACATCCACTCCCAGCTTGGCTACTAAAAGCATAACCCTACTCCTCCAAGTAGCCCAAAGAAATCAAATTTCTTTTCAACTCTGATACATGCCTGACATTAGATAATATACGAATGATCCCATCATACATCCTCATCCTAATAGAGTCAATTCCAGCTACTTTGTATGGGTGATCATCTCCAAGGCTAACACATCCACCATTGGCCTTCTGGTAGGTCGCAAACCACTCCTGATGAGAAGTATAATATCCATATAGTATCTCACTCTATTGATCCATCTGATACAACTAGCAGGTCTTCTCTACTATTCACAGAAGCTGTATCATCTTTCTTGCTGGCCTTCCCTTTTTTTAATCTTAAAAGGGACAATCTCTCCTCAGGTGTCCAGGTTGATGACATTTATAATATTTCAATGTCAACTTCCTCTGATCATGAGACTTTGATCTGTCCTTGGATTTTCCTCTTATCTTCTCCTTTGATCTTTCTTGTCTTTCATTCACAGCCAAGATCTCAAACTTAGGGTCTTCCTTACAGATCTTCTCCCTTTGCTCATTTGATCTGAGCACACCAACAACCTCTTAATAGTTTAGGATCTCCTTCCTATAAACTAGAGTTGTTATGAGACCATCATACGAACCTAGAAGAGAACATAATAGTAGCAATGTCTGATCCTTCTCGTCGATCTTTACATCCAAACTCATCACCTCAGAACACACCTAATTGAACCTTTGGATATGTGCAACAAGATCTCTGCCTTCGAACATCCTCAGACTATACAGCTATTTCATCAACCATAGCTTGTTAGTCATGTACTTCTCCATGTATGTGTTCTCCAGTCTCTCCCAAAGCTCCTTTGCTGTAGTCTCTGTGCAAACCTCAGATAAAATCTAATCGACCAAGCACATCTGAATTGTGCTAAAAGCAATTTCCTCCAACTCTTTCCAATCCTCAGCAGTGATCTTTTCCGACCTTTTTTTTGTCAAGACCTTATAGATCCTCTGCTGAACCAACAAGTCCTTTACTCTTTGCTGCCATAGAGTAAAGTTTTCCTTACCATTGAACTTCTAAAAATCCAACTTGAATCCACTTGATCCCATGACTTCAAACAAGTCAAGAACAAATCCCTAACACCCTTTACGATCACACACCAGTAAAACTACCCTTCATAGAAGATCTAACTAGCTCTAGATCCCCTTTCCAAACTTCTGTATCATCATTCCTCCGTGTAAATAATCTCCACCTTAATCTAGAGACAATCATGAAGCAAACTAAAAGTTTTAGGATAAAACCTGATGCAACAGATTTTAGATATAGTAAATCCTAGATGTCTTCCTTCCTTCCATGCAACACCACTCTGATACCAAATATTGGAAATATGTGCTCTTCCTATATGGATTGGCATGGCCATCAGTGATTAGCCAAGCAATCAAGAAAGTATTTCTTAGAGATCTTTATGGAAGCATGATCAAATAAATCAAGAAATAGAGAAAAAGAGAAGAAGAGATTTTTGGAAGAAAAGAGATTTTATTTAGTATATTTCAGCATACTTACAATCTTGACCTATTTTTAGTATATATACTTTACAAAGGATCAAACCCAAGCTCATAAAAAAACTCTTCAAACCCAAACAATCCACGTACATAAAATAATAACCCACGAAAACTAAGCCGGCCCAGTTTCAAACTGAGCCGACTAACCTGCAATTGGGTCGGCTTAGTCCCAGATTGAGCCAACCCAGTTGTGTACCATGCCAATAGCCTAAAAATACTGCTCTCTATCTGAATTTTCCTCGAGACCTAGCCAACCCAGTCTTGGACTGAGCTGACCTAGTTTCGAACTGAGCTGACTCAATCTTAGAGTTAGCTGGCCCAGTTTCTAAACTTTACTATTGAGACTGATTCTTCTTCCGAATTGCTCCCATCTTTTCATGATCTATCTTCTTATATTTTCAAGATTTGAGAGATTTGTATGGTAATGGGATATGTCGCAATCTCTATCATCAACATCATCGAAATACCTTCTGATGGATTAGAACTTTTTTGATTCAGATAACTAGTATGATCGATCATCCAAATCATTCTAATTATTACCAAAATCCATCAGTGACACCTAGCAGCATATGATGGCAACCCATCAGAACTGAAAGTGAATCTATCGGTGCAGTTACCTATGTGATTAAGTTCCTCTATCTTGAGCCATAATTGGATTAGGATTAAGGTGATCTCATCAAATCCTAATTTTCGTCATATGAATTAATCATTCGATTCAAGTCTAATATAAAAATCCTAATAGAAACTCTTTCTATTATTTCACTCTACCTTAGCCATGGGCTTATGGACTTAATTCTCATGATCATCATAGGACTGCTCCTCATCTATCGAGATAGATAGATCTCCTATTGGTGCAATCTAATTCCTACAATGAATATGCTATAGCCAACATACACCTCAAGGTTTTGAATGGCTAGGAGATCGAGTTATGATATAGTAAAACTATAACACCCTCAAGGTGAACTGCCAATGCACCTTAGGTAAAAGAACTAGACATACCACTATAGCTTTGAGCCAGTCATCGATGAGAAGGTAGACTTCCTTATGACTACTCGAGGTGGTTATGCTTAGTACCCTCATTCTCTAATGAGTACCTGTACTCTCACTTCGGTATCTCCACACCATAAATTCAAGACTCATTTATTCAAAAGAAGCGATCATACACCAACCTTTCAGATCAATCACCATCCTTATGATGATTCTACGGTCGAAAGCATTTTATGAGTTAGTAATGAAAATTCATATCTTAAATTTTCAACTCTTGAAAATATGAACTATCATTACCATTAACTCAAAAAATGTATCACAAATACTTTCAAATACATACTGTGATAGAAAATAATCCATTTTATTATTTATAATTAAAAATATAATTTTATCCTTATGAGTGTATTATAATTATTAGCCAATTTGGCTTCTAGGGCACACATATCTAACACCAAACTCCTATTGTCTATCTACCTGAGAGAGTTGGCTTGACTGTGGTTCGAGCCAGCTCGATCGTGTATTAGAGTTGGTCTGACTGTTGCGCTAAAAATTGATTCTTTTCTTACTTTGGGTTGAATTCGAGACATCAAATCCTAATAGATAATGGGTCCATTAGTTTGATAATCATTGGAGACCGAAAGGCCTCATTTTTAATGGCTAATGGAATTATTATTTATTATTTGATTTCTTGGTTGTATCTTTCTAAATGGTGGTTAGGTTAGCCAACCAAAGTTGGGCCTAATCATTCATTGATTTGATGGGCCAAGTATAGTAATGTTAATGGCTGGACCTAACTGGATCTTTTCAATGAAGGCCAAAGCCTACTGATTAGGGACTGGGATAAAATTTAATTACTAAAAATTATTTAAAGAAATAATTGATTATGAACCCATCCTTAGATGTACATGGATTGGCCAACCAAAGTTGGGCTCATGTGCAATCTATGTGGATTCTAGTACCCACTAAGAAATTAAGATAATTTCTCGAATTGGAAGTAGAGGCTACCAATTCGAAAAAAATAGTAGAAGAACCTTTTGATTAAAGTCCAAATCTTCAGATTTAATGAATCAATTACTAATAAGATTATGGTTTTTTTTTGTGCAAATATCGCCATTTTTCTATTGCTCTGATCATTGTTGGACAATGATAAGTTGGTGGGATTCAACTTCGATAGCTAGTATCGAAAGTTGAAGATAGTCCTGGAGCATGAATGGATCCTATATGTGCTGATGGATCTTGCACTTGAGGAGCCAGCTGCTAATGCATGTGGAACAGTCAGAGACACTTACTAGAAGTGGCTCAGTGATCAAATCATAGTGCACTGCATCATGCTGGCATCCATGAGTGATGAGTTCAGTTGTAGATTTGAGATAGCTCAGCCAAAGGATATACTTCAAGTATTAGAGGATTCCTTTGGCACATCCAATGACATAGAGAGTCACAAGACTGGTTGTGCCATCTTCAACACCAGAATGTAGGATGGAGCCTCTATCACTAATCATGTATTGTACATGATCAAGCTGATAGAGCGATTGAGCAAGCTCAACTTTTTCTTGCATAAATAGCTTGGGAAGGATGTAATATTGAACTCATTGCCTAGGTCCTTTCTCCCATTCCTTATTCATTTGAGAATGACAAAGCCTGAAGTAGACTATCACGAGTTCCTAGGGTTGCTTTAGAACTTTGAGAAGGATCACCAACTCCATAAGGAGTCGGTGAACTTAGTGGGAGGATCGTCTTTTGGTTCTCAATCCTTTAGGAAAGGAAAGAAGAACAAGAAGAAAAAAGCTAAGAAGGTGCAAGTTCAGGCTGGCACATCTGTACAGGGTCAGACTAGGAAGATCAAGCCTGATAAGAGTCAAGGTGAATGCTTCTTTTGTAAGAAGTGAGGGCACTGGAAGAGAAACTGTCCTTAGTACATTATCTCTCTGGACTCGAATAGGTAGAGAAAGAAGCAAGCTATTGCTGGGCAAGGTATTTATATGATAACTCCTTGCAATTTCTCTATTTGTGATATTACTGACTGGGTATTGGATACTGATAGCCCTTACCATATTTGCAATTCGTTGTAGGGGTTGCAGACCAGTAGGAGATTCGAGCAGGATGAAAGATTCCAGAATGTTGGAGATGGAAGATCAGTTCCAGTTCTAGCTTTAAAAATTCTAAAACTTATATTTGAGTTCCATACTATTGTTCTTAGTGATTGTCATTTTTGTTCCAATTTTTTTTTTAATGTTATTTTTGTAGACCTTCTGGTTAAAAATGATTATGATAGTCTAATAAAGAAATAAGTTTATAATATCATTATGAATGGTGTTATTATGTTTTGCGGACATTTGAACAATGGTGTGTATATGCTATCACAATTTGTTAACATAGTCTATTCAACTGGCAAGCACCCTAGATTAGATAGTGTATCAGATATTTATTTATAGCACTGTAGGCTAAGTCATATAAATAAGAACAGAATAAACAGGTTGACTCAAGAGGAAATCTTCGAAGTCAGTGATTGTGAATCACTTCCAACCTATGAGTCTTGTCATCATGGAAAAATGATCAAGTCAACTTTTACTGAAAAAGATGAAAGAGCCATTTGTTAGATATATGTGCCCTAGAAGCCAGAATTGGCTGACACTTGTAATACACTTCTAAGGGCAAAAATATAATTTTGACTATAATCAATAAAAAGGATTATTTTCTATCACATATGTGTATTTAGTGTCTGTGATACATCCTTTGAGTTAATGGTAATGATAATTCATATTTTCAAGAGTTGAAAATTTAATACATGAATAATCATTATTAACTCATAAATTGCTTCCGACCATAGGATCATCACGAGGATGGTGATTGATCCAGAAGGTTGGTGTACAATCGCTTCTCTTTAGTAGATGAGTCTTGAATCTATGGTGTGGAGACACCAGAGCAAGAGTACAGGTACTCGTTAGAGAACGAGGGCACTGAGCGTGACCACCTCGAGTAGTCATTAGGGAGTCTACCTTCTCGTCAATGACTGACTCGATGCTGCAGTAGTGTGTCTGGTTCTTTGACCTGAGGTGCATCGGCAGTTCACCTTGAGGGTGTTATAGTTTGACTACACCATTACTCGGTCTCCTAGCCATATGGAACCCTGAGGTGTATGTTGGCTATAGCATGTTCATTGTAGGAACTGGATTGGCATCAAGATGGAATCTATCTACCTCGGTGGTAGAGGAGCAGCCCTATGATGAATCATGAGAATCAAGTCCAGAAGCCCATGGCCATGGTAGAGTGAAATAATAGAAAGAGTTTCTATTTAGATTTTCACATTGGACTCGAATCGAATGATTACATCATATGACAGAGACTAGGGTTTGACGAGTTCACCTTAACCCTAATCTGATCGGGGCTCAAGATAGAAGAACTTAATCACACAGGTAGCTGCACCAAGAGGTTCGCATTCAGCTCTGATGGGTTGCCACCATATACTGCTAGGTGTCACTGGTGGATTTTGGGAGCAATTAGAATGATTTAGATGATCGATCATTCTAGCTGTTCGAATCAGAAGAGTTCTGATCCATCGAAAGGAGTTTCGATGATGTCGATGATAGAGATCATGACATATCCCATTACCATACAGAACTGAACCTAACTGGGTCACACAAACAAGGGTTTGAATCTGGTGATCATCAATTGAACTGATCTAGTTCAATTGATCTGAATGAGATTCAATTAGGTTCAAGGAAATCGTGCTAGCACTCGATTGAACCTAACGTTCTTCTTTTACTATCATAAATAAGTTGTCCTGTCTGAGCCAAAGGAGTTTGTGCTCAATCAGAGGCCTTCATATGGTCTGACTGGAGGTTGTCCAAGTCAGAAAAGGTTGTCTTATTTTGTAAGACATTACCTGCCATTTTTGGTCACCTGCCATTTCTTGTTCTTTGACTTTGGTCAAAAGTCTACCTTTGACTGGTCAAACGTTGACCATTGACACTTTGACTTTTGACCACATGTCATGCACCTATTGGAGAGCTGGTGGGGGCCTGTCCCCCTGCCAGAACCTGGCAAGGAGAAGGGCGCACGCCACCCTAGGCGTGTGCCCAAGTTGGAGGCGCCTAGGAGTCCTTGTTGGACAAGGACTCCATCTCCTTTTTGGATTCCAATTAGAGTTCTTCTAAGAACCAACTTTGACTGGTCTTAGGCACCCTCTAAGGAGGAATCCAGGGGACTCTATTCCCACCAATCAGATTTAGATCTGATTTCACAAAGGGTTGTGATTGGTTGGGAAGAAGAGGAGTTGGATCACAGCTTAGTCTATAAATAAGACCCTGCGCCCAACTCAAAGAGCAATTGAGAATCATTTCCCATGCCCCAAGGCTGCCTCTCCCCTCCTTCTCCATGCCAAAGTCTCTTCTCCCTCTCCTCTCCACGTCCAAAAGTGTTTTGGACTTAGGTTGGTGCGATTCAGATCAAGAAAGGCGATCAAAAGCAAGAAGGCTGCGCTGCTGCAAAAGGACGACTGCTGATCTTCAAAAGGAGTTTTGAAGATCCTCCAGATCAGATCCAGATCTGATTTTTGGAGATGTGATAGAGAAGAAGAGGATCTCCAGATCCAGCCCGAGTGGATATCGGTAGAGGCCAGGCGCTTGCGTGGCTAGATCCAGAACCTTCCGCTGCAACAGGATCATCAACAGGATAATAGGATTACCCAGATCAGGTAAATTAAATTTGATTTAATTTATCTTAATTTTATTTTATTATTAAAATAATAAGAATTAGATCTAAAATATCTCAGATCTGAATTAGAGATCAAAGAGAAAAATTTTTGAAATATATCTCTTGATCTGAATCAGATCTGAACGAACCTGGATCCGAAAAATCAGGATTTTCCTTCAACTGGTATCAGAGCCATGGTTCTAAAGTTGTTTAGATCTAATTTTAAATTTATTTTAATTAAAAAATAAATGAATTTTAGATGTCACATGAGATGTGATCAGATCTAAAATCAGAAAAAATTAAAATTAAATGATTTGGATCTAAGATTAGAAAATATGCATGACTAGTTCTAAAATAGAATAGTTCTATAGAATAGTCTTGCATGTTTTTGATTTAATCTGATTAAATCATATTTTAGATCTATTTATTTACTATTTTTTGAATATTATAATTATTATAATAACATCTAAAAAATAGCAAATAAAAATTATTTAATTTTAAACATCATATGAGATATGATTGATGCATGTCTAGACTAGTTGTAGAATAGTTCTACATAGTTGTCTAGATTAGAATTTATTTTGATTAGATCAATTTAAATCTAATTTTTTAGATTATTATGAGATAATTTAGATCTGAAAATATGCATGATTCGATACATGAGATGTATGCAAAATATGCCATGATTAGATCTAATTTGTATATGAGATATATGATATAGATCTGAAACTGTTTTGTAGTATTGCATGTTCCTGATTAAGGCATTCCTCTTGGCCGTCCGGTCATAAGAATGAAGAAGGGTTTAAAGGCCCTCTCTTCCCATTCGATGGGGTGTTCTTATGATGTGTAGGGGTGCTGCATGTTCGTCCTTAATCAGAAACCCAAAACTTACTTTCTGCAAAACCCTAGATCCTGAAACCCTAGGATTTATTGTGCATATTTTGTTTATGAACCCTACTTAATTAAAAATTAAGATTATGAAATATTAATTAGGTCTAAAATTGAGAATTTTAGATCTAAGACATATTCATAATACTGGGTTCGGGCTTGGGTAGCTCAATTAGGTCTAAGCGGTTGATCAAACCGAATCAAGAGTTGGTTAGATGGGATCAACAATGCTTAAATTGACCAGCCTAATAGGATTAAGTCTGGGTCAAGATCGAGTCACGATCAAGCAAGACCTAATTAGGCTCAGTGGTTAGAGTCTGGATTGTAGGCTAACCCAATTGATTCTGGCTCAACAATTTGGTGTCTAAGGTAAGTTTGGCACATACGATCGACTGATTTTTAATTGAAAGCTACTCGATCTGAATGCGTTCTTGTATGAGTTAATGGCATATTCCTTCCACCGATCTCACTTACCTAATCATATCTATTGACACAGTTCTAATCTGAGGTGGTCAATAATCTGAGCTAACCCATGCCACTAGGTTAGTCATAATTATTATGACTATCTAATTTAATGAGATCTGAATCAATTCTTCCTAAGAAAAGATTAAGTCTAAGGTCTTCCACCATTG
>QRFJ01002402.1:47954-76108 GCA_006176705.1 Cocos nucifera
TATAAAAAACCTGCTAAAGAGGGAATGACATACCTTCAGAATATCAGGTATTCATCCTTCCAAGAAGACTGTGCCACCTAGCACAACCTGAGAAATAGAATGCATAAGCAAGATCCCTTATGCTTCTGCAATAGAATACCTCATTATTTGCATTGCTATGTACGAACGACTGATTATCAGCCATGCTGGTGTGTCACAAGCTATTCAATCAAATCCCAGGTGAAAAGAACATTGCACTCTGGTGGAAATTATCCTTAAGACTGAGAGAACTAAGGCTATAATGTGGTCTTTTGGTAACAGGAGAACTCCAAGTCCAGGGATAACACAGACTTTCAGATGTTCATGTCCGATGTATGATGATACGAAAGTCAACATCTGCGGAAGTCTATTTTTGTTCAATGTGGTGTGTCAAGCTGGAGAGTTCCAAAGCAAACCATATAGCAGAGATTTTCCCACGCATGAGAAGCAGAATAAAATTGCTTTTAGCATCAGAGCTATGTTGCGAAGTAAGCATTCTAGGTACAAAAGATTTACATATAAAAAATTGGAGTAATGCCAATCAGATGCTCATTCCTTATATATAACTACAATAATAACTAGTGTTGCCATACCCTTGCATTAAGGTGCCAACAGGCTCTCATCAGAAATCCATAACATTATTGAGCGGCGATACCACCTTATCCGCGCATTACCTCGAGAATGTATATGTCGACGATCAAGAGAGTCAAACTAGCAACAATACGGAATAGACCCATACAAAGCCGTAGGGGACAACAAAAATGCGCAAAGCCCAGCTGCTGGAGGAATGGGACTTAATTGTATGCCATATAGCTTTAGGATAAGTGGAAGATTAGTTAGATATATTGTGCCCTAAAGCAGAAATTGGCTGACACTTGTATACACTTCAAGGGGAAATATAATTTTTGGACTAAATCAATAAAAAGGTTAATTTTCTATCACATTGTGTATTTAGATCTTGATACATCCTTTGAGTTAATGGTAATGATAATTCATATTTTCAAGAGTTGAAAATTTAAGACATGAATAATCATTATTAACTCATAAAATGCTTCCGACCATAGGATCATCACGAGGATGGTGATTGATCCGAAAGGTTGGTGTACAATCGCTTCCCTTTAGTAGATGAGTCTTGATCTAGAGTGGAGACACGAAGCAAGATATAGTACTCGTTAGAAAGAGGGGACTGAAGCTGACACCTCGATTAGTCATTAGAAAGTCTACTTCACTTCAACGAATGACTCGATGCTATAGTGGTGTGTCTAGTTCTTTGACCTGAGGTGCATCGGCAGTTCATCTTGAGGGTGTTATAGTTGGACTACACCATCAATCAGTCTCCTAGCCACATGGAACCCTGAGGTGTATGTTGGCTATAGCATGTTCATTGTAGGAGCTGGATTGCATCAAGATGGAATCTATCTACCTCGGTGGTAGAGGAGCAGCCCTATGATAATCATGAGAATCAAGTCCAGAAGCCCATGACCATGGTAGAGTGAAATAATAGAAAGAGTTTCTATTTAGGTTTTCACATCGAACTTGAATCGAATGATTACATCATCTGACAGAAACTAGGGTTTGACAAGTTCACCTTAACCCTAATCTAATCGGGGCTCAAGATAGAAGAAATTAATCACATAGGTAGCTGCACCAAGAGGTTCGCATTCAGCTCTGATGGGTTGCCACCATATACTGCTAGGTGTCACTGGTGGATTTTGGGAGCAATTAGAATGATTTAGATGATCGATCATTCTAGCTATTCGAATCAGAAGAGTTCTGGTCCATCGAAAGGAGTTTCGATGATGTCAATGATAGAGATCATGACATATTCCATTACCATATAAAACTAAACCTAACTGGGTCACATAAATAAGGGTTTGAATCTGGTGATCATCAATTGAACTAATCCAGTCCAATTGATCTGAATGAGATTCAATTAGGTTCGAGGAAATCGTGCTAGCACTCGATTGAACCTAACGTTCTTCTTTTACTATCATAAATAGTTGTCCTTACTGAGTCAAAGGAGTTTGTGCTCAATCAGAGGCCTTCACCTGATCTAACTGGAGCCTGTCTAGGTCAAAAAAGGGTTGTCTTATTTTGTAAGATAATACTTGCCATTTTTGATCACCTGCCATTTCTCATCCTTTGACTTTGGTAAAAAGTTGACCTTGGACTGGTCAAATATTGATCATTGACACTTTGACTTCTATCCACATGTCATGCACCTATTGGAGAGTTGGTGGAGGCCTATCTCCCTGCCAGAATCTGGCAAGGAGGTGGGCGCATGCCACCCTTGGTGTGCGCCTAAGCTGGAGACGCCTAGGAGTCCCTGTTGGATAGGGACTCCATCTTTTTTTTGGATTCCGATTAGACTTCTCCTAAGAACCAAGTTTGACTGATCTTAGGTGCCATCTAAAGAGGAATCTAGGGGACTCTATTTTCGCCAATCAGATTTAGATTTGATTTCACAAAAGGTTGTGATTGATTGGGAAGAAAAGGAGTTGGATCATGCTTAGTCTATAAATTAGACCCTACTTCCAACTTAAAGAGCATGACAATTCTCCAAGCCCCAAGGCTTCCTCTCCTCTCCTCCTCCATGCCAAAGCATCTTCTTCCTCTCCTCTCCACATCCAAAAGTATTTTGGGTTCTTGGTTGGCGCAATCCAGATGAGAGAAAGGCGACAGAAAGATAGAAGGCTGCGTTGTTGCAAAGGACAACTGCTGATCTTCAAAAGGTGTTTTGAAGATCCTCTAGATCAGATCCAGATCTAATTTTAGAAGATGTGATAGAGAAGAAGAAGATCTCCAGATTCAGCCTAAGTGGATATTGGTAGAGGCCAGGCACTTGCGTGGCTAGATCAAGAACCTTTCGCTGCTTACAGGATCATCAACGGATAATAGGATTACCCTACATCAAGATAAATTAAATTTGATTTAATTTATTTAGATTTTATTTTTATTATTAGAATAATAAGAATTAGATTTGAAACATCCTAGATCTGATTAGGATCAAAGAAAAAAAGTTTTGAAATATATCTCTTGATCCAATCAGATCTAAACGAACCTGATTCGGAAAATCAGGATTTTCCTTCACCATTGAGCTCTTAGATTTAGTACATACTGATGTATGTGGATTAATAAGTACAAATGTCAGAGGTGGATATTTCTACTTTATCGCTTTGATAGATGATATCCAGATATGGATATGTCTATCTAATAAAACACAAGTCGAATTTATTTGAAAAGTTCAAACAATTCTAAAGTAAAGTAGAAAAATAAACTGAAAATAGTATTAAAACTCTTCGATCTGACCGAGAAGAAGAATATCTTTTCGATGAGTTTTTCACATATCTAGGAGAAAATGCAATTTTTTTCTTAATGGACTCCTTCAGGAACACCATAGCATAATGGTGTGTCTGAAAGAAGGAATCGGACTCTGTTAGACATGGTCCGATCCATGATGGATTTTGTCAGCTTGTCGATATCTTTCTAGGGATATGCACTCGAATTAGCTTGTTATCTGTTAAATAAGGTTTTAAGTAAGTTTGTAGTTAAGACTCCTATGAGAAATGGATAGGACGTAAGCCAACACTTTCACACCTTAGGATTTGGGGGTGCCCAGCTTATGTCAAACGGTTAGTTATAGATAAACTTGGATCTAGATCTGACAAGTGCATATTTATAGGATACCCAAAAGAGGCCAAAAGATACTATTTCTACCATGCTGATGAATAAAAGGTGTTCGTCAGCCTTAAGACAATCTTTTTGAAAAAAGAGTTCCTTGGTGAAGGAATTATTGCCTCTAAGGTTGAACTTGATGAAGTTCAATAAGTAGAAAATCGATACTTATAGCTAAACCTGAGTCAGAATTCATTAGATCAAATCTGGAGCCTAGTGTACCTACTCTATTAAGGTGATCCAGTAGAATACCGCATCATCCGAACAAATACTATGATTTCTTGGCCCGGGATGATGATCCCATTAAACTCGATGAGAATGATGAGGATCCAATCACTTATATGGATGCTATGTAGAGATGCAATTCTAAAAAATAGTTTGAGGCCATGAAATTCAAAATGGAGTCCGTGAAGATTAACGATGTGTGGACATTAGTTGACCCACCTGAAGGGACTAAATCCATTAGGTGTAAATGGGTCTTCAAAAAGAAAAGGGATGCAGACGAAAAGGTGGAGAACCATAAAGCCTATCTGATTTTCAAGAGGTATCTTCAACATTATGGTATTGACTATGATGAGACATTCTTTCTATTAGATATGTGTGCCCTAGAAGCCAGAATTGGCTGATACTTGTTATACACTTCTAAGGGCAAAATTATAATTTTGACTATAAATAATAAAATGAATTATTTTTTATCATAATGTGTATTTAGTGTCTATGACACATCCCTTGAGTTAATGGCAATGATAATTCTTATTTTCAAGAGTTGAAAATTTAAGACATGAATTTTTATTATTAGCTCATAAAATGCTTCTGACCGTAGGATCATCATGAGGATGATGATTGATCTGAAAGGTTAGTGTACAATCGCTTCTTTATAGTAGATGAGTCTTGAGTCTATGATGTAGGAATACCAGAGTGAGAGTATAGATACTCATTAGAGAACGAGGGCGCTGAGCATGACCACCTCGAGCAGTCATTAGGAAGTCTACCTTCTCATCAATAATTGGTTCGAAGCTGTAGTTGTGTTCCTAGTTCTTTGACTTGAGGTGTATCGATAGTTCACCTTGAGGGTGTTATAGTTTGACTGCACCATGACTCAAACTCCTAGCCATTCGGAACCCTAAGGTATATGTTGGCTATAGCATGTTCATTGTAGGAATTGGATTGTACCAATAGGGAATCCATCTACCTCGGTAGATGAGGAGTAGCCCTATGATAATCATAAGAATCAAGTCCATAAGCCCATGACCATGGTAGAGTGAAATAATAGAATGAGTTTCTATTAAGATTTTCATATTGGACTTGAATCAAATGATTAATCATATGATGGATATTAGGGTTTGACTAGATTACCTTAACTTCAATCTAGTCGGGGCTCAAGATAGAAGAACTTAATCATATAGGTAACTACACCGAGAGGTTTATTTTCAGTTCTGATGGGTTGCCACCATATGCTGTTAGGTATCACTGATGGATTTTGAGAGCAATTAGAATGATTTAGATGATCAATCATACTAGTTCTCTGAATCAAAAAAGTTTTGATCCATCGGAAGATGTTTCGATCATATCGATGATAGAGATCGTGACATATCTCATTACCATATGGAACTAAACCAAACTGGATCACACAAATAAGGGTTTCAATCTAGATATCATCAATTGGACTAATCCAATTCAACTGATTTGAATTAGATTCAATTAGGTTCAAGAAAATTATGCTAACACACGATTGAGCCTAATGTTCTCCTTTAATTATCACTAAAGTTTGTCTCAACTGAGCTAAATATGTTTGGACTCACTTAGGTATCTTTACTTGGTCTGACTAAAGCTTTTCTAGGTTAGAAAAGGGTTGTCTTAATTTATGAGATGAATTTGAGACAATACCTGCCATTTTCCATCACCTGCTAAATCCTGTTTCGGACATTTGGTCAAACTTTGATCTTTGACACTTAGACATCTACCCATGTGTCAATCCATCATTGGAGAGAGTTCTTAGACCAGTCCACCTACTAAAAAGTAGATGGATAAGGGGTGCATGCCTCCCTAGGCATGCGCCCATGGATAAAGCATCTGGAGTCCAGTATAGATGGGACTCCAGTTGCTTCGGGGATTCTACTTGGATGGCACCTAGAAGACTGCTTTGATCCAATTTTGGTGCCATCTAAGGATGATTCAGAGAGGCTCTCATCTAATTGGATCAAATGATGTCATCCCACTAATTAGATTTAGATCTGATTGCATGGAAAGCCATGATTGGTTTGGATGATGTGGCACTGTATGGTGCAATAGGGTCTATAAAAATCCTGTCTGTGCCAAGATCAAAGATGCTTGACCCATTGCCCATGCCACAAGGCTGCCCCTCTTCCCCCTCCATGCCACCTTTAGGTGTTCTCTCTCCTATCCACGCCCAAGAATTTTTGGGCATAAGTTTGGTGCGATCCAAGCAAGAGAAAGGAGACAGGAAAAGGAAGAAGGCAGCACTGCTGCAAGAGATAACTCACATCTTTGAAAGGAGTTTTGAAGATCTTCAAAATCAGATTCAGATCTAATTTTTGGAAAAGTGATAAAGAAAGAGAAGATCTCTAGATCCTATCTGAGTGGATATTGGTAGAGATCAGGCACTTGCATGGCTAGATCCAGAACCGCAAGCAGACATCAGGATCATCATAGGATAATCAGATTACCCGCAACAAGATAAAATTAAATTAGCTTTAATTTATTTTTTATTTTATTTTATTTTTTTTATTATATCAATAATATTAGATCTAAAAATTCTCATATCTAATCTAGATCTAAGAGAAAAATTTTTGAAATATCTCTCTTGATCCAATCAGATTTGAACGAATCTGATCCGAAAAACTAATTTTTTCCTTCAACTGGTATCAGAGCCAGGTTTCATTTTCTATTAGATCTAATTTTATTTTAATTTTAATCTTATAATTTGATGATTTCAGATGTCATATTAGATGTGATTAGATATAAAATTAAAAATTAAAAGGAATTAAATAATTTAGATCTAAGTTGTACAAGATGCATGACTAGTTGTAGAATAGAATTATTCTATGTATAGTCTAGCATGATCATAATTTAGTTTAATTAGTTATTATTTTTAGATCTATTTATTTACTATTTTTAATATTATAAATATTATAATAAGATCTAGAAAATAGAAAATAAAGTTATTTAATTTTTGTTCATATGAGATATGATGAATGTGAAGGAAAAATCTAGTTTTTCGGATGAGGTTCGTTCAAATCTGATTGATCAAGAGAGATATTTCAAAAATTCTCTCTTTTGAATCCATATTAAATTTGAGATATTTTAGATCTAATTTTATAGATCTAAAAAAATAAAATAAAATAAAAATAAATTAAAATAGATTTAATTTATACCTTGTTGTTGGATAATCAAATTATCCTGTGATGATCCTGTCGATTGCCTGAGGTTCTGGATCTAGCCACGCAAGTGCCTAACCTCTATCGGTATCCACTTGGGTTGGATCTAGAGATCTTCTTCTTCTTTATCACTTCTCCAAATATCATATTAAAATCTAATTTGGAGGATCTTCAAAACTCTGTTTGAAGATCAGGTATCATCTCTTGCAGCAGTGCTGCCTTCTTCCTTTCTCGTCACCTTTCTCTTACCTAGATCGCACCAAACTGGAGCCCAAATCTCCTTGGACGTGGAGAGGAGAGAGGGGACCTGAAGATGGCATGGAGGAGGGAGAGGGGCAGCCTTGTGGCATGGGCTAAGGGAGAGCTCCTCTAAAGCTAGGCATAGATAGGGTTTATATAGACCTTACTCCGCCATGCAGTGCCACATCATCCCGATCAATCACGTTGCTTAGTGCAATCAGATCTAAATCTGATTGATGGGATGACATCACCTAATCTAATTAGATAAGAGTCCCTCTCCAACACCCTTAGATGATGCCAAGACTGGTCAAAGTAGAGTCCCTTTGCGCCACCAAAGTTGATTCCAAGAAGCAACTTGGAGTCCCATCTGTATGGGACTGCAGGCATCCCTATCCTTGGGCACACGCCTTCTTAGGCATGCACCCCCTTCATTCCATTTTCTAGCAAGGGGACAATTTCGTATCTACTCTCCTATGGGTGCATGATATATGGGTAGACGTCTAAGTGTCAAAGGTCAACATTTGACCAAAGTCAAAAGACAAGAATTGGTAGGTGATGGAAAATGGTAGGTGTTGTCTCTAATTTATCTCATAAATTAAGACAATATTTTTCTAACCTAGACAAGCTCCTGTCTGACCAAGTAAAAGTACCTGAGTGAGCACAAACACATTTGGCTCGGTCGAGATGACTTTTAATGATTGTAGAAGGAGAACGTTAGGCTCAATTATGTGCTAGCATGATTTCTTTGAACCTAATTGAATCTAATTCAAATCAATTGAACTGGGTTAGTCCAATTGATAATATCCATATCTAAACCCTTATTTATATGATCCAATTAGGTTCAATTCTGTATGGTAATGGGATATGTCGCGATCTCTATCATCGATATCATTGAAATACCTTCCGATGGATCAGAACTTTTTTGATTTAGACAACTAGAATGATCGATCACAAATCATTCTAATTGCTCTCAAAATCCACTAGTGACACCTAGCAGTATATGGTGGCAACCCATCAAAACTAAAAATGAACCTCTTGGTGCAGCTATATGTGTGATTAAGTTCTTCTATCTTGAGCCCCGATCAGATTAGGGTTAAGGTGAACTCATCAAACCCTAATTTCTATCATATAATTTAATCATTTGATTCAAGCTTGATGTGAAAATCTTAATAGAAATTCTTTCTATTATTTCACTCTGCCATGGCCATGGGCTTATGGACTTGATTCTTATGATCATCATAGGGCTGCTCCAGATCTACCGAGGTAGATAGATTCCCTCTTGGTGCCATCCAATTCCTACAATAAACATGCTATAGCCAACATACACCTCAAGGTTCCGAATGGCTAGGAGATCGAGTCATGGTGTAGTCAAACTATAATATCCTCAAGGTGAACTATCGATGCACCGTAGGTCAAAGAATCAAACAACCACTACAGCTTCAAGCCAATCATCGATGAGAAGGTAGACTTCCTTATGACTGCTCGAGGTGGTCGCGCTCAGTGCCCTCGCTCTCTAATGAGTACCTGCACTCTTGCTCTGGTATCTCTATACCATAGACTCAAGACTCATTTACTATAAAGAAGTGATTGTACACCAACCTTCCGGATCAATCACCATCCTCATAATGATCTTACGGTCGGGAGCATTTTATGAGTTAATAACGAAAATTCATGTCTTAAATTTTCAACTCTTGAAAATATGAACTATCATTATCATTAACTCAAGGGATGTATCACAGACACAAAATATACATTGTGATAGAAAAATAACCCATTTTATTACTTATAGTCAAAATTATAATTTTGCCTTTAGAAGTGTACGACAAGTGTTAGCCAATTCTGGCTTCTAGGGCACATATATCTAACAAACTCTCACTTGACCTAAAGCCAATTGGCTATAAATCTAAGTTCCATCTTCTCAAGATAGGCTTCAATCTTCTGTTGGCCCAACGGCTTTCTAAGTGGATCCACCGCATTGTCTGCAGAGTCGACTCTCTTGACCTCGACATAATCCTTCTCGAGGTAATCGCGGACGAGGTGGTATCACCGCTCGATGTGCTTGGATTTTTGGGAAGACCTCGACTCCTTAGTAAGGGCTATGGTGCCATTGTTGTCATAGTATAGAGAAATGGCATCTAATGGCATCACTCCGATCTCTGTGGCAAACTTTTTGTACCAGAATGCCTTCTTCATAGCTTTTGATGCAGCGATGTATTCTGCTTCCATGGTAGAATCTACTATCACTGTCTGCTTGGAACTCTTCCAACTGACAACACCACCATTACACATAAATAGACTTTTAGATGTCGACTTTCGATCATCTATATTGGACATAAAATCTGAGTCTGTATACCCCTAGACTTGAAGTTCTCCATTACCAAAAATCAACAACATATCTTTAGTTCTTCTCAAGTACTTAAGGATACATTTCATAGAAGTCCAGTGTTCTTCATCTGAATTCGACTGATATCTGCTTGTGACACTCACATCATGGACTATATCAGGTCGTGTATATAACATGGTATACATGAGGCTCCCTATTGCTGATGCATAAGGAATCTTGCTCATGCGTTCAATCTCCTCAGATGTGTTGGGACACATTTTCCTCAGGTGTGCTAGGGCATATCTTTTTGAAAAGATGAATGCCATGTCTGAAGGATACCAAACCTCTTTTAGAGTTTTTCATGCTAAATCTCTTTAGCACTTCCTCTATATACATCTTCTGTGAAAGTCCTAGCATCCTATTCGGTCTATCTCTATAGACCTTAATTTCTAGAATAAAAGATGCTTCTCCTAGTTCTTTCATAGAGAATTCTTTAGATAACCACATTTTAACTATGGTTAACATGGAAATATCATTCTCAATGAGGATATCATCCACATACAATACGAGAAAGACAACAGCGCTCCCACTGACCTTTTTAAAGACACATAGTTTCTCCTCGTTCTTGATGAAATCAAACAATTTGATCACATCATTAAGATGAGTATTCCAGCTCTGAGATGCTTGCTTAAGTCCATATATGGATCTTTGCAGCTTGCATACCTTATGATCAGTATCACTGAATGTGAAATCTAATGGCTATTCCATATAGATATATTCCTCAAGATATCCATTTAAGAATGCCATTTTCACGTCCATTTGCCATATTTCATAATCAAAATAGACTGCAACAGCAAGCAATGTGCGAATGGATTTTAAGCATAGCTACTGGCAAAAAGCTATCCTGATGGTCAATGCCTTCGTGCTGACTATATCCTTTTGCCACTAATCTAGCTTTGAATGTCTCCACATTTTCATCTACACTAATCTTTCTCTTGTAGATCTATATACACCCAATAGGTACTATACCTTCTAGTAGATCTACCAAGGTCCAGACTTGATTTGAGTGCATCAAGCCAATTTCTAACTTCGTTACCTCTAACCATTTCTCAGAGTCGATATCTGATACTGCCTCGTTATAAATTTTGGGATCATCACCATGAACTCCATTACCTACGAGGAATATTTTCTCAATTTCCTTTGAAATAGTACCTAAGTACCTCTCAGGGGGATGAGAAACTCTTTTCGATCTACGAGGTGGAGGAGGTAGTGATTGTATTGGCTCAACTTGATTTGGTTCCATTTGGTCCTTAGCTCGTTGCTCTTATAAGACTTTCTTCTCGAGCTTGATCTGCTTTCCAATGCCACTATCTTGAATAAACTATTTTTTAAGAAAGATGGCATGTCGACTCACAATCACATTGTGATCTTCTAGAATGTAGAAATAATATCCTAATAATTCTTTAGGATATCCTATAAAATGAGCTCTAAAGGACCTAAAATCTAACTTGTCCGTTTGTTGTCTTTTGACATGAGCCAAACAATCCCAAATTTTGAGATGACTCAGACT
Organism: Cocos nucifera; assembly: GCA_006176705.1. Taxonomy (NCBI): domain Eukaryota; kingdom Viridiplantae; phylum Streptophyta; class Magnoliopsida; order Arecales; family Arecaceae; genus Cocos; species Cocos nucifera. The sequence goes on from QRFJ01002402.1 coordinate 59,179, forward strand.
TAGTTTCTTACCATGCCATATCTCATACGATGTGGTAGGAATGGTTTTAGAAGGAACCCTATTCAGTAAGTATATTACAGTTAACAAACTATGTTCCCAAAAAAAATCAGGAAGGTTTGTGAAGCTCATCATGGATCGGACCATATCTAATAGGGTTCGATTCCTCCATTCTGAAATTTTGTTAAGTTGAGGTGTTCCAGATGGAGTCCATTGAGAGACCATGCCATTTTTCTTGAGATAGTCCAGGAATTTTCGACTAAAGTATTCACCTTCTCGATCTAATTGAAGAACCTTAATGGATTTTTTAGTTCGCTTTTCTACTTCATGTCTGAATTTTTTGAACTTTTCAAAAGCTTCAAACTTGTGTCTCATAAGATACACATACTCATACCTAGATAAATCATCGATAAAGATTATGAAGTAGACAAAGTTGCCTCTAGTCGACACATCAAATAGGTTGCATACATCAGTATGTACTAGAGCAAGAAGATCCATGGCCCTTTTTGCATGTCCTATAAAAGGGAGCTTAGTCATTTTGCCATGAAGATAAGATTCACAAATTGGATATGACTCGGAAGTCAACAAACTCAATAGCTCGATTTTTTCCAATTTGTTAATCCTATCTTCTGCTATATAACCTAGTCTTAGGTGCCATAGATACCTATCATTTGGACTATCCCTAGGTTATTTCATGGCATTCACATTTTGCTCAATATTAAAAATAGATACATCAATATGTAACTGATAAAGATCATTAATAAGGAAACCACTTGCAATTTTTTTTTCATAAAGAATGTTACAATGGTCCTAAAGAAAACTAATTACATAGCCTTCTAGTGCTAGGCATGAAACAGAAATCAAATTTCTACTTGCTGCAGACACATAATAATTGTATTTTAATACTAAGTCTAAACCAGATGATAGTCAAAGAGGATACGTTTTCTTGGCCATAGCAGCAACTCTTGCTCCATTTTTGATGCATAGGATCATCTCACCATCCCTCAACCTCCTGCTATCCTCAAGACCCTGCATGGAAGTGTACAAATAAGCACTAAAATCAGAGTCAAGCATTCAATTGGATGTAGAAGAAATCATAAGGTTAGACTAAACAATGAGCATACCTCCAGAAGGACCTGCGTCCTTCTTATTCTTCAGGGTGGCCAGGTAAGTAGGGCAGTTCCGCTTCTAGTGGCAGTCATTGTCGTAATGAAAATACTTTTCTTTATCAGTGGCCTTCTTCTTCAGCTCTGTCTTTTTCTTCTTTCCTCTTTCCACCTTCTGCTTTTTCACAAACTTCTTCTTCTTTCTAAAAGATTTTCTCTTGGAAGAAGTCTATTCCATAGCAAGCACTGAGCCTTTAGAATCTTTCATAGAAAGCTTAGTAGTAACAAGCATATTCATATGCTCGGCCAAGAAATTTTGAAGTTTATGCATATGGTAGTTTATGATGAATTGCCCATATGCATCAGTCAAAGATTGTAGAATTATATCATTCTATAGATCCAGGTCCAACTTCACTCCGAGCTGCTCAAGCTCTTCCAAATCCTTGATCATCATCAGACAATGATCTTGGACTGACTGCCCATCATGCATTTTAGTCTTGAATAGTCATTTAGTGACTTGATACTTGGCTGCACGACTTTGTTCACCAAACATCTCTTATAGGTGAACCAATATTTGACGGACAGTCCTTATATCTTCATGTTGGCATTGAAGCTCATCAGACATCGAGCCCAACATGTAGTATCTAGCCTTGTTATCTTCGCTATCCATTTATCAAGAGATGCTCTCTATTTAGTGGATGAATGAGCTGGTAAGGTGGGAGGGTCCTGGTCTAATACATGAGTTAACTTCTCAAAATCCAAAATGATTTTGAAGTTTTGGAGCCAATTCTTGTAATTAGGTTTGGTCAGTCTGTGGGTGTCTAGGATACGGGCTAGTGGGTTGGACGCAGATATTTTCCTATAGAGAGTCAAAGTTTCTAGTTAGATATTGTAATTAAGACTTGACCAATTTGTTTAGGATTTTTATTTTTTAAATAGATTAGCTTTCACTATTTTCTTGGATCCCTGCACTCCATCTGTAGAGATGCAAAAATCACTATATTAATAATTTCTAGTGGGTAGTGTGGTCCTACCAACTGACTCATCATCTCACCTAATTGTTATTGATGATGGGTTAGCCAATGAGTGAACAACTCTTATTCAATGATTCTCTAATCATGGTGCACCCAAACTTGGTCTCTAATTTATGAATCTCACCGTGTCCAAAATATTGATCCACTCCTTAGTTAAGTTAAACCCACCATTTGCACAGACTGAATTTCTAATTGAGTCTCTCACCTTATCTAGAATATTGAGCCCAATCCATCCTCTAGCCCATAGCATCCAATGTCTAAAAGACATGGTTGCATCTTTTTGATGCAACTGAACTACTATAACTAGCCGAGAATAATGAACCCTGAAAAGGGCCCATACATCTATAATGGTGGAAGACCATGGACTTAATTTTTTCTTAGGGAGATTTGATTTAGGTCTCATTAAACTAGACTTGACATAGTTATAACCATTATGACTAACCTAGTGGCATGGGTTAGCTTAGATTATTGGCTACCTTAGATCAGGACTGAGCCAACAAATATGGCCAGATAAGTGAGATCGGTGGAAGAAATATGCCATTAACTCAACAAGAATGCATTCGAGTCGAGTAGCTCCCAACTAAAAACCAGTCGATCGTATCTGCCAAACTTATCTTAGACATCAAATTATTGAGCCAGAATCAATCGAATTTGCCTACAATCCAGACTCTAACCACTGATCCTAGTTAGGTCTTAGCTTGATTGATCATTCACGTGACTCGATCTTGACCCAGACTTAATCTTATTAGGATGGTCAATTTAAGCACTCTTGATCGTAACTAACCAACTCTTGATTTGGTTTGATCAACCGCTTAGACCTAATTGAGCTACCCAAGTCCGAATCCAATTTTATGAATATGTCTTAGATCTTAAATTCTTAATTTTGGACTTGACATATTTCATAATCTTAATTTTTAATTAAGTTTAAATTCACAAACAAAATATGAAACTAAAATCCTAGGATTTTAGGATCTAGGATTTTGCAGAAAATAAGTTCTTAATTTTTTATTAAGGATGAATGCGCAGCACCCCTACACATCATAAGAACACCCCATCAAATGGAAGGAGAGGGTATTTAAATCCTACTTTGTTCTTATGATCGGACGGTCAAGGGAACGTCTTAATAAAAAATATAAGACTACAAAACTAGTTAGATCTACATCAGATATCTCATATATAAAAATTGATCTAACTATAAACATGCTTTGCATACATCTCATGTATCATATCATGCATATTTTTATATCTAAATTATCTCATAATTATCTAAAAAATAAAATTTAAATTGACCACATCAAAATAAATTCTATTCTAGATAATTATGTAGAACTATTCTACAACCAGTCTAAACATGCATTCATCATATCTCATATGATCCAAAAATTAAATAATTTTATTTTTTATTTTTTAAATCTTATTATAATAATTATAATATTAAAAAATAATAAATAAATTAATCTAAAATTATATTTTAATTAAATTAAATTATGATCATACAAGACTATACATAGAACAATTCTATTCTACAACTAGTCATGCATCGTATAGAACTTAGATCTAAATTATTTAATTTTAATTTTTTTGATTTTAGATCTAATCATATATCATATGATACTTAAAATTATCTAATTATTAGATCAAAAATAAATTTAAATTATTTCTAAATAATTTATTAAAACTTGGCTCTGATACCAATTGAAGGAAAAACCTAGTTTCTCGGATCAGGTTCGTTCAGATCTGACTGGATCAAGAGAGATATTTCAAAAATTTTTTATTTTAAATCTAGATCAGATCTAAGATATTTTAGATCTAATTTTATAGATCTAATAAAATAAAATAAAATAAAAATAAATTTAAATAAATTTAATTTATATCTTATTGTTGGGTAATCAGATTATCCTGTGATGATCCTACTGATTATCTGAGGTTCTAGATCTAGCCACGCAAGTGCCTAGCCTCTACCGATATCCACTCAGGCTGGACTGAAGATTTTCTCCTTCTTTATCACTTCTCCAAATATTAGATCTGGATTTAATTTGAAGGATCTTCAAAACTTTTTTTGAAGATCAGGTATCGTCTCTTGCAATAATGCTGCCTTCTTCCTTTTTCGTCACCTTTTTTGTGCCTGGATCACACCAAACTGGAGCCCAAATCTCCTTGGGCATGGAGAGGAGAGAGGGTACCTAAAGATAGCATAGAAGAGGGAGAGGGACAGCCTTATGGCATGGGCTAAGGGAAAGCTCCTCTAAAGCTAGGTGCAGGTAGGCTTTATATAGACCCTACTGCACTATGCAGTGCCACATCATTCCGACCAATCATGTCGCTTCATGCTATCAGATCTAAATCTGATTGATATAATGACATCACCTAATCCAATCAGATGATAGCCCCTCTCCAACACCCTTAGGTGGCACCAAGACTGGTCAAAGTAGAGTCCCTTTGCGCTACCTAAGTTGATTCCAAGAAGCAACCTGGAGTCCCATCTGTATGGGACTCCAGGCATCCCTATCCTTGGGCACACGCCTCCCTAGGCATGCACCCCCTCCTTTCCATTTTCTAGCAAGGGGACAAGCCCCTATCTACTCTCCTATGGGTGCATGACACATGGGCAGATGTCTAAGTGTCAACGGTCAACGTTTGACCAAAGTCAAAAGACAAGAATTGATAAGTGATGGAAAATTGTAGGTGCTGTCTCCAATTTATCTCATAAATTAAGATAACTCTTTTCTAACCTAGACAAGCTCCAATCAGATCAAGTAGAAGTACCTGAGCAAGTATAAACACATTTGGCTCGGTCGAGATGACTTTTAATGATTGCAGAAGGAGAACATTAGGCTCAATCATGGGCTAGCATGATTTTCTTGAAACTAATTGAATCTAATTCAAATCAATTAAATTGGATTAGTCCAATTGATGATATTCAGATCTAAACCCTTATTTGGGTGATCCAATTAGGTTCAATTCCATATGATAATGGAATATGTCATGATCTCTATCATCGACATCATCGAAATACCTTTCGATGGATCAAAACTTTTCTAATTCAGACAACTAGACGATCGATCATCCAAATCATTTTAATTGCTCCCAAAATCCACTAGTGACACCTAGTAGTATATGGTGGCAACCCATCAAAACTAAAAATGAACCTCTCGATGCAGCTACATGTGTGATTAAGTTCTTTTATCTTGAGCCCCAATCAGATTAGGGTCAGGATGAACTCGTCAAATCCTAATTTCTATCATATGATTTAATCATTTGATTCAAGTCCGATGTGAAAATCTTGATAGAAACTCTTTCTATTATTTCACTCTGCCATGGCCATGGACTTTTGGACTTGATTCTCATGATCATCATAGGGCTGCTCCTCATCTACCGAGGTAGATAGATTTCCTCTTGGTGCAATCCAATTCCTATAATGAACATACTATAGCCAACATACACCTCAGAATTTTAAATGGCTAACAGACTGAGTCATGGTGTAGTCAAACTATAACATCCTCAAGGTGAACTACCGATGCACCTTAAGTCAAAGAATCAGATACACTACTGCAGCTTCGAGCCAGTAATCGATGAGAAGGTAGACTTCTTTATGACTGCTCGAGGTGGTCACGCTCAGTGCCCTCATTCTCTAACGAGTATTTATACTCTCACTCCGATGTTTCTACACTGTAGACTCAAGTCTCATCTACTATAAAAAAGTGATTGTACACCAACCTTTCGGATCAATCACCATCCTCATGATGATTCTACGGTCGGGAGCATTTTATGAGTTAATAATGAAAATTCATATCTTAAATTTTCAACTCTTGAAAATATGAACTATCATTACCATTAACTCAAGGGATGTATCACAGACATAAAATAAACATTATGATAGAAAAATAATCCATTTTATTACATATAGTCAAAATTATAATTTTGTCCTTAGAAGTGTATAACAAGTGTCAGCCAATTCTGACTTCTTGGGCACACATATCTAACAAATTGTTAGATATATGTGCCCTAGAAGCTAGAATTGGCTGACACTTATTGTACACTTCTAAGGGCAAAATTCTAGTTTTGACTATAAATAATAAAATGAGCTATTTTTTATCATAAATGTATCTGTGATATATCTCTTGAGTTAATGGTAATGATAATTCATATTTTCAAGAGTTGAAAATTTAAGACATGAATTTTCGTTATTAACTCATAAAATGCTCCTGACCAGAGGATCATCATGAGGATGGTGATTGATCCAAAATGTTGGTTTATAATCACTTCTTTATAGTAGATGAGTCTTAAGTCTACGGTGTAGAGATATCGGAGCAAGAGTACAGATACTCATTAGAGAACGAGGGCACTGAGCATGACCACCTCGAGTAGTCGTAAGAAAGTCTACCTTCTCATCGATGACTAGCTCGAAGCTGCAGTAGTGTGTCTAGTTCTTTGACCTAAGGTGCATCGGCAGTTCACCTTGAGGATGTTATAGTTTGACTACACCATGACTCAGTCTCCTAGCCATTTGGAATCCTAAGGTGTATATTGGCTATAGCATGTTCATTGTAGGAATTAGATTACACCAAGAGGGAATCTATCTACCTCGGTAGATGAGGAGCAGCCCTATGATGATCATGAGAATCAAGTCCATAAGCTCATGGCCATGGTAGAGTGAAATAATAGAAAGAGTTTCTATTAAGGTTTTTACATCAAACTTGAATCAAATGATTAAATCATATGACAGAAATTAGAATTTGATGAGTTCACTTTAACCCTAATCTGATCGAAGCTCAAGGTAGAAGAACTTAATCACACAAATAGCTACACCAAGAGATTCATTTTCAGTTTTGATGGGTAGCCACCATATACTGCTAGGTGTCACTGATAGATTTTGGGAGCAATTAGAATGGTTTGGATGATTGATTAATCTAGTTGTTTGAATTAGAAAAATTTTGATCCATCGAAAGGTGTTTCGATGATGTGGATGATAGAGATCGCGACATATCCCATTACTATACAGAATTGAACCTAACTGGGTCACACAAATAAGGATTTGGATCTGGATATCATCAATTAGACTAACTAGTTCAATTGATTTGAATTAGATTCAATTAGATTCAAGAAAATCATGATAGCACACGATTGAGCCTCACATTCTCCTTCTACAATCATTAAAAGTCATCTCGACTGAGCCAAATATGTTTGTGCTCACTCGGGTACTTTTACTTGGTTTGATTTGAGCTTGTCTAGATTAGAAAAGGATTGTCTTAATTTATGAGATAAATTAGAGACGACACCTATCATTTTCCATCATCTGCCAATTCTTATCTTTTGACTTTGGTCAAACGTTGACCTTTGACACTTAGACATCTGCCCATGTGTCTTGCACCCATAGGAGAGCAGATAGGGGCTTGTCCTCTTGCTAGAAAATGAAAAAGAGGCGGTGCACGCCTAGGGAGGTGCATGCCTAAGGATAGGGATGCCTAGAGTCCCATATAGATGGGACTCCAAGTTGCTTCTTGGAATCAACTTAGGTGGTGCAAAGGGACTCTACTTTGACCAATCTTGGTGCCACCTAAGGGTGTCTAAGTGGGGCTCTCATCTAATTGGATCAGGTGATGTCATCCAATCAATTAGATTTAGATCTGATTTCGTGAAGTGACATGATTGGCCAGGATGATGTGGCACTACATGGTGCAGTAGGATCTATATAAACCCTGTCTGCACCTAGCTTTTGAGAAGCTCTCCAATAACCCATGCCATAGGGCTGCCCCTCTCCCTCCTTCATGCCATCTTCAAATCCCCTCTTTCCTCTCAATGCCTAAGGGAATTTGGGCAACAATTTGGTGCGATCCAGGAAAGAGAAAGGTGACGAGAAAGGAAGAAGGCAGCTTTGCTGTAAGAGACGATACCTGATCTTCAAAAGAAATTTTGAAGATCCTCCAAATCAGATCTAGATTTGATATTTGGAGAGGTAATAAAGAAGGAGAAGATCTCTAGATCTAATCTGAGTAGATACTGATAGAGGTCAAGCACTTACGTGGCTAGATTCAGAACCTCAGGCAATCAGCAGGATCATCATAGGGTAATCTGATTATCCAATAATAAGGTATAAATTAAATCTAATTTAATTTATTTTTTATTTTATTTTATTAGATTCATAAAATGAGATCTAAAATATCTTAGATCTGATTTACATTCAAAAGAGAAATTTTTGAAATATCTCTCTTGTTCCAATCTTGATCCGAATGAACCTATTCCGGGAAACTAGGTTTTTTCTTCAACTGGTAGATCCACCAGAAGGTATAGCACCTATTAGGTGTAAATGAATCTGCAAGAGAGAAATTAGTGCAGATGAAAATATAGAGATATTCAAAGCTAGATTAGTAGTAAAAGATTATAGTCAACACGAGAACATTGACTATCAGGATACCTTTTTGCTAGTAGCCATGCTTAAATCCATTCACACATTGCTTGCTATTGCAGCCTATTTTGATTATAAAGTATAGCAAATGAATGTGAAAATGGGATTCTTAAATGGATATCTTGAGAAAAATATCTATATGGAACAGCCACTGGGTTTCGCATCCAGTGATACTGATCACAAAGTATGCAAGCTGCGAAGGTCCATATATGGACTTAAGCAAGCATCTCAGAGCTGGAATACTCATTTTAATGATGTGATCAAATTATTTAGTTTTATCAAGAATGAGGAGGAATCATGTATTTTTAAAAAGGTCAGTGGGAGCGCTATTGTCTTCCACATACTGTATGTAGATGATATCCTCTTTATTGGGAATGATATTCCCATGTTGACCATAGTTAAAATATGGTTATCTAAAGAATTCTCCATGAAAGACCTAGAAGAAGCATCCTTCATTCTTGGAATCAAAGTCTATAGAGATAGATCGAATAGGATGCTAGGTCTTTCATAGAAGATGTACATAGAGAAAGTGCTAAAGAGGTTTAGCATGGAAAACTCCAAGAATGGATTGGTATCCTTCAGATATGGCATTCATCTCTCCAAGAAAATATATCTCAACACACCAGAGGAGATTGAATGCATGAGCAAGATCCCTTATGCTTCTATAATAGGGATCCTTATGTATGCAATGTTATGTACACGACCTAATATAGTCAATGCTATCAGTGTCACAAGTAGATATCAGTCAAATTCAGGAGAAGAACACTGAACTTCTGTGAAATATATCCTCAAGTACTTAAGAAGAACTAAGGATATGTTCTTGGTTATTGATAATGGAGAACTAAAAGTCCAAGGATATACAGACTTGGATTTTATGTGTGATAAAGATGATCGAAAGTCAACATCCGAGAAACTATTTATGTGTAATAGGGGTGCTGTCAGTTGGAAGAGTTTCAAACAGACAGTAATAGCAGATTCCACCATAGAAGCAGAATATATCGCCACGTCAGAAGCTGTAAAGGAGGCATCTGGTATAAGAAGTTTGCCACAGAGTTTGGAGTAATGTCATCAGATGCCATTCCTCTATACTGCGATAATAATGGTGCCATAGCCCTTGTTAAGGAGCCGAGATCTCACCAAAAATTCAAACACATCGAACGGCGATACCACTTCATCCATGATTATCTCGAGAAAGGATAAGTCAAGGTCAAAAGAGTTGACTCCACAGACAATGCGGCAGACCCACTTATCAAGCCATTGGGCTAGTAGAAGATCGAAACCAATCTTGAGGAGATGGAACTTAGATTTATAGCCAATTGGCTTTAGGTCAAGTAGGAGTTTGTTAGATATGTGTGCCCTAGAAGCCAGAATTAGCTGATACTTTTTATACACTTCTAAGAACAAAATTATAATTTTAACTGTAAATAATAAAATAGATTATTTTCTATCACAATTTGTATTTAGTGTCTATGATACATTCTTTGAGTTAATGGCAATGATAATTCTTATTTTTAAGAGTTGAAAATTTAAGACATGAATTTTCATTATTAACTCATAAAATGCTCCTGACCGTAGGATCATCATGAGGATGGTGATTGATCTGAAAGGTTGGTGTACAATCACTTCTTTATAGTAGATGAGTCTTGAGTCTATGATGTAGAGACACTAGAGCAAGAGTACAGCTACTCGTTAGAGAATGAGGGCACTGAGCATGACCACCTCGACCAGTCATTAGGAAGTCTACCTTCTCATCGATGACTGACTCAAAGCTACAATTGTGTGTCTAGTTCTTTGACCTATGGTGCATCGACAGTTCATCTTGAGGATGTTATAGTTCGACTACACCATTACTTGATCTCCTAGCCATTCAGAATTCTAAAGTGTAAGTTGGCTAAAGCATGTTCATTGTAGAAATTGGATTGCACCAATAGGACATCTATCTACCTCGGTAGATGAGGAGTAGCCCTATGATGATCATGAGAATCAAGTCCATAAGCCCATGGCCATGGCAGAGTGAAATAATAGAAAGAGTTTCTATTAAGATTTTTACATTGGACTTGAATCAAATGATTAATCATATGATGGATATTAGGGTTTGATGAGATTACCTTAACCTCAATCCAGTCGGAGCTCAAGATAGAAGAACCTAATCACATAGTTAACTGCACCGAGAGGTTCATTTTCAATTCTAATGGGTTGCCACCATATGCTGCTATGTGTCACTGGTAGATTTTGAGAGTAATTAGAATAATTTAGATGATCAATCATACTAGTTGCCTGAATTAGAAAAGTTCTGATCCATCGAAAGGCATTTCGAAGATATCGATGATAGAGATCACGACATATCTCATTACCATATGAAACTGAATCTAACTAGGTCACACAAATAAGGGTTTCGATCTGAATATCATCAATTAGACTAACCGAATTTAATTGATTTGAATTAGATTCAATTAGGTTCAAGAAAATCATGCTAGCACATGATTGAGCCTAATGTTCTCCTTTAATTATCACTAAAGTTTGTCTTGATTGAGCCAAATGTATCTGGACTCACTCAGGTACCTTTACTTGGTCTGACTGGAGCTTGTTCAGATTAGAAAAAGGTTGACTTAATTTATGAGATGAATTTGAGACAACACCTATCATTTTTCATCACCTGCTAAATCCTGTTTCAGATATTTGGTCAAACATTGATCTTTGATATTTAGACATCTGCCCATATGTCAAGCCATCATAGGAGAGAGTTCTTGGATCAGTCCACCTGCTAAAAAGTAGATGGATAAGAGGTGCACACCTAGGGAGGTGTGCGCCTATGGATAAAGCATTTGGAGTCCCGTATAGATGACTCCAGTAGCTTCGAGGATTCTACTTGGATGGCGCCTAGAAGACTACGTTGATCCAATCTTGGCACCATCTAAGGTTGATTCAAAGGGGCTCTCATCTGATTAAATCCGATGATGTCACCCTACCAATCAAATTTAGATCTGATTGCATAGAAAGTCATGATTGATCGGCATGATGTGGCACTGCATTGTGCAACAAGATCTATAAAAATCCTATCTATGCCAAGATCAAAGATGCTTGACCTATTGCCCATGCGACAAGGCTGCCCCTCTTCCTCCTTCATAACACCTTCTGGTGTTCTCTCTCCTATCCACGCCCAAGAAATTTTAGGCATAAGTTTGGTGCGATCCAAGCAAGAGAAAGGCGACAGAAAAAGGAAGAAGGCAGCACTACTGCAAGAGATAACTCACATCTTTGAAAGAAGTTTTGAAGATCTTCAAAATCAGATCTAGATTTGATTTTTGGAAAAGTAATAAAGAAGGAGGAGATCTTTAGATTCTACCCAAGTGAATGTCTGTAGAAATCAGGTACTTACGTGTTTAGATCCAGAACCTCAAGCAGACATCAGGATCATCACAAGGTAATCAGATTATCCACAACAAGGTAAAATTTAATTTAATTTAATTTATTCTTTATTTTTTTTTATTTTTTTATTAGATCAATAATATCAGATCTGAAAAGTCTCAGATCTAATCTAGATCTCAAAAAATTTTTTTTGAAATATCTCTCTTGATCCAATCAAATCTGAACGAATCTGACCTAGAAAACTAGATTTCTCCTTCACTTTTCTATGGTAATGCTCAAATCCATTCGAATAATGCTTGCAATAGCTATCCATCCGAACTATGAGATCTGGCAGATGGATGTGAAGATAGCTTTCCTAAATGGAGAGCTGACCGAAGAGGTGTATATGATACAACCTGAAGGGTTCACATCCATGGATGAGTCCAAGTTGTGCAAGCTTCAGATATCCATTTATGGATTGAAGCAGACATCCCAGAGTTGGAACATGCATTTTGATAAGATGATCAAAATGTATGGCTTCATTAAGAACAGAGAAGAATCCTGCATTTATAAATAGGCAAATGATCCAGCAGTGGTATTTCTTGTCTTGTATGTAGATGAGATTCTCTTAATTGAGAATGACATCCCCATACTATAGGAAATAAAAGTCTGGTTATCATCACAGTTCTCTATGAAAAACTTGGGTGAAGCATCCTATATCCTAGGGATAAAGATCTATAGGGATAGATCCTAAAGGATGCTTGGATTATGCTAGTCTACATATATAGATACTATGCTGAAGAGGTTCAGCATGAAAAATTTTGAAAAAGACTATCTTCCGATAGACCATGAAATTTCTCCCTCTAAGAAGGATTGTCCGACAACTCCTGAAAAGAAAAAGCATATGAGTAGAGTCCCATATGCTTCGATAGTAGGATCTATCATGTACGTCATGTCATGTACGAGACCAGATATGGCATACTCACTAGGAATAGTGAGTAGATACCAGTCTGATCATGAAGAAAATCACTAGAAAGTGGTTAAAACCATCCTTAAGTATTTAAGAAATACTAAGGATCAATGGTTGATTTATGGCAAGTCAGATCTGAAATTTATGGGGTTTACAAACTCCAGCTTTCAATCTGATCATGATGATAGCAGAAGTATGTCAAAAAATATCTTTACTATAAATGATGGAGCCATCTACTGGAAGAGTTTCAAGCAGCATACTATGGTAGACTCTGTTTGTAAAGCAGAGTACATCGTAGCATCAGATGTCGCAAAGAAAGCTGTGTGGCTGAGGAAGTTTATCACCGAGTAAGGATTAGCACCCTCCCTAGATAGTCCGATCTTGCTCTACTGTGATAACACTGGTGCCATAGCTCAAGCGAAGGAACCAAAGGCATACTAGCAGACGAAGCACATTCTGCACCCTTTACACCTAGTCTAAGAGATAGTAAATCAAGGTGATGTCGACCTTTAGAAGATTGATAGATAGAAGAACCTGGCTGACCCCTTCACTAAAGCTCTGGTGATAAAGAAGTTCGACAACCACAAGTCAAAGATGGGTATTAGATACGGTGCTGAGCAGCTTTAGAACAAATGAGAGTTGTTGGAAAATGTGTCCTAAAGCCAATCATCAATCTGTTAGTGGTAGTGCTACATTGTATCTATAATTGATTCATTAATAAATAAAATATACTTTGGATATTTTTCATCATAAAATATTCATCTTCTAACGAACTTCATTATTGTGATAAAGTCCTTAGGACTATTTAGCTTCGATAAAAAGAGGATTTATTGATTAGTCCTTAAGTCTGTTCATGACTAAATGATAGGATGTTACTTAGGAGGACAACATCTATCGAGAATAGATCACTACATGCCATATTGGTTGGTTGTCCTCTTAACCAAGAAGTATGCAGACACTGATATGGCATACAGATGAGATGTATGGGTACATCATCATAGAATGTGACCAACTATAGAGCATTCTACTATCAAAAATATCTCTGATGGGATATAGGTATAAGTGTTCCTTAGATCTGAGATCACCTCAGTGACTTGCAAACAACTTACTATGCTTTGATACTAGACTAAATGAATTTTTAATTCTATAATGGAAGGCTTCTAGGAACAGTCAAGTACTTGCAAAGTTAGAGTATGATCAAGATGGAATTGACCACTCCAAGAGTTGGAGAAGAATGTATCACTGTATTTCAATATAGCAAAACCTTGGCCAGGATAATCCATTAGATGGATTTGATATTTTGAAATACAATGTGGACAGCCTAATCAGAGTTGATAGTTGAACTCTGAGGTGTTCTACTAGCATTTTGGTCAAGGAGATGAATTATATGGAAACTATATCTGCATGAGTTCTAAGGATGTTGTTCTACACATTCGACCTATCCGATCGTTGGGTACCATTGCTAGATGGTTATTTTGATTGGTAAAAAAATCTATTCTTGTGCTACTGACTTAGGTTTAGACTTATGAGGTCACACACATTAGAACACATGATTTGATCAGATGGTTGATCAATGATTAAGAATCATTCTAGGGTTAAACAATCAATACGATTGATGTTTAACCTAGTGCAAGTGTTGCGGGTATTAGATATGTGTGCCCTAGAAGCCAGATTAGCTGACACTTGTAATACACTTCTAAAGATAAATTTATAATTTTGACTATAAATTATAAAATGAATTATTTTCTATCACAGTATATATTTGAAAGTATCTGTGATACATCCCTTGAGTTAATGATAATGATAGTTCATATTTTCAAGAGTTGAAAATTTAAGACATAAATTTTCATTATTAACTCATAAAATGCTTTCGACCGTAGGATCATCATGAGGATGGTGATTGATTTGAATGGTTGGTATACGATCGCTTCTTTTGGATAGATGAGTCTTGAATCTATGGTGTAGAGACACCAAAGCGAAAATACAGGTACTCGTTAGAGAACAAAGGTATTGAACGTGATCACCTCGAGCAGTCATAAGGAAGTCTACCTTTTTGTCGATGCTTGACTCGAAGCTATAGTGGTGTGTCTGGTTCTTTGACCTGAGGTGCATCGACAGTTTACCTTGAGGATGTTATAGTTTGACTACACCATAACTTAGTCTCCTAGCCATTCGGAATCCTGAGGTGTATGTTAGCTATAGTATGTTCATTGTAGAAATTGGATTGCACCAATAGGAGATCTATCTACCTCGGTAGATGAAAAGCGATCCTATGATGATCATGAGAATCAAGTCCACAAGCCCATGGCCATGGCAGAGTGAATAATAGAAAGAGTTTTTATTAGAATTTTCACATTGGACTTGAATCGAATGATTAATTCATATGATGGAAATTAGGGTTTGACGAGATCACCTTAATCCTAATCCGATCAGGGCTCAACATAGAGGAACTTAATCACGTAGGTAACTGCACCAAGAGGTTCACTTTCAGTTCTGATGGATTGCCACCATATGCTGCTAGGTATCACTGATGAATTTTGAGAGCAATTAGAATGATTTGGATGATCGATCGTACTAGTTGTCTGAATCAAAAAAGTTCTAATCCATCGGAAGGTATTTCGATAATGTCGATGATAGAGATCGTGACATATCCCATTACCATAAGAAATTGAACCTAGCTGGATCACACAAACAAGGGTTTTGATCTGGATGTCATTAATTGGACTAATCCAGTCCAATTGATTTGAATAAGATTTAATTAGGTTCAAGAAAATCGTGCTAGCACACGATTGAGCCTAATGTTCTCCTTTAACAATCATTAAAGCTTATCTCGACTGAGCCAAATATATTTGGGCTCACTTAGAAACCTTTACTTGGTCTGACTGCAGTTTATCTAGGTCAGAAAAGGGTTGTCTTAATTTATGAGATAAATTTAAAACAATACCTACCATTTTCGGTCACCTGCTAATTTCTATTTTCGAACATTGGTCATATGTTGACCCTGGACACTTAGACATCTACCCATATTTCATGCACCCATAGGAGAGTACCTAGGGACTTGCCCCCTACTAAAATGCAGACAGAAAGAGGGTGCATGCCTAGGGAGGCATGCGCCTCATGAGGATAAAGTTGGAGTCCCATAAAGATGGGACTCTAGAGTTGCATCAGGGGATTAAATTGTGTAGCACCAAGAAGTCTTGTTTGACCCAATCTTGGCACCACCTTAGGAGGGTTTTGAGGGTCTCTCATCTGATTGGATCAGATGATGTCATCCCACCAATCAGATTTAGATTTGATTGCACAAAGGATCATGATTGGCCAGGATGATGAGGCACTGCATGGCGCAGCAGGGTCTATATAAACCCTATCTGCACCTAGAATTTAATGCTTCTACCTTTAGCCCATGCCACATAGCCTTTCTCCCTCCTTCTCCATGCCATCCTCTAGTCCTCTCTCTCCTCTCCATGCCCAAGGGCTTTTGGGCACGAACAATGTGCGATCCAAGCAAGTGAAAGGCGCCAGGAAAGGAAGAAGGCAGCACTGCTGCAAGAGACAATGACTCTTCTTCAAAAGTAGTTTTAAAAACCTTCAAGATTAGATCTAGATCTGATTTTTGAAGGATTGATTGAGAAGGAGAATATCTTCACATCCTATTTGAGTGGATATCGGTAGAGGCTAGGCGCTTGCATGGCTACATCCAGAACCTCAGGCAAACATCGGGATCATCATAGGATAATTGGATTATCAAAAATAAAGGTATAATTAAATTAGATTTAATTTTTATTTTTATTTTTATTATTAGATTAATAAGATCAGATTTGAGGAGTCTCAGATCTAATTAAAATCTTAGAAGAAAAAATTTTGAAATATCCCTTCTGATCCAATTAGATCTGAAAAAATCTGACCTAAAAAACAAGGCTTTTCCCTTCAACTGGTATCAGAGCCATGTTGCATAATTCATTAGATCTAATTTTAATTTATTTTTGATCTAATAATTAAATAATTTTATATGTAACATTAGATGTATTTAGATCTAAAATTAAAAAGTTAAAAATTAAATAATCTAGAT
>QRFJ01002402.1:76980-102876 GCA_006176705.1 Cocos nucifera
GGATCATGATTGGCCAGGATGATGAGGCACTGCATGGCGCAGCAGGGTCTATATAAACCCTATCTGCACCTAGAATTTAATGCTTCTACCTTTAGCCCATGCCACATAGCCTTTCTCCCTCCTTCTCCATGCCATCCTCTAGTCCTCTCTCTCCTCTCCATGCCCAAGGGCTTTTGGGCACGAACAATGTGCGATCCAAGCAAGTGAAAGGCGCCAGGAAAGGAAGAAGGCAGCACTGCTGCAAGAGACAATGACTCTTCTTCAAAAGTAGTTTTAAAAACCTTCAAGATTAGATCTAGATCTGATTTTTGAAGGATTGATTGAGAAGGAGAATATCTTCACATCCTATTTGAGTGGATATCGGTAGAGGCTAGGCGCTTGCATGGCTACATCCAGAACCTCAGGCAAACATCGGGATCATCATAGGATAATTGGATTATCAAAAATAAAGGTATAATTAAATTAGATTTAATTTTTATTTTTATTTTTATTATTAGATTAATAAGATCAGATTTGAGGAGTCTCAGATCTAATTAAAATCTTAGAAGAAAAAATTTTGAAATATCCCTTCTGATCCAATTAGATCTGAAAAAATCTGACCTAAAAAACAAGGCTTTTCCCTTCAACTGGTATCAGAGCCATGTTGCATAATTCATTAGATCTAATTTTAATTTATTTTTGATCTAATAATTAAATAATTTTATATGTAACATTAGATGTATTTAGATCTAAAATTAAAAAGTTAAAAATTAAATAATCTAGATCTAAGATGTATGAGATGCATGACTAGACTAGGAATAGAATTATTCTATATGTAGTCTAGCATGATCATAATTTTAATTTAATTAATTATAATTTTTAGATCTATTTATTTATTATTTTTTAATATTATAAATATTATAATTAGATCTAAAAAATAAAAAATAAATTTATTTAATTTATTCATATGAGATATGATAGATGCATGTTTAGACTAGTTGTAGAATAGTTCTAGAAAATTATCTCGATTAAATTTTAATTTGATATGAGCAAATTTAAATCTTAGCTTTTAGATGTTTATGAGATAATTTAGATCTGAAAATATGCATAATATAATGCATGAGATGTATGCAAAATATATTTTTTAGTTAGATCAATTTTTATATATGTGATATATGATGTAGATCTAACTAGTTTTGTAGATTTATCTTGTTTCTGATTAAGACGTTTCCCTTGGTCGTCCGGTCATAAGAATGAAGTAGGGTTTAAAGGCCCTCTCCTTCTATTCGATGGAGTATTCTTATGGTGTGTAGGGGTGCTACGCGTTCATCCTTAATCAGAAATCAAAAACTTATTTTCTGCAAAATTCTACATCCTGAAATCCTAGGATTTTATATACATGTTTTGTTTATGAATCCTAAACTTAATTGAGAATTAAGATTATAAAATATATTAGGTCTAAAATTAAGAATTTTCATATCTAAAATATATTCATAAAATTGGGTTTGGACTTGGGTAGCTCAATTAGGTCTAGCAGTTGATCAAACTGAATCAAGAATTGGTTAGGTGGGATCAAGAGTACTTAAATTGACTAGCCTAATAGGATTAAGTCTGGATCAAGATCGAGTCACATGAGTGATCGATCAAGTTAAGACCTAATTAGGCTTAGTGGTTAGAGTCTGGATTGTAGGCTAACCTAATTGGGTCTAGCTCAATAATTTGGTGTCTAAGGTAAGTTTGGCAAATACGATTGATGGGTTTTTAATTGGGAGCTACTCAACTCGAATGCGTTCTTGTCGAGCTAATGGCATATCCCTTCCACCAATCTAACTTATCTGGCCATATTTGTCAGTCCAGTCCTAATCTAAGATGGCTAACAATCCAAGCTAACCCATGACACTAGGTTAGTCATAATGGTTATGGCTATGTCAAGTCAAGTTTAAAGAGACCTAAATCAAATCTTCCTAAAAAAAGATTAAGTCTAAGGTCTTCCACCATTGTAGATGTGCAGGCCCTTCACAGGATTGATTGTTCTCATCTGGTCATAGTGGTTCAATTGCACCAGAAAGATGCAACCATGCCTATTAGACATTGGATGCTATGGGCTGGAGGATGGATTGGGCTCAATATTTTGAATACGGTGAGAGACCCAATTAGGAATCCAATCTATGCAAATGGTGGGTCTAACTTAACTAAGGAGTGGATCAATATTTCGGACATGGTGAGATTCATGAATTAGAGACCAAGTCTGGGTGCACCATGATTAAAGAATCATTGGACAAGAGTTGTTCACTCATTGACTAACCCATCATTAATAATTGTTAGGTGAGATGATAAGTCAGTTGGTGGGACTGCACCACCCACTAGAAATCAGTAATCGTAAAAATTTTTGCTTCTCTACAGAGGGAGTGTAGGGATCCGAGAAAATAATGGGAGCTAATTTATTTAAAAATCAAACTCTTAAACAAATTGGTCAAGTTTTAATTATAAAATCTAACTAGAAACTTTGACTCTCTACAGGAAAAAGAAAAATGTCTGCGTCCAACCTACTAGCCCATATCTTGACATCCATAGACTGACTGGACCTATATATAAGGATTGGCTTCGGAACATCAAAATTATTTTCAATTCTGAGAAGTTGACTCGTGTATTGGACCAGGATCATCCCATCTTATTAGCTTGTCCATCCACTAAACAGAGAGCATATCTTGACAAGTGGATGGATGAAGATAATAAGACCAGATACTACATGTTGGCTCAATGTCTGATGAGCTTCAGCGCCAACATGAAGATATCAAGACTGCCCATCAAATGTTGGCTCACCTGCAAGAGTTGTTTGGTGAACAAAGTCGCACAGCCAAATATTAGATCACTAAATGACTATTTAAGGCTAAAATGCATGATGGGCAGTCAGTCCAAGATCATTGTCTGATAGTGATCAAAGACTTGAAAGAGCTTAAGAAGCTTGGAGTGAAGTTAGACCAGGATCTGTAGAATGATATAATTCTGCAATCCTTGACTGATGCGTATGGGCAATTCATCATGAGCTACCATATGCATAAACTTTAGAATGTCATCCACAACATTCTAGACATCACCTAGCTCTGATGCCAAATTATAGACCCATGATATCGCTCGAACGCCAATCATCCTTGACATTATAAGCTTCGATATCATGTTATGAAAGCTCCTGATCTTTAGCATGGACCTAAAGGAATCTATGGCATTCTCTATGTGCAGTAAACCATCAATCCTCCATTTGAATCTATCATGGGGCGCCTCCCTCCTTGGGCTTGAAGGTGATGGCCCCTTCTCTAGGGATTCTTCAAGAACCCTAGGGTGGCAACTCTAGAGAGAAGAGAAGAAGAGAGTTGAGGGAGAAAAGGTCTGTATTGATTCCATCCTTGAAAACCCTAATACAACCTATGTATTTATACATAGCCATTAGGCCCGACCAAAAAACTCCCCGGCTAACCCAATACATGAAAAGAGCCCATGTACACCCATGTCTCCCATACTCTCATCCTCTAAATCTAAACCCAATTCATACATGAATTAGCCACCTTAAGACCTCTCAAATTAGGCCTTAAGACCCCTAAGATCAAACCAGACCCTAGTCCAAAATAGACCCTCGCGTAACTCTGCCCGCGCACTAAGCTGGCTCAGTCTCAGCACTGAGTCAGCTAAGTTCTACTAGATCGGCTCAGTCTGAAACTGAGCCGACCTAGTCCTGTGCCATGCCAGCAGTCCCAAACATGCAGCTCTCTATTTTGCTTGTGCTTTGAGACTTAGCCATCCCAATTTTGGACTGAGCTGGCTAACCTATAAAAAATCTCCTTTCTATAGTCTTGATTCCCCAACTTTGGTTCCTTGCTTCACCTTGTGTCCCAGATCTCCGAAGCACCAACCAAGCCCTAGAATCTTCAGAGCCAACCCCCTGACTCCTTCCATGGCCTTTCAAGACTTGGGAGCACCACAAATCCTCACAATCTCCACCTTGGTGCCCCAACCCTTGGCAAACCTCTCGGCAATGACCTCCAGCACGTTCCCGCTGTCCCTACGCACTTGACAGCCCCTTGTGCAAACATCGCTTTCGCCAATCCTCTTCAACTATTATGCACCCTTGAGGCCTTTGGGATGACTGCCTTGAACGCTGAAGACCATGGCTTGCACTTCTACACCACCCTGAAATTATAGGATCCCTTTTGCTTTGCAGCTGCTTCACTTTTTTTGGACTTCCTTGGAGAACCCACAGCATTTCTATACCAACACTTGCTGCAAACCCTAACATGGTCTCCTTAGAACTATGTTTGTCCTCCTACACATGCCGCTCCACCTGGAACTATGCATCTCCGATGCTGGTGCTAGGATATCGATCCTCCCACACCCCTCTACTCTAAACTCATGTCAAATTCCTCTCCAATTATGAAGCCATCTCTCCAGAGCTCTACCTATATCCAAAGTCCACCTGATGCCACAGAAGCCGACTCTATCATCGAGTCCCTCGAAGGCAACCATCCAGTGCTGCACTGCTAGGCTTGCCGCTATACCTCGAACACCATCGCTGCCCCTTCGAAGTCATTTCGGATACCTTTGCAACCCGCGGGCACCTCTGAAACTCAAGAGCTCATCCAACTCTTCTGAATCCAATGACTGAACCCTAGAGAATTCCATCTTAGTCCTTCTCTTCTGCCCCTACACCAGCCATCACTTCAGTTGCACCCGGAGAACAATCCTCCACCTGAATCATGACTCTCCCTAGTGCCCCTGTAGAAGAAACTTGATCCATGATACTCCCGATTGTTTGAGACCTTCTGGCACTCCTTGAGACCCCCTGGCTCTTCCTGAGACCTGCACTCGATCTTCCTAAGTTACCACTAACACTCTCTACTGAGATACACTCCTCGACTGCTGCACCATCGAGCCTCTCTCAGCCCCTGTGCCTCTAGGGTAGCGCTCCTATAGCACTCCAGCACTTTCTAGCCTTGTCTCTGCATCGCTCTATAGCCATCTAGCCCTAACCTGCTGAACCTCTATGGATCATCCATCTCTGTCACTTTCAAGGCTTCATAAATTCATGCTCTGGTCAAACCACTGAATACATCTCCGACTACTTCCCCACCTATCAGACACCAAAGAATGTATAGTCACTTCTTCAGCCTTCCTTCAACCATTACCTCTTGAGAAACCTCTCTTCAACAGCCCTACATTATCCATCTTCCTAGAGAACTCTGATACTCTCTGCTGAGATACCTCCCTCGGTTGCTGCATCATCGAGCCTCTCTCAGCCCTACATCTTCAGAAAAATGCTACTGTAGCACTCTAGCACTCTCTGCCTATCACATAATCGTCATACACCCCGACCTTTCCACCAGACCGATCAGCAAATCATGCACCAAATCCTTCCACCCTAGAAAAATTTCTTTCTATTAATCCTCTTAACCTCCACCTTCAACTCACTACTCCCGATTGGCCAAACCATAGCAATAACAAGGTAGATTTGAAACATACCATGGCATCCTTGTGCAGATTTTTGATTTCATCTTGTATGACTTCTCATTCCCCTTCCATGCACCATCAGGCTCTGAAACTTGGCTCTGATACTATATTGCCATCCATAATGTTTCAGGCATCACCTAGCTCTGATGCCAAGTTATAGACCCATGATATCACTCGAACGCCAATCATCCTTGACATCACAAGCACCGATATCATATTGCAGAAGCTCCTAATCTTTAGCATGGACCTGAAGGAATCTATGTTCTCTATGGGCAGTAAACCACCGATCCTCCACCTAGATTTATGATGGGGTGCCTCCCTCCTTGGGCTTAAGGGAGATGCCCCCTTCTCTAGGTCTTCTTCAAGAACCCTAGGGCAGCAACTCTAGAGAGAAGAGAAGAAGAGAGTTGAGGGAGAAAAGGTCTGTATTGATTCCATCCTTGAAAACTCTAATACAACCTATGTATTTATACATAGCCATTAGGTCCGACCAAAAAACTCCTCAGCTAACCCAATACATGAAAGCACTCATCGAGCCCATGTACACCCATGTCTCCCATGCTCTCATCCTCTAGATCTAGATCCGACCCATACATGAATTAGCCACCTTAAGACCTCTCAAACCAGGCCTTAAGACCCCTAGGATCAACCTAGATCCTAGTCCAAAATAGACCCTCGCGTAACTCTGCCCACGCACTGAGCTGACTCAGTGTTGAACTCTGCCTACGCACTGAGCCGGTTCAGTCTCAACACTGAGCCGACTAAGTTCCATTGGGTCGGCTCCATCTAAAACTGAGCTGGCCCAGTCCTATGCCATGCCAGCAATCCAGAATGCGCAGCTTTCTATTTCTTTTATGCTTCGAGACTTAGTCGATCCAATTTTGGACTGAGCTGACTAACCTATAGAAAATCTTCTTTCTACAATCTTGATTCTTCGACTTTGGTTCCTTGCTTCATCTTGTGTTTCAGATCTTTGAAGCACCAGCCAAGCTCCTGAAATCTCTAGAGCCAACCCCCTGACTCCTCCCGTGGCCTCCCAATGCTTAGGAGCTCCATAAATCCTCACATAGAATACTCTGGCCAAGCTTATGAATATGCTGGTTACTGCTAAGCTTTCTATGAAATGTTCTAAAGGCTCAGTACTTGCTATAGAATGAACTTCTTCTAAGAGAAAGTCATTTGGAAAGAAGAAGTCTGTGAAAAGGCAGAAGGTGGAAGGTGGAAAGGAAAAGAAGGCAGAGTTGAAGAAGAAGGCCACTAACAAAGAAAAGTATTTCCATTATAATATTGACGGCAATTGAAAGCAGAATCGCCCTACATATCTAGCCACCCTAAAGAATAAGAAAGAGACAGGTCCTTCTAGAGGTATGCTCGTTATTGAATCTAACCTTATAGTTTCTTCTGCATTCAGTTGGGTGCTTGACTTTGGTTCTAGCACTCATTTATGCACTTTCATGCAGGATCTTGAGGATTGCCAGAGGCTGAGAGATGGTGAGATGATCCTACGCATCGAAAATAGAGCAAAGATTGCTGCTGTAGTTATGGGAATCTACCCTCTTCGACAACCATCTATTGTTCCTACGGCTGCTCAGAGCCACAGCCGTAGATTCGATCTCTTGCATGAACTTGGGTATTAATCGAGCAAACTGAAGAAGATCTAAGAAAGATGAGATAAGGTAGGGTTTTGGTGTTAAAACCAGAGAGAAAGAGTTAGGAAAAAAAGCTCAATTATATTTTCTTCTATTGTAAAAGTTACAATATCCTGATTTATATATCCTAGAGTTCGCACATGAACCCTAATAAATCCCAGCTCAAAAACTTTCTTAGACTAACCCAATACATAAAAGCACTCACCGAGCCCAAGTCTCACATGCTCTCATCCCTTGAATCTAATTCCAACCCATATATGAATTAGCCTCCTTAAGACCTGTCAAACCATGCCTTAAGACCTCTAGGATCAACCCAGACCCTAGCCTAAAATAGACCCTCGCATAACTCTGCCCGTGCACTGAGTCGGCTCAGTCTTAGCACTGAGCCAGCTAAGTTTCACTAGGTTGGCTCAGTCTAAAACTAAGTCGACCAAGTTCTATGCCGTAACTGCAGTCCCGAAACTCGACCTTTCTATTTTGTCTATGCTCTAAGACTTAGCCAACCCAATTTTGGACTGACTTGGCTAACTTGTAGAAAATGTTCTTTCAACAGTCTTGATTCTTCGGCTTTGGTTCCTTGCTCCACCTTGAATCCTAGGTCTCCAAAGCACTAACCAAGCCCCTTGAGGCCCTCAATACCCGAACCTTAAGCCCATAGAGAACTACATTCCGCCTCCATCCTAGGATAATTCCTGTCCTAGTCCTAGGACCACACCTATCCTAGCCTCCTCGGAGCCCTCACCCTGGCTTTGCCCATGGCCTCCCAAGGCTTGGGAGCACCACACCACCTACAATCTCCACCTTGTTGCGCCCAAGCCTTGGCACACCTGGCAACACCCTCCTACACGATCTTACTATCCCTACATATCTATCAACTACTGAGCTCCCTTTGAGGCCTTCAGGATGATCGTCTTCACCGCTAAAGTCCTTGGCTTGTTTCTCTACACCACCTTTGGAGTTGTAGGTATCCTTCTGCTTGGTAGCTACATCACTTGTCCTGGACTTTTCGGAAGATTATGTAATATTTATTTACCAACACTTGTCACATATCCTGATGCTCCACCTGATATTGTCCCCTTAGAGCCACGCCTATCACCCTGCACAATCCTCTCCATATGGATCTATACGACCCCGACATTGGTGCTGGGATATAGGTCCTCCCTCTACACCCCTCTGCTCTGAACCCATGTCACAGCTTCCTCCACCCGCGAAGCCACCTCTGCCCGGTGCTCCACCTAAAGTTGAAGTCTCCCTGATGCCATAGAAGCCGACTCTATCTCCGAGTCCCTCAATGCCAACCATCCAATGCTGCACTACTCGGCCTATCGCTGTACCTCGAAAACCATCACTGCCTCTTTGGATTCTATACACTCCACAAACCTATCTGAAATCATCTCAAATACACCGCATCCTCTGGGCTCCTTCGAGACCATAAAGATTTTATCCGAATCTTCACTTTCAGCTACTGTACTGATGGAATCCGAGCTTTCTCCTCCCTTGCACTTCTTCCAAAGCAAACACTTTCGCTTAAAGTGCCTTGCTTCTCTGCACTTGAAGCATCTCTTGGACCCCTTACTGCTCCTTTGTTCGTCCTTCTTTCTTTTTCTATGCTTCTCTGAAACAACAAGACTCTCTTGGAAGACCTCCCTCTTCATCATTCATTTCTGCTGCTCGTTGGATCTGAGCACTGATACGATCTCCTCGTACACCAGTGTCTCCTTACCATACAGCAAAGTTATCACCAACAGATCAAAGCTTTCGGATAGTGAACATAGCAATAATAGACTCTTATCCTCTTCTTCTAAATCCACCCCTATATTGAGCAAGTCCATGCTCATCCAGTCGAACCACTGAATATGCCCCGTAATATCCTCACCCTCCTGCATCCGAAGGTTATATAGTTGCTTCTTCAGCATCAACTTATTGCACATGTTCTTCCTCATGTACAACTACTGCAACCTCGACCATAATCCCTTGGATGTTCTCTCCTCTAATACACCATACAAAACCTCATCCACCAAATAAGTCCTAATCATGGTACATGCCCTTTTCTCCAAGGACATCCACTCCTTGTCTATAATCTCCTTCAGCCTATCTTCCAAGGCCAAATCCAACCTCATCTGAACCAGCAAATCCTCCACCCTTACCATCCACATCGTGAAACTTTCTTTTCCATCAAACTTCTCTAATCCTACCTTCAATCCGCTATTCTCCATAATCAATCTAAATCAAATAACAACAAATAGATAGATCTAAAAAATATCTTGACTAAGGATGGTGGAGAGCAGCCCTATGATCTCTTCCTTCCCCACGAAGCATGGAGAAAGCCTTTAGATCTGAATCTCGCTGCTGATCTCTACTGAAAATTGATCTTTTTCCTCCTTTATGTTTAACCTTGCTCTAATACTATTTGTTGTTCCTATGGCTGCTCAGAGCCATAGTCGTAGATCCGATCTCTTGCGTGAACCTGAGTGTTAATCCAGCAAACTGAAGAAGATCTAAAAAAGATGAGAGAAGCTAAAATTTTGGTGTTAGAACTAGAGAGAAGAGAGTTAGGGAGAAAAGCTCAATTGTATTCTCTTCTATTGTAAAAGTTATAATGTCCTGATTTATATACCCTAGAGTTTCCACATGAATCCTAATAAAACCCAGCTCAAAAACTCTCTTAGACTAATCCAATACATAAAAGTACTCACCAAGCCTAAGTCTCACATGCTCTCATCTCCTGGATCTAATTCCAACCCATACATGAATTAGCCCACCTAAGATCTCTCAAACCAGGCCTTAAGATCCCTAGGATCAACCAAGACCCTAGTCCAAAATAGATCCTCGCATAACTCTGCCCATGCATTGAGTTGGCTCAGTCTCAACACTAAGTCGACAAAGTTTCACTAGGTCGGCTCAGTCTGAAACTGAGCCGGCCTTGTTCTATGCCATGCCTGCAGTCTCAAAACTCGACCTTTCTATTTTATCTATGCTTTGAGACTTAGTCGATCCAATTTTGGACTGAGCTGACTAACCTGTAGAAAATATTCTTTCTACAGTCTTGATTCTTTGGCTTTTGTTCCTTACTCTATCTTGAATCCTAGATCTCCGAAGCATCAACCAAGCCCCTTGAGGCCCTCAATATCCGAACCTCAACCCATGGAGAACTACATGCTGCCTCCACCCTAGGACAACTCCTATCCTAGCCCTAGGACTACACCTATCCTAGCCTTCCTGGAGCCCTCACCCTAGCTCCACCCATGAACTCCCAAGACTTGGGAGCACCATACCACCTACACCGTCTGACTTAGATTTAATACTTAAAGATTGTTATTATGTGCCTACTGCAAGCAAGAATTTGATTTCTATTTTATGTTTAACAAAAGAAGGCTATGTAATTAGTTTTCTTAAGGATCATTGTAATATTCTTTATGAAAGAAATAAAATTATAAGTGGTTTCCTTATTAACGATCTCTATCAGTTACATATTGATGTATCTATCTTTAATATCGAGCAAAATATGAATGCCATAAGATCAAAATGATCCAGAGATAGTCCAAATGATAGGTATCTATGGCATCTAAGGATAGATCATATAGCAGAAGATAGGGTTAACGAATTAGAGAAAACTGGGCTATTGAGTCCGTTGACTTTCGAGTCATACCCAATTTATGAATTATATCTTCATGGCAAAATGACTAAGCTCCCTTTGGTAGGACATAGGGAAAGGGACATGAAACTACTTGCCCTAGTACATACTGATGTATGCGGCTTATTTGATGTACCAACTAGAGGCAACTTTGACTACTTCATAATCTTTACCGATGATTTATCTCGGTATGGGTAAATGTGTATCTTATGAGACACAAGTCTGAAGCCTTTGAAAAGTTTAAGGAATTCAAACATGAAGTTGAAAAGCAAACTAAAAAACCCATTAAGGTTCTTCGATCAGAATGAGGAGGTGAATATCTTAGTCGGGAATTCTCGAACTATCTCAAGCAAAATGGCATGGTCTCTCAATGGACTCCACCTGAAACACCTCAACTTAATGGGGTTTCAGAATGAAGGAACCAAACCCTATTAGATATGGTCCGATCCATGATAAGCTTCATAGACCTTCCTAATTTTCTTTAAAGATATTGTCTGTTAACTGCTATATATTCACTGAATATGGTTTCCTCTAAAATCGTTCCTACCATACCGTATGAGATATGGCATGGTAAGAAACCAAGTCTGAGTCATCTCAGAATTTAGGATTGTCCAACTTATGTCGAAAGATAACAAGCGGACAAGTTAGACTATAGATCCTTTAGATCTCGATTCATAGGTTATCCTAAAGAGTCTTTAGGATATTATTTCTACATTCCAGAAGATCATAATGTGATTGTGAGTCGGCATGCCATCTTTCTTGAAAAATAGTTTATTCAAGATGGTGGCATTGGAAAGCAGATCAAGCTCAAGGAGAAAATCTCACAAGAGCTACGAGCTAAGGATCCTATGGAACCAAATTAGGTTGAAATAATACAATCACTATCTCCTCCACCTCATAGATCGAAAATGATTTTCCATCTCTCTAAGAGATACTTAGGTACTATTTCAGAGAAAGTAGAAAAAATATTTCTCGTAGGTAATGGGATTCATAGTGATGATCCCAAAACTTATGATGAGGTGATATCGAATATCGACTTCGAGAAATGATTAGAGGTAATGAAGTCAGAAATTGACTCGATGCACTCAAACCAAGTCTGAACCTTGGTAGATCCACCTGAAGGTATAGTATCTATTGGGTGTAAATGGATCTACAAGGGAAAGATTAGTGTAGATGAGAATGTAGGGATATTCAAAGCTAGATTAGTGGCAAAAGAGAATAATTAGTGCAAAGGAATTGACTATCAAGATACCTTTTCGCCAGTAGCCATGCAAAAATTCATCCATACATTACTTGCTGTTGTAGCCTATTTCAATTATAAAATATGGCAAATGAACGTGAAAACAACATTCTTAAATGGATACCTTAAGAAAGATATCTATATGGAACAGCCGCTAGGTTTCACATCCAGTGATGTTGATCACAAAGTATGCAAGCTGCAAAGGTTCATATATGGACTAAAGCAAGCATCTCAGAGCTGGAATACTCATTTTAATGATGTGATCAAATTATTTAGTTTCATCAAGAATGAGGAGGAATCATTGGGAGCGCTATTGTCTTTCTCGTACTATACGTAGATGATATCCTCCTTATTGAGAATGATATTTTCATGTTGACCATAGTTAAAATATGATTATCTAAAGAATTTTTTATAAAAGACCTAGGAGAAGCATCCTTCATTCTAAGAATTAAGGTCTACAGAGATAGACCGAATAAGATGCTAGGTCTTTCACAGAAGATATAGATAAAGAAAGTGCTAAAGAGGTTTAGCATGGAAAACTCTAAGAGGAGATTGGTATCCTTCAGACATGGCTTTCATCGCTCCAAAAAAATATGTCCCAACACACCTGAGGAGATTGAATGCATGAGCAAGATCCATTATGCTTCAGCAATAGGGAGCCTCATGTATGCCATGTGTTAGATATATGTGCCCTAGAAGCCAGAATTGGCTGACACTTGTAATACACTTCTAGGGGCAAAATTGTAATTTTGACTATAATTAATGAAATGGGTTATTTTCTATCACACCTGTGTATTTAGTGTTTGTGATACATCCTTTGAGTTAATGGTAATGATAATTCATATTTTCAAAAGTTGAAAATTTAAGACATGAATAATCATTATTAACTCATAAACAGCTCCCGACCATAGGATCATCACGAGGATGGTGATTGATCCGGAAGGTTGGTGTACGATCGCTTCTCTTTAGTAGATGAGTCTTGAGTCTACGGTGTGGAGATACCGGAGCGAGAGTATAGGTACTCGTTAGAGAACGAGGGCACTGAGCGTGACCACCTCGAGTAGTCATTAGGGAGTCTACCTTCTCGTCAATGACTGACTCGATGCTGCAGTAGTGTGTCTGGTTCTTTGACCTGAGATGCATCGGCAGTTCACCTTGAGGGTGTTATAGTTTGACTACACCATTACTCGGTCTCCTAGCCATATGGAACCCTGAGGTGTATGTTGGCTATAGCATGTTCATTGTAGGAACTGGATTGCATCAAGATGGAATCTATCTACCTCGGTGGTAGAGGAGTAGCCCTATGATGATCATGAGAATCAAGTCCAGAAATCCATGGCCATGGTAGAGTGAAATAATAGAAAGAGTTTCTATTTAGATTTTCACATTGGACTCGAATCGAATGATTACATCATATGACAGAGACTAGGGTTTGACGAGTTCACCTTAACCCTAATCTGATCGGGGCTCAAGATAGAAGAACTTAATCACACAGGTAGCTGCACCAAGAGGTTCGCATTCAGCTCTGATGGGTTGCCACCATATACTGCTAGGTGTCACTGGTGGATTTTGGGAGCAATTAGAATGATTTAGATGATCGATCATTCTAGCTGTTCGAATCAGAAGAGTTCTGATCCATCGAAAGGAGTTTCGATGATGTCGATGATAGAGATCATGACATATCCCATTACCATACAGAACTGAACCTAACTGGGTCACACAAACAAGGGTTTGAATCTGGTGATCATCAATTGAACTGATCTAGTTCAATTGATCTGAATGAGATTCAATTAGGTTCAAGGAAATCGTGCTAGCACTCGATTGAACCTAACGTTCTTCTTTTGCTATCATAAATAAGTTGTCCTGACTGAGCCAAAGGAGTTTGTGCTCAATCAGAGGCCTTCATATGGTCTGACTGGAGGTTGTCCAAGTCAGAAAAGGTTGTCTTATTTGTAAGACATTACCTGCCATTTTTGGTCACCTGCCATTTCTTGTTCTTTGACTTTGGTCAAAAGTCTACCTTTGACTGGTCAAACGTTGACCATTGACCCTTTGACTTTTGACCACATGTCATGCACCTATTGGAGAGCTGGTGGGGGCCTGTCCCCCTGCCAGAACCTGGCAAGGAGAAGGGCGCACGCCAAGGGTGGCGTGTGCCCAAGTTGGAGGCGCCTAGGAGTCCTTGTTGGACAAGGACTCCATCTCCCTTTTGGATTCCAATTAGAGTTCTTCTAAGAACCAACTTTGACTGGTCTTAGGCACCCTCTAAGGAGGAATCCAGGGGTCTCTATTCCCACCAATCAGATTTAGATCTGATTTCACAAAGGGTTGTGATTGGTTGGGAGGAAGAGGAGTTGGATCACAGCTTAGTCTATAAATAAGACCCTGCGCCCAACTCAGATTAAAGTGAATTCAATTGAGAAACCCCACGCCCCAAGGCTGCCTCTCCCCTCCTTCTCCATGCCATAGTCTCTTCTCCCCTTGCTCTCCACGTCCAAAAGGAGTTTTGGACCTTGGTTGGTGCGATTCAGATCAAAGAAAGGCGATCAAAAGCAAGAAGGCTGCGCTGCTGCAAAGGACGACTGCTGATCTTCAAAAGAGTTTTGAAGATCCTCCAGATCAGATCCAGATCTGAATTTTTGGAGGTGTGATAGAGAAGAAGAGGATCTCCAGATCCAACCCGAGTGGATACCGGTAGAGGCCAGGCGCTTGCGTGGCTAAGATCCAGAACCTTCCGCTGCAAACAGGATCATCAACAGGGTAATAGGATTACCCAAATCAGGTAAATTAAATTTGATTTAATTTATCTTTTTTATTTTATTTATTAAAATAATAAGAATCAGATCTGAAACATATCAAGATCTGATTAAGATCAAGAGAAAAATTTTTGAAATATATCTCTTGATCTGATCAGATCTGAACGAACCTGGACCGGGAAATCAGGATTTCCCTTCAACTGGTATCAGAGCCATGGTTCTAAATTGTTTAGATCTGATTTTAAATTTATTTTAATTAGAAAATAAAGTGATTTTAGATGTCACATGAGATGTGATCAGATCTGAAAATCAGAAAAAATTAAAATTAAATAATTTGGATCTAAGATTATGAAGATATGCATGACTAGTTCTAGAATAGAATAGTTCTATAGAATAGTTTTGCATGTTTTTGATTTAATCTGATTAAATCATATTTTAGATCTTCTTATTTACTATTTTTTGATATTATAAGTGTTATAATAACATCTGAAAAATAGCAAATAAAAATTATTTAATTTTTGAATATCATATGAGATATGATTGATGCATGTCTAGACTAGTTGTAGAATAGTTCTACATAATTATCTAGATTAGAATTTATTTTGATTAGATCAATTTAAATCTAATTTTTTAGATTATTATGAGATAATTTAGATCTGAAAATATGCATGATTTGATACATGAGATGTATGCAAAATATGCCATGATTAGATCTAAATTTATATATGAGATATATGATATAGATCTATAACTGTTTTGTAGTATTGAATGTTCCTGATTAAGGCGTTCCTCTTGGCCGTCCGGTCATAAGAACGAAGAAGGGTTTAAAGGCCCTCTCTTCCCATTCGATGGGGTGTTCTTATGATGTGTAGGGGTGCTGCGTGTTCGTCCTTAATCAGAAACCCAAAACTTACTTTCTGCAAAACCCTAGATCCTGAAACCCTAGGATTTATTGTGCATATTTTGTTTATGAACCCTAACTTAATTAAGAATTAAGTTTATGGAATATTAATTAGGTCTAAAATTGAGAATTTCAGATCTAAGACATATTCATAATACTGGGTTCGGGCTTGGGTAGCTCAATTAGGTCTAAGCGGTTGATCAAACCGAATCAAGAGTTGGTTAGATGGGATCAACAATGCTTAAATTGACCAGCCTAATAGGATTAAGTCTGGGTCAAGATCGAGTCACGATCAAGCAAGACCTAATTAGGCTCAGAGGTTAGAGTCTGGATTGTAGGCTAACCCAATTGGTTCTGACTCAACAATTTGGTGTCTAAGGTAAGTTTGGCACAGACGACCGACTGGTTTTTAATTGGAAGCTACTCGACCTGAATGCGTTCTTGTACGAGTTAATGGCATATTCCTTCCACCGGTCTCACTTACCTGGCCATATCTGTTGACACAGTTCTGATCTGAGGTGGTCAATAATCCGAGCTAACCCATGCCACTAGGTTAGTCATAATTGTTATGACTAAGCCAAGTCTAGTTTAATGAGACCTGAATCAATTCTCCCTAAGAAAAGATTAAGTCTGAGGTCTTCCACCATTGTAGATGTGCGGGCCCTTCCCGGGGTTGATTGTTCTCGGCTGGATACAGTGGCTCAGTTGCACCGGGAAGATGCAACCATGTCTATTAGGCATTGGATGCTATGGGCTGGAGGATGAGTTGGGCTCAATATTTCGGATACGGTGAGAGACTCAATTAGGAACCCAGTCTATGCAAATGGTGGGTCTGACTTAACTAAGGAGTGGATCAATATTCCGGATACGGTGAGATTCATGAATTAGAGACCAAGTTTGGGTGCACCATGATTAGAGAATCATTGAACAAGAGTTGTTCACTCATTGGCTAACCCATCACCAATAACTGTTAGGTGAGGTGATGAGTCAGTTGGTGAGACCGCACCACCCACTAGAAATCATTAATCGTGGAGATTTTCGCATCTCTACAGAGGGAGTGTAGGGATCCGAGAAAATAGTGGGAGCTAATTTGTTTAAAAATAAAATCCCTAAACAAATTGGTCAAGTCAAAATTACAGTATCTAACTAGAATCTTTGACTCTCTACAGGAAAATGTCTGCGTCCAACCCATTGGCACGTATCCTGGACACACATAGACTGACTGGACCCAATTATAAAGATTGGCTCAGGAACTACAAAATTGTTTTGGGTTCAGAGAAGTTAACACATGTTTTGGACCAGGACCCTCCCACCTTACCAGCTCCGTCCATCCACTTGAACAGAGAGCGTCTCTGGAAAAATGGATTGACGAAGATAATAAGGCCAGATACTTACATGTTGGGCTCGATGTCTGATGAGCTCCAGCGCCAACATGAAGATATCGGGACTGCTCGCCAAATGTTGGCTCACCTGCAGGAGATGTTTGGTGAACAGAGTCGCGCAGCCAAATATCAAGTCACGAAAATGACTTTTTAAGGCTAAGATGCGTGATGGGCAGTCAGTCCAAGATCACTGTCTGACAATGATCAAGGACATGGAAGAGCTTGAGAAGCTCGGTGTGAAGTTGGACTTGGACCTGCAGAACGATATTATTCTGCAATCCTTGACTGATGCATATGGGCAATTCATCATGAATTACCACATGCATAAACTTCAGAAATTCCTTGGCCGAGTTAATGAATATGCTGGTTACCGCTGAGCTTTCTATGAAAGGTTCTAAAGGCTCAGTTCTTGCTATGGAACGGACTTCTTCCAAAAGAAAGTCTTATGGAAAGAAAAAGAAGTCTGTGAAAAAGCAAAAGGTGGAAGGATCAAAGAAGAAGAAGGCAGAACCGAAGAAGAAAGGTCCGATGGCAAAGGAAAGTGTTTCCATTGCAACAGCGACGGCCATTGGAAGCGGAACTGCCCTACTTACCTGGCCACCCTGAAGAACAAGAAGGAAGGTCCTTCTGGAGGTATGCTCGTTATTGAGTCTAACCTTACGGTTTCTTCTGCATCCAGTTGGGTGCTTGACTCTGGTTCTAGTGCTCATCTGTGCACTTCTATGCAGGGTCTTGAGGATAGCAGGAGGCTGAGGGATGGAGACATGATCCTACGCATCGGTAATGGAGCAAGAGTTGCTGCAGTAGCCGTGGGAACATACCCTCTTCGATTACCATCTGGTTTAGACTTAGTTTTGAAAGACTGTTATTATTGTGCCTGCAGCTAGCAGGAATTTGATTTCTGTTTCATGCTTAGCACAAGAAGGTTATGTGATCACCTTCTTTAAGGACCATTGTAACATTCTTTATGAAAGAAATAAAATTGCAAATGGTTTCCTTATTAATGGTCTTTATCAGCTACATATTGATGTACCTGTTCTAACTATCGAGCAAAACGTGAATGCCAAACGACCTAGGGATAGTCCAAACGACAGATATCTATGGCACCTGAGATTAGGTCATATAGCAGAAGATAGGATCAACAAATTGGAGAAAAATGGGCTATTGAGTCCATTGACTTTTGAGTCATATCCAACTTGTGAATCTTGTCTTCAAGGCAAAATGACTAAACTCCCTTTTGTTGGACATGGGGAGAGGGCCACAGATCTCCTTGCCCTAGTACATACTGATGTGTGCGGCCCATTTGATGTGCCGGCTAGAGGCAATTTTGTCTACTTCATTACCTTTACCGATGATCTGTCTAGGTATGGGTATGTGTATCTTATGAGACACAAGTCTGAAGCTTTTGAAAAGTTCAAAGAATTCAGACATGAAGTAGAAAAACAAACTGGAAAACCCATTAAGGTTCTTCGATCAGATCGAGGAGGTGAATACCTTAGCCGGGAATTCCTAGACTATCTTAAGGAAAATGGCATAGTCTCTCAATGGACTCCACCAGGAACACCTCAACTCAACGGGGTTTCAGAACGGAGAAATCGGACTCTATTGGATATGGTTCGATCCATGATGAGCTTCACAGACCTCCCTGATTTTCTTTGGGGACACTCATTGTTAACTTCAATCTATCTACTGAATAGGGTTCCCTCTAAAACCGTTCCTACCACACCGTATGAGATATGGCACGGTAAGAAACCAAGTCTGAGTCATCTCAGAATTTGGGGTTGTCCGGCTCATGTCAAAAGACAACAAGCGGACAAGTTAGAGTTTAGGTCCTTTAGAGCTCGATTCATAGGATATCCTAAAGAGTCATTAGGATACTATTTCTACATTCCAGAAGACCACAATGTGATTGTGAGTCGACATGCCATCTTTCTTGAAAAATAGTTTATTCAAGATAGCGGCATTGGAAAGCAGATTAAGCTTGATGAGAAAGTCTCACAAGCAGAACGAGCTAAGGACCAAGTGGAACCAAATCAGGTTGAGCCAATAAGAACACTACCTCCTCCACCTCGTAGATCGGAAAGAGTTTCCCGTCCCCCTGAAAGATACTTAGGTATTATTTCAGAGGATGTAGAGGAAATGTTCCTCGTAGGTAATGGTGCTCATGGTGATGATCCCAAAACCTACAACGAGGCGATATCAGATATCGACTCCGAGAAATGGCTAGAGGCAATGCAGTCAGAAATTGACTCGATGCACTCAAACCAAGTCTGGACCTTGGTAGATCCACCAGAAGGTATAGTACCTATTGGGTGTAAATGGATCTTCAAGAGAAAGATTGGTGCAGATGGGAATGTGGAGACATTCAAGGCTAGACTAGTGGCAAAAGGTTATAGTCAACGCGAAGGCATTGACTATCAGGATACCTTTTCCCCAGTAGCTATGCTAAAATCCATCCGCACATTGCTTGCTGTTGCAGCCTATTTCGATTATGAAATATGGCAAATGGACGTGAAAACGGCATTCCTAAATGGATATCTTGAGGAAGATATCTATATGGAACAGCCGCTAGGTTTCACATCCAGTGATACTGATCACAAGGTTTGCAAGCTGCAAAGGTCCATATATGGACTTAAGCAAGCATCTCGGAGCTGGAACACTCGTTTCAATGATGTGATCAAAAAGTTTGGTTTCATCAAAAATGAAGAGGAACCATGTGTTTTCAAAAGGGTCAGTGGGAGCGCTGTTGTCTTCCTCGTATTGTACGTGGATGACATCCTCCTTATTGGGAATGATATTCCCATGTTGACATCAGTCAAGATGTGGTTGTCCAAGGAATTCTCCATGAAAGACCTAGGTGAAGCATCCTTTATTCTAGGAATTAAGGTCTATAGGGATAGACCGAATAGGATGCTAGGACTTTCACAGAAGATGTACATAGAGGAAAGTACTAAAGAGGTTTAGTATGGAAAACTCTAAGAGGGGATTAATACCCTTCAGACATGGTATTCATCTTTCCAAGAAGATGTGCCCCAGCACACCTGAGGAAATAGAACGCATGAGCAAGATCCCTTATGCTTCTGCAATAGGGAGCCTCATGTATGCCATGCTATGTACACGACCTGATATAGCCCATGCTGTGAGTGTCACAAGCAGATATCAGTCAAATCCAGGTGAAGAACACTGGACTTCTGTGAAATGTATCCTTAAGTACTTGAGAAGAACTAAGGATATGATGTTGGTCTTTGGTAACGGAGAACTCCTAGTCCAGGGATACACAGACTCGGACTTCATGTCCGATATAGATGATCGAAAGTCGACATCTGGAGTCTGTTTGTGTGCAATGGTGGAGCTGTCAGCTGGAAGAGTTCCAAGCAAACGGTGATACCAGATCTTACTAGATCACCTCCAGAAGAATTCTTAGATAAATTAAATCAAATTTAATTTACCTGATTTGGGTAATCCTATTACCCTGTTGATGATCCTGTTTGCAGCGGAAGGTTCTGGATCTTAGCCACGCAAGCGCCTGGCCTCTACCGGTATCCACTCGGGTTGGATCTGGAGATCCTCTTCTTCTCTATCACACCTCCAAAAATCAGATCTGGATCTGATCTGGAGGATCTTCAAAACTCTTTTGAAGATCTGCAGTCGTCCTTTTGCAGCAGCGCAGCCTTCTTGCTTTTGATCGCCTTTCTTGATCTGAATCGCACCAACCAAATCCAAAACACTTTTGGACGTGGAGAGCAAGGGGAGAAGAGAGTATGGCATGGAGAAGGAGGGGAGAGGCAGCCTTGGGGCGTGGGAAATTCTTCAATTGAATTTCTTAATTAGGGTTGGGCGCAGGGTCTTATTTATAGACTAAGCTTGTGATCCAACTCCTCTTCCTTCCCAACCAATCACAACCCTTTGTGAAATCAGATCTAAATCTGATTGGTGGGAATAGAGACCCCTGGATTCCTCCTTAGAGGGTGCCTAAGACCAGTCAAACTTGGATTCTTAGAAGAACTCTAATTGGAATCCAAAAGGGAGATGGAGTCCTTGTCCAACAAGGACTCCTAGGCGCCTCCTAACTTGGGCTCACGCCACCCTTGGCGTGCGCCCTTCTCCTTGCCAGGTTCTGGCAGGGGGACAGGCCCCCACCAGCTCTCCAATAGGTGCATGACATGTGGTCAAAAGTCAAAGTGTCAATGGTCAACGTTTGACCAGTCAAAGGTAGACTTTTGACCAAAGTCAAAGAACAAGAAATGGCAGGTGACCAAAAATGGCAGGTAATGTCTTACAAATAAGACAACCTATTCTGACTTGGACAACCTCCAGTCAGACCATATGAAGGCCTCTGATTGAGCACAAACTCCTTTGGCTCAGTCAGGACAACTTATTTATGATAGTAAAAGAAGAACGTTAGGTTCAATCGAGTGCTAGCACGATTTCCTTGAACCTAATTGAATCTCATTCAGATCAATTGAACTAGATCAGTTCAATTGATGATCACCAGATTCAAACCCTTGTTTGTGTGACCCAGTTAGGTTCAGTTCTGTATGGTAATGGGATATGTCATGATCTCTATCATCGACATCATCGAAACTCCTTTCGATGGATCAGAACTCTTCTGATTCGAACAGCTAGAATGATCGATCATCTAAATCATTCTAATTGCTCCCAAAATCCACCAGTGACACCTAGCAGTATATGGTGGCAACCCATCAGAGCTGAATGCGAACCTCTTGGTGCAGCTACCTGTGTGATTCAAGTTCTTCTATCTTGAGCCCCGATCAGATTAGGGTTAAGGTGAACTCGTCAAACCCTAGTCTCTGTCATATGATGTAATCATTCGATTCGAGTCCAATGTGAAAATCTAAATAGAAACTCTTTCTATTATTTCACTCTGCCATGGCCATGGGCTTCTGGACTTGATTCTCATGATCATCATAGGGCTACTCCTCTACCACCGAGGTAGATAGATTCCATCTTGATGCAATCCAGTTCCTACAATGAACATGTCATAGCCAACATACACCTCAGGGTTCCATATGGCTAGGAGACCGAGTAATGGTGTAGTCAAACTATAACACCCTCAAGGTGAACTGCCGATGCATCTCAGGTCAAAGAACCAGACACACTACTGCAGCATCGAGTCAGTCATTGACGAGAAGGTAGACTCCCTAATGACTACTCGAGGTGGTCACGCTCAGTGCCCTCGTTCTCTAACGAGTACCTGTACTCTCGCTCCGGTGTCTCCACACCGTAGACTCAAGACTCATCTACTAAAGAGAAGCGATTGTACACCAACCTTCCGGATCAATCACCATCCTCGTGATGATCCTATGGTCGGGAGCATTTTATGAGTTAATAATGATTATTCATGTCTTAAATTTTCAACTCTTGAAAATATGAATTATCATTACCATTAACTCAAAGGATGTATCACAGACACTAAATACACATATGTGATAGAAAATAACCCATTTTATTGAATTATAGTCAAAATTATAATTTTGCCCCTAGAAGTGTATTACAAGTGTCAGCCAATTCTGGCTTCTAGGGCACATATATCTAACAATCTCCCACTTGTCCTAAAGCCAATTGGCTACAAGTCTAAGTCCCATCTTCTCAAGGTGGGCTTCGATCTTCTGCTGGCCCAACGGCTTTGTAAGTGGGTCTGCCACATTATCTGCGGAGTTGACTCTCTTGACCTCGAACGTAACCTTTCTCAAGGTAATCGCGGATGAGGTGGTATGGCTCAATCTTGGACCGGCTCCTTAGCAAGGGCTATGGCGCCATTGTTGTCGCAGTACTCTTGGCATTACAGCAGCAAACTTCTTGTACCAGAATCTTCCTTCGCAGCATGCAGCGATATATTCTGCTTCCATGGTGGAATCTGCTTCGTTTGCTTGGAACTCTTCCAGCTGACAGCTCCACCATTGCACACAAACAGACTTCCAGATGTCGACTTTCGATCATCTATATCGACATGAAGTCCGAGTCTGTGTATCCCTGGACTAGGAGTTCTCCGTTACCAAAGACCAACATCATATCCTTAGTTCTTCTCAAGTACTTAAGGATACATTTCACAGAAGTCCAGTGTTCTTCACCTGGATTTGACTGATATCTGCTTGTGACACTCACAGCATGGGCTATATCAGGTCGTGTACATAGCATGGCATACATGAGGCTCCCTATTGCAGAAGCATAAGGGATCTTGCTCATGCGTTCTATTTCCTCAGGTGTGCTGGGGCACATCTTCTTGGAAAGATGAATACCATGTCTGAAGGGTATTAATCCCCTCTTAGAGTTTTCCATACTAAACCTCTTTAGTACTTCCTCTATGTACATCTTCTGTGAAAGTCCTAGCATCCTATTCGGTCTATCCCTATAGACCTTAATTCCTAGAATAAAGGATGCTTCACCTAGGTCTTTCATGGAGAATTCCTTGGACAACCACATCTTGACTGATGTCAACATGGGAATATCATTCCCAATAAGGAGGATGTCATCCACGTACAATACGAGGAAGACAACAGCGCTCCCACTGACCCTTTTGAAAACACATGGTTCCTCTTCATTTTTGATGAAACCAAACTTTTTGATCACATCATTGAAACGAGTGTTCCAGCTCCGAGATGCTTGCTTAAGTCCATATATGGACCTTTGCAGCTTGCAAACCTTGTGATCAGTATCACTGGATGTGAAACCTAGCGGCTGTTCCATATAGATATCTTCCTCAAGATATCCATTTAGGAATGCCGTTTTCACGTCCATTTGCCATATTTCATAATCGAAATAGGCTGCAACAGCAAGCAATGTGCGGATGGATTTTAGCATAGCTACTGGGGAAAAGGTATCCTGATAGTCAATGCCTTCGCGTTGACTATAACCTTTTGCCACTAGTCTAGCCTTGAATGTCTCCACATTCCCATCTGCACCAATCTTTCTCTTGAAGATCCATTTACACCCAATAGGTACTATACCTTCTGGTGGATCTACCAAGGTCCAGACTTGGTTTGAGTGCATCGAGTCAATTTCTGACTGCATTGCCTCTAAGCCATTTCTCGGAGTCGATATCTGATATCGCCTCGTTGTAGGTTTTGGGATCATCACCATGAGCACCATTACCTATGAGGAACATTTCCTCTACATCCTCTGAAATAATACCTAAGTATCTTTCAGGGGGACGGGAAACTCTTTCCGATCTACGAGGTGGAGGAGGTAGTGTTCTTATTGGCTCAACCTGATTTGGTTCCACTTGGTCCTTAGCTCGTTCTGCTTGTGAGACTTTCTCAT
This sequence comes from Cocos nucifera, assembly GCA_006176705.1. Lineage (NCBI taxonomy): Eukaryota > Viridiplantae > Streptophyta > Magnoliopsida > Arecales > Arecaceae > Cocos > Cocos nucifera. The sequence continues at coordinate 101,302 of QRFJ01002402.1, forward strand.
CAAGCTTAATCTGCTTTCCAATGCCGCTATCTTGAATAAACTATTTTTCAAGAAAGATGGCATGTCGACTCACAATCACATTGTGGTCTTCTGGAATGTAGAAATAGTATCCTAATGACTCTTTAGGATATCCTATGAATCGAGCTCTAAAGGACCTAAACTCTAACTTGTCCGCTTGTTGTCTTTTGACATGAGCCGGACAACCCCAAATTCTGAGATGACTCAGACTTGGTTTCTTACCGTGCCATATCTCATACGGTGTGGTAGGAACGGTTTTAGAGGGAACCCTATTCAGTAGAATAGATTGAAGTTAACAATGAGTGTCCCCAAAGAAAATCAGGGAGGTCTGTGAAGCTCATCATGGATCGAACCATATCCAATAGAGTCCGATTTCTCCGTTCTGAAACCCCGTTGAGTTGAGGTGTTCCTGGTGGAGTCCATTGAGAGACTATGCCATTTTCCTTAAGATAGTCTAGGAATTCCCGGCTAAGGTATTCACCTCCTCGATCTGATCGAAGAACCTTAATGGGTTTTCCAGTTTGTTTTTCTACTTCATGTCTGAATTCTTTGAACTTTTCAAAAGCTTCAGACTTGTGTCTCATAAGATACACATACCCATACCTAGACAGATCATCGGTAAAGGTAATGAAGTAGACAAAATTGCCTCTAGCCGGCACATCAAATGGGCCGCACACATCAGTATGTACTAGGGCAAGGAGATCTGTGGCCCTCTCCCCATGTCCAACAAAAGGGAGTTTAGTCATTTTGCCTTGAAGACAAGATTCACAAGTTGGATATGACTCGGAAAGTCAATGGACTCAATAGCCCATTTTTCTCCAATTTGTTGATCCTATCTTCTGCTATATGACCTAATCTCAGGTGCCATAGATATCTGTCGTTTGGACTATCCCTAGGTCGTTTGGCATTCACGTTTTGCTCGATAGTTAGAACAGGTACATCAATATGTAGCTGATAAAGACCATTAATAAGGAAACCATTTGCAATTTTATTTCTTTCATAAAGAATGTTACAATGGTCCTTAAAGAAGGTGATCACATAACCTTCTTGTGCTAAGCATGAAACAGAAATCAAATTCCTGCTAGCTGCAGGCACATAATAACAGTCTTTTAAAACTAAGTCTAAACCAGATGGTAATCGAAGAGGGTATGTTCCCACGGCTACTGCAGCAACTCTTGCTCCATTACCGACGCGTAGGATCATGTCTCCATCCCTCAGCCTCCTGCTATCCTCAAGACCCTGCATAGAAGTGCACAGATGAGCACTAGAACCAGAGTCAAGCACCCAACTGGATGCAGAAGAAACCGTAAGGTTAGACTCAATAACGAGCATACCTCCAGAAGGACCTTCCTTCTTGTTCTTCAGGGTGGCCAGGTAAGTAGGGCAGTTCCGCTTCCAATGGCCGTCGCTGTTGCAATGGAAACACTTTCCTTTGCCATCGACCTTCTTTCTTCGGTTCTGCCTTCTTCTTCTTTGATCCTTCCACCTTTTGCTTTTTCACAGACTTCTTTTTCTTTCCATAAGACTTTCTTTTGGAAGAAGTCCGTTCCATAGCAA
>QRFJ01002403.1:0-232534 GCA_006176705.1 Cocos nucifera
CACCTATTCTAGTCTCCAGAGCCTCACATAGCTCCGCCTGTGGCCTCCCTGAAGGGAAATCCTGATTTCCCGGGTCCCAAGATCGTCCGATCTGATTAGATCAAGAAGATATATTTCAAAAATTTTCCTCATTGTCTCAATCATAATCTTGATATATTTTGATCTGCATTCTTATTTTTAATAAATAAAATAAAATAAGATAAATTAAAATCAAATTTAAATTTACCTGTATTTGAGTTAAATCCTATATCCTGTAGATGATCCTTGATTGTAGCGGAGAGTTCTGGATCTTAGCACGCAAGCGCCTGCCTCTACTATCTACCGGTATCCACTCGGGTTGGATCTGGAGATCCTCTTCTTCTCTATCACACCTCCAAAAATCAGATCTGGATCTGATCTGGAGGATCTTCAAAACTCTTTTGAAGATCTGCAGTCGTCCTTTTGCAGCAGCGCAGCCTTCTTGCTTTTGATCGCCTTTCCTTGATCTGAATCGCACCAACCTAAATCCAAAACACTTTTGGACGTGGAGAGCAAGGGGAGAAGAGAGTATGGCATGGAGAAGGAGGGGAGAGGCAGCCTTGGGGCGGAAATCTCTAATAATTGCATTAGAATTAGGGTTGGGCGCAGGGTCTTATTTATAGACCTCTTGTGATCCAACTCCTCTTCCTCTCAACCAATCACAACCCTTTGTGAAATCAGATCTAAATCTGATTGGTTGGAATAGAGACCCCTGGATTCCTCCTTAGAGGGCGCCTAAGACCAGTCAAACTGGATTCTTAGTAGAACTCTGATTGGAATCCAAAAGGGAGGTGGAGTCCTTGTCCAACAAGGACTCCTAGGCGCCTCCTACTTGGGCTCACGCCACCCTTGGCGTGCGCCCTTCTCCTTGCCAGGTTCTGGCAGGGGGACAGGCCCCCACCAGCTCTCCAATAGGTGCATGACATGTGGTCAAAAGTCAAAGGGTCAATGGTCAACGTTTGACCAGTCAAAGGTAGACTTTTGACCAAAGTCAAAGAACAAGAAATGGCAGGTGACCAAAAATGGCAGGTAATGTCTTACAAATAAGACAACCTATTCTGACTTGGACAACCTCCAGTCAGACCATATGAAGGCCTCTGATTGAGCACAAACTCCTTTGGCTCAGTCAGGACAACTTATTTATGATAGTAAAAGAAGAACGTTAGGTTCAATCGAGTGCTAGCACGATTTCCTTGAACCTAATTGAATCTCATTCAGATCAATTGAACTAGATCAGTTCAATTGATGATCACCAGATTCAAACCCTTGTTTGTGTGACCCAGTTAGGTTCAGTTCTGTATGGTAATGGGATATGTCATGATCTCTATCATAGACATCATCGAAACTCCTTTCGATGGATCAGAACTCTTCTGATTCGAACAGCTAGAATGATCGATCATCTAAATCATTCTAATTGCTCCCAAAATCCACCAGTGACACCTAGCAGTATATGGTGGCAACCCATCAGAGCTGAATGCGAACCTCTTGGTGCAGCTACCTGTGTGATTAAGTTCTTCTATCTTGAGCCCCGATCAGATTAGGGTTAAGGTGAACTCGTCAAACCCTAGTCTCTGTCATATGATGTAATCATTCGATTCGAGTCCAATGTGAAAATCTAAATAGAAACTCTTTCTATTATTTCACTCTACCATGGCCATGGATTTCTGGACTTGATTCTCATGATCATCATAGGGCTACTCCTCTACCACCGAGGTAGATAGATTCCATCTTGATGCAATCCAGTTCCTACAATGAACATGCTCATAGCCAACATACACCTCAGGGTTCCATATGGCTAGGAGACCGAGTAATGGTGTAGTCAAACTATAACACCCTCAAGGTGAACTGCCGATGCATCTCAGGTCAAAGAACCAGACACACTACTGCAGCATCGAGTCAGTCATTGACGAGAAGGTAGACTTCCTAATGACTACTCGAGGTGGTCACGCTCAGTGCCCTCGTTCTCTAACGAGTACCTGTACTCTCGCTCCGGTGTCTCCACACCGTAGACTCAAGACTCATCTACTAAAGAGAAGCGATCGTACACCAACCTTCCGGATCAATCACCATCCTCGTGATGATCCTATGGTCGGGAGCATGTTTATGAGTTAATAATGATTATTCATGTCTTAAATTTTCAACTCTTGAAAATATGAATTATCATTACCATTAACTCAAAGGATGTATCACAGACACTAAATACACATATGTGATAGAAAATAACCCATTTCATTAATTATAGTCAAAATTATAATTTTGCCCCTAGAAGTGTATTACAAGTGTCAGCCAATTCTGGCTTCTAGGGCACATATATCTAACAATCTCCCACTTGTCCTAAAGCCAATTGGCTACAAGTCTAAGTCCCATCTTCTCAAGGTGGGCTTCGATCTTCTGCTGGCCCAACGGCTTTGTAAGTGGGTCTGCCACATTATCTGCGGAGTTGACTCTCTTGACCTCAACGTAACCTTTCTCAAGGTAATCGCGGATGAGATGATATCGCCGCTCAATATGCTTGGACTTCTGGTGAGACCTCGGCTCCTTAGCAAGGGCTATGGCGCCATTGTTGTCGCAGTAAAGAGGAATGGCATCTGATGGCATTACTCCAATTTCTGCAGCAAACTTCTTGTACCAGAATGCTTCCTTTGCAGCCTCTGATGCAGCTATATATTCTGCTTCCATGGTGGAATCTGCTATCACAGTTTGCTTGGAACTCTTCCAGCTGACAGCTCCACCATTGCACACAAACAGACTTCCAGATGTCGACTTTCGATCATCTATATCAGACATGAAGTCCGAGTCTGTGTATCCCTGAACTTGGAGTTCTCCGTTACCAAAGACCAACATCATATCCTTAGTTCTTCTCAAGTACTTAAGGATACATTTCACAGAAGTCCAGTGTTCTTCACCTGGATTTGACTGATATCTGCTTGTGACACTCACAGCATGGGCTATATCAGGTCGTGTACATAGCATGGCATACATGAGGCTCCCTATTGCAGAAGCATAAGGGATCTTGCTCATGCGTTCTATTTCCTCAGGTGTGCTGGGGCACATCTTCTTGGAAAGATGAATACCATGTCTGAAGGGTATTAATCCCCTCTTAGAGTTTTCCATACTAAACCTCTTTAGTACTTCCTCTATGTACATCTTCTGTGAAAGTCCTAGCATCCTATTCGGTCTATCCCTATAGACCTTAATTCCTAGAATAAAGGATGCTTCACCTAGGTCTTTCATGGAGAATTCCTTGGACAACCACATCTTGACTGATGTCAACATGGGAATATCATTCCCAATAAGGAGGATGTCATCCACGTACAATACGAGGAAGACAACAGCGCTCCCACTGACCCTTTTGAAAACACATGGTTCCTCTTCATTTTTGATGAAACCAAACTTTTTGATCACATCATTGAAACGAGTGTTCCAGCTCCGAGATGCTTGCTTAAGTCCATATATGGACCTTTGCAGCTTGCAAACCTTGTGATCAGTATCACTGGATGTGAAACCTAGCGGCTGTTCCATATAGATATCTTCCTCAAGATATCCATTTAGGAATGCCGTTTTCACGTCCATTTGCCATATTTCATAATCGAAATAGGCTGCAACAGCAAGCAATGTGCGGATGGATTTTAGCATAGCTACCGGGGAAAAGGTATCCTGATAGTCAATGCCTTCACGTTGACTATAACCTTTTGCCACCAGTCTAGCCTTGAATGTCTCCACATTCCCATCTGCACCAATCTTTCTCTTGAAGATCCATTTACACCCAATAGGTACTATACCTTCTGGTGGATCTACCAAGGTCCAGACTTGGTTTGAGTGCATCGAGTCGAATCTTCTGACTTCATTGCCTCAAGCCATTTCTCGGAGTCGATATCTGATATCGCCTCGTTGTAGGTTTTGGGATCATCACCATGAGCACCATTACCTATGAGGAACATTTCCTCTACATCCTCTGAAATAATACCTAAGTATCTTTCAGGGGGACGGGAAACTCTTTCCGATCTACGAGGTGGAGGAGGTAGTGTTCTTATTGGCTCAACCTGATTTGGTTCCACTTGGTCCTTAGCTCGTTCTGCTTGTGAGACTTTCTCATCAAGCTTAATCTGCTTTCCAATGCCACTATCTTGAATAAACTATTTTTCAAGAAATATGGCATGTCGACTCACAATCACATTGTGGTCTTCTGGAATGTAGAAATAGTATCCTAATGACTCTTTAGGATATCCTATGAATCGAGCTCTAAAGGACCTAAACTCTAACTTGTCCGCTTGTTGTCTTTTGACATGAGCCGGACAACCCCAAATTCTGAGATGACTCAGACTTGGTTTCTTACCGTGCCATATCTCATACGGTGTGGTAGGAACGGTTTTAGAGGGAACCCTATTCAGTAGAATAGATTGAAGTTAACAATGAGTGTCCCCAAAGAAAATCAGGGAGGTCTGTGAAGCTCATCATGGATCGAACCATATCCAATAGAGTCCGATTTCTCCATTCTGAAACCCCGTTGAGTTGAGGTGTTCCTGGTGGAGTCCATTGAGAGACTATGCCATTTTCCTTAAGATAGTCTAGGAATTCCCGGCTAAGGTATTCACCTCCTCGATCTGATCGAAGAACCTTAATGGGTTTTCCAGTTTGTTTTTCTACTTCATGTCTGAATTCTTTGAACTTTTCAAAAGCTTCAGACTTGTGTCTCATAAGATACACATACCCATACCTAGACAGATCATCGGTAAAGGTAATGAAGTAGACAAAATTGCCTCTAGCCGGCACATCAAATGGGCCGCACACATCAGTATGTACTAGGGCAAGGAGATCTGTGGCCCTCTCCCCATGTCCAACAAAAGGGAGTTTAGTCATTTTGCCTTGAAGACAAGATTCACAAGTTGGATATGACTCGGAAGTCAATGGACTCAATAGCCCGTTTTTCTCCAATTTGTTGATCCTATCTTCTGCTATATGACCTAATCTCAGGTGCCATAGATATCTGTCGTTTGGACTATCCCTAGGTCGTTTGGCATTCACGTTTTGCTCGATAGTTAGAACAGGTACATCAATATGTAGCTGATAAAGACCATTAATAAGGAAACCATTTGCAATTTTATTTCTTTCATAAAGAATGTTACAATGGTCCTTAAAGAAGGTGATCACATAACCTTCTTGTGCTAAGCATGAAACAGAAATCAAATTCCTGCTAGCTGCAGGCACATAATAACAGTCTTTTAAAACTAAGTCTAAACCAGATGGTAATCGAAGAGGGTATGTTCCCACGGCTACTGCAGCAACTCTTGCTCCATTACCGATGCGTAGGATCATGTCTCCATCCCTCAGCCTCCTGCTATCCTCAAGACCCTGCATAGAAGTGCACAGATGAGCACTAGAACCAGAGTCAAGCACCCAACTGGATGCAGAAGAAACCGTAAGGTTAGACTCAATAACGAGCATACCTCCAGAAGGACCTTCCTTCTTGTTCTTCAGGGTGGCCAGGTAAGTAGGGCAGTTCCGCTTCCAATGGCCGTCGCTGTTGCAATGGAAACACTTTCCTTTGCCATCGGCCTTTTTCTTCGGTTCTGCCTTCTTCTTCTTTGATCCTTCCACCTTTTGCTTTTTCACAGACTTCTTTTTCTTTCCATAAGACTTTCTTTTGGAAGAAGTCCGTTCCATAGCAAGAACTGAGCCTTTAGAACCTTTCATAGAAAGCTCAGCGGTAACCAGCATATTCATCAACTCGGCCAAGGAATTTTGAAGTTTATGCATGTGGTAATTCATGATGAATTGCCCATATGCATCAGTCAAGGATTGCAGAATAATATCGTTCTGCAGATCCAAGTCCAACTTCACACCGAGCTTCTCAAGCTCTTCCATGTCCTTGATCATTGTCAGACAGTGATCTTGGACTGACTGCCCATCACGCATCTTAGCCTTAAAAAGTCATTTCGTGACTTGATATTTGGCTGCGCGACTCTGTTCACCAAACATCTCCTGCAGGTGAGCCAACATTTGGCGAGCAGTCCCGATATCTTCATGTTGGCGCTGGAGCTCATCAGACATCGAGCCCAACATGTAGTATCTGGCCTTATTATCTTCGTCAATCCATTTTTCCAGAGACGCTCTCTGTTCAGTGGATGGACGAGCTGGTAAGGTGGGAGGGTCCTGGTCCAAAACATGTGGTTAACTTCTCTGAACCCAAAATAATTTTGTAGTTCCTGAGCCAATCTTTATAATTGGGTCCAGTCAGTCTATGTGTGTCTAGGATACGTGCCAGTGGGTTGGACGCAGACATTTTCCTGTAGAGAGTCAAAGATTCTAGTTAGATACTGTAATTTTGACTTGACCAATTTGTTTAGGGATTTTATTTTTAAACAAATTAGCTCCCACTATTTTCTCGGATCCCTACACTCCCTCTGTAGAGATGCGAAAATCTCCACGATTGAATGATTTCTAGTGGGTGGTGCGGTCTCACCAACTGACTCATCACCTCACCTAACAGTTATTGGTGATGGGTTAGCCAATGAGTGAACAACTCTTGTTCAATGATTCTCTAATCATGGTGCACCCAAACTTGGTCTCTAATTCATGAATCTCACCGTATCCGAAATATTGATCCACTCCTTAGTTAAGTCAGACCCACCATTTGCATAGACTGGGTTCCTAATTGGGTCTCTCACCGTATCCGAAATATTGAGCCCAACTCATCCTCCAGCCCATAGCATCCAATGCCTAATAGACATGGTTGCGTCTTCCCGGTGCAACTGAGCCACTGTATCCAGCCGAGAACAATCAACCCCGGGAAGGGCCCGCACGTCTACAATGGTGGAAGACCTCGGACTTAATCTTTTCTTAGGGAGAATTGATTCAGGTCTCATTAAACTAGACTTGGCTTAGTCATAACAATTATGACTAACCTAGTGGCATGGGTCAGCTCGGATTATTGACCACCTCAGATCAGAACTGTGTCAACAGATATGGCCAGGTAAGTGAGACCGGTGGAAGGAATATGCCGTTAACTCGCACAAGAACGCATTCAGGTCGAGTAGCTTCCAATTAAAAACCAGTCGGTCGTCTGTGCCAAACTTACCTTAGACACCAAATTGTTGAGTCAGAACCAATTGGGTTAGCCTACAATCCAGACTCTAACCTCTGAGCCTAATTAGGTCTTGCTTGATCGTGACTCGATCTTGACCCAGACTTAATCCTATTAGGCTGGTCAATTTAAGCATTGTTGATCCCATCTAACCAACTCTTGATTCGGTTTGATCAACCGCTTAGACCTAATTGAGCTACCCAAGCCCGAACCCAGTATTATGAATATGTCTTAGATCTGAAATTCTCAATTTTAGACCTAATTAATATTCCATAAACTTAATTCTTAATTAAGTTGGGTTCATAAACAAAATATGCACAATAAATCCTAGGGTTTCAGGATCTAGGGTTTTGCAGAAAGTAAGTTTTGGGTTTCTGATTAAGGACGAACACGCAGCACCCCTACACGTCATAAGAACACCCCATCGAATGGGAAGAGAGGGCCTTTAAACCCTTCTTCGTTCTTATGACCGGACGGCCAAGAGGAACGCCTTAATCAGGAACATGTAAATCTACAAAACAGTTATAGATCTATATCATATATCTCATATACAAATTTAGATCTAATCAAGGCATATTTTGCATACATCTCATGTATCATAATCATGCATGTTTTCAGATCTAAATTATCACATAATAATCTAAAAAATTAGATTTAAATTGATCTAATCAAAATAAATTCTAATCTAGACAATTATGTAGAACTATTCTACAACTAGTCTAGACATGCATCAATCATATCTCATATGATATTTAAAATTAAATAATTTTTATTTGCTGTTTATCAGATGTTATTATAACACTTATAATATCAGAAAAATAGTAAATAAGAAGATCTAAAATATGATTTAATCAGATTAAATCAAAGACATGCAAAACTATTCTATAGAACTATTCTATTCTAGAACTAGTCATGCATATCTTCATGTTCTTAGATCCAAATCATTTAATTTTAATTTTTCTGATTTCAGATCTGATCACATCTCATGTGACATCTGAAATCACTTTATTTTCTAATTAAAATAAAATTAAAATCAGATCTAAACAATTTAGAACCATGGCTCTGATACCAGTTGAAGGGAAATCCTGATTTCCCGGTCCAGGTTCGTCCAGATCTGATTAGATCAAGAGATATATTTCAAAAATTTTCTCTTGATCTCAATCAGATCTTGATATGTTTCAGATCTGATTCTTATTATTTTAATAAATAAAATAAAATAAGATAAATTAAATCAAATTTAATTTACCTGATTTGGGTAATCCTATTACCCTGTAGATAATCCTGATTGCAGCGGAAGGTTCTGGATCTTAGCCACGCAAGCGCCTGGCCTCTACCGGTATCCACTCGGGTTGGATCTGGAGATCCTCTTCTTCTCTATCACACCTCCAAAAATCAGATCTGGATCTGATCTGGAGGATCTTCAAAACTCTTTTGAAGATCTGCAGTCGTCCTTTTGCAGCAGCGCAGCCTTCTTGCTTTTGATCGCCTTTCCTTGATCTGAATCGCACCAACCTAAGTCCAAAACACTTTTGGACGTGGAGAGCAAGGGGAGAAGAGAGCTATGGCATGGAGAAGGAGGGGAGAGGCAGCCTTGGGGCGTGTCTAATTGAATTGCATTAGAATTAGGGTTGGGCGCAGGGTCTTATTTATAGACCTCTTGTGATCCAACTCCTCTTCCTCTCAACCAATCACAACCCTTTGTGAAATCAGATCTAAATCTGATTGGTTGGAATAGAGACCCCTGGATTCCTCCTTAGAGGGCGCCTAAGACCAGTCAAACTGGATTCTTAGTAGAACTCTGATTGGAATCCAAAAGGGAGGTGGAGTCCTTGTCCAACAAGGACTCCTAGGCGCCTCCTACTTGGGCTCACGCCACCCTTGGCGTGCGCCCTTCTCCTTGCCAGGTTCTGGCAGGGGGACAGGCCCCCACCAGCTCTCCAATAGGTGCATGACATGTGGTCAAAAGTCAAAGGGTCAATGGTCAACGTTTGACCAGTCAAAGGTAGACTTTTGACCAAAGTCAAAGAACAAGAAATGGCAGGTGACCAAAAATGGCAGGTAATGTCTTACAAATAAGACAACCTATTCTGACTTGGACAACCTCCAGTCAGACCATATGAAGGCCTCTGATTGAGCACAAACTCCTTTGGCTCAGTCAGGACAACTTATTTATGATAGTAAAAGAAGAACGTTAGGTTCAATCGAGTGCTAGCACGATTTCCTTGAACCTAATTGAATCTCATTCAGATCAATTGAACTAGATCAGTTCAATTGATGATCACCAGATTCAAACCCTTGTTTGTGTGACCCAGTTAGGTTCAGTTCTGTATGGTAATGGGATATGTCATGATCTCTATCATAGACATCATCGAAACTCCTTTCGATGGATCAGAACTCTTCTGATTCGAACAGCTAGAATGATCGATCATCTAAATCATTCTAATTGCTCCCAAAATCCACCAGTGACACCTAGCAGTATATGGTGGCAACCCATCAGAGCTGAATGCGAACCTCTTGGTGCAGCTACCTGTGTGATTAAGTTCTTCTATCTTGAGCCCCGATCAGATTAGGGTTAAGGTGAACTCGTCAAACCCTAGTCTCTGTCATATGATGTAATCATTCGATTCGAGTCCAATGTGAAAATCTAAATAGAAACTCTTTCTATTATTTCACTCTGCCATGGCCATGGGCTTCTGGACTTGATTCTCATGATCATCATAGGGCTGCTCCTCTACCACCGAGGTAGATAGATTCCATCTTGATGCAATCCAGTTCCTACAATGAACATGCTCATAGCCAACATACACCTCAGGGTTCCATATGGCTAGGAGACCGAGTAATGGTGTAGTCAAACTATAACACCCTCAAGGTGAACTGCCGATGCATCTCAGGTCAAAGAACCAGACACACTACTGCAGCATCGAGTCAGTCATTGACGAGAAGGTAGACTTCCTAATGACTACTCGAGGTGGTCACGCTCAGTGCCCTCGTTCTCTAACGAGTACCTGAACTTTCACTCTGGTGTCTCTACACCGTAGACTCAAGACTCATCTACTAAAGAGAAGCGATCGTACACCAACCTTCCGGATCAATCACCATCCTCATGATGATCCTATGGTCGGGAGCTGTTTATGAGTTAATAATGATTATTCATGTCTTAAATTTTCAACTCTTAAAAATATGAATTATCATTACCATTAACTCAAAGGATGTATCACAGACACTAAATACACAGGTGTGATAGAAAATAACCCATTTCATTAATTATAGTCAAAATTATAATTTTGCCCTTAGAAGTGTATTACAAGTGTCAGCCAATTCTGGCTTCTAGGGCACATATATCTAACACTCCCAAGGCTTAGGAGCACCACACCACCTACAGAAGATGGATATATGATACTATACCGATTGGCTTTAGTCTAAGTGAAAGTTATTAAAAAATATATCCTAAAGTCAATTATCTAAGTTATAAATGATTGTACTCATTAAAAATATATATAAATTATAAATAAATAAAAATTATTTTGGCTTCTTTGTCATATAGTGTACATCTTCTAATAAACTTTTATGATGTGATGAACTCCTTAGGACTATAGAAAGTCAATAAAGGAGGATTTATCGTTTAGTTCTTAAAACTTATTTATGATCAAATGATATGCTATTACTAGGATGATAGCTATATCGAGTGTAGGTTATTGTATGCCATATGGATTGATTGTCTTCATAACCAAGGAGTACAGAGATACTGGTATTGCATATAAATGAGATGTAGGGGTACATCTATACTGAACATGATTATTCCAGAGTACTCTGCTATCAAGAGTATTTCTGAGGACTATGGGTATAAGTATTCCTCAAACCTGAGATAACAAAGATGACTTACAAGCAACTCACTATACTTTGATGTCGAACTATCTAAATTTTTAATTGAATAATAAAAAATTTATGGATGTAGTCAATTACTTATTAAGTTGATGCATGAGTCAAGATGGAATTAACCCCTCCAAGTAAAATTGGAGATAGTGCATCACTATATTTCAGTTTAGCAAGACCTTAGCTAGGGCAATCTATGTGATGGATATGAAAGATTGATTTATAATATGGATGACTCATTTAGGATTGATAGTTAAACCCTAAGTCTTCTTGAGCACTTGAGGTCAAAGGAATGAATTATATGGTAACCATGTGTCTTTAGGTTCTTGGATGTTGCTTTGCATATATTCGACCTATTCAGACATTGGGTATCATTGCTAGATGGTTATTTCAATTAGTACAGAAAGTTATTCATGTACTAGATGGTTCGAACCTATGAGCTCACACTCAAAAGAAGTTTTTAACTGATGATGTGGCTGATAAACGATCAAGAATCATTTAAGGGTTTAATTGTTAATACGATTGATGATTAACCTTATGCAACAGTTGCAATGAATTAATTTGCTAAGAATTAGTGAATTATAGAAGGATTAATTAGCAATTAAATTACTGATTAGCTCAATTTAATTAAGAAATAAAGTTTAGATCAAATTTAATTGAATTAGATTCAATTAGATTTGACCTGATTAGGCTATAAGATGACCTAATCGCTAAGAAAGCATGGTTTCTGATTTGATTAGATCTTTGACTCAGTTAATTAGAATTAATTGAAACTATTAGGAGCCTAATTAGATGAGGTTCACTATGGTTTATTTGGATCTAATTGGATGAGATTTGGTTAGAACCAAATAACTAAAACCTAGAGTCCAAATGGTTTGGACTGCACCCATGCACCATGGCCTTCTCTCATGCCATCTCTTCTCAATGCAAAAGAAAGTTTTGCATGAAGATTACACATGCCTAAACACTGATGTTGCCCACTCTTCTAGGCCCTTGGATGAGGATTGAATTAAATTCAGATTTGATTTAAATTCAATTTGAGATAAGGTTGAGTCATAGTTTGAATTTGATTCAAACTAGCCTATGACTCATCAGCCCTACCTATTCTTCTTTATAAGGTACTTCTTGGACATGGGAGATAGATCTTTTGCTTGGCTTTGGCCGACCAAAAAGAAGCAACTAGGGATTTGGGCATGAGGTCTTGGGTGGTTTTCTCTCCTGGTGAGAGATCTAGAGGAAACTAGTTCCTCTTGGGTGAGAGAGAGGTCTAGGTCTGATCTAGATTTTGTTGTGAGAAAAATCAAAGAGAGAAGTGAGTTCTTCTCTCTCTTCTTCTTCCACCAAATCATTTTCTTTCTTCTTCAAATCTGAAGGTGTTCAAAAATTTTGTGGAAGAAGGCAAATCAGCCATAAAGTAGCCTTTCGTATGAGTTAGCACTCTCAGGAAGGTGGATCAAATTGGAGCTTCAAGTGGACGATTCGTAGAGAGCGGACATTTTGTGCGGCTATAAGCAACCATCAAGAGCTTCAGATCTTCAAGATCAATAGCAGTGTTCAATGACCTGCGTAAAGGTAATGGACTCTAAACTTATTAGATTAGAACTAGATTAGTTCTAATGATTAGATTTGATCTAGGGCATCGATGTGATCGATGCAAGAACTTGATTTTTAGATCTTTATACATCATAAAACATGTTATTGGTTCTGGGAAAGATAGTTTAGATTTGATCTCTTGCATATAATTTAGATTAAATTATTTAATCTAACCTATTCCGCTACAAAATTTTAAAATTGCATGCATGGAACTATCCTACTTTTTCTTCATCCTCTGATGCTTAAGTCAACCGAAGCCCTAAGCAACAGTGGAGGAAAAAAAAAGAATGAAGAGGAGTATGGAAGAGAATTGCCCCCTTCGATTTTTTTATCCCCTCTTTTTTTGTTACCTCCTTGAGGTTCCTAGGGTTACCTCTTTATATAGAGGGTCACCAGAGTTTTTGTTGTGTCCTTAGCCTGTAGGCAGTCAGGATAGGCGAAATAATTTCTTCATCATAGGCATTCACTAGGTGGGCGTTTGTCAGGTTTGTTAGTCATGGGAATTTGCTAGGCAGGCGCCTACCAAGTTTGTTGGTCGTAGGCACCTAGTACCCTATGCACTTGCAAGGTGTCGGAAGATTTAGTGAGATCCCACGTGGGTGGAGAGATATGGCCTTGGTCAAGGTTCGGCCGAGCATCGACGTAACCGTTCTGGGCCCTAATAGGGATCATCTAAAACCATCGATGTGAATCCATTCCGAAGGTCGCTCGTGCCCTGACTTAGAGGCCGGAGAGCATCTTACGCATCTCTGTCGATGTGATTCCAATTCGAAGGTCGTCTGTACCCTGACCTGAAGGCCAAAGGGCATCTTACGCATCTCTGTTGATGTATTGATGTCAAAGGCAGTGACCACCCATTAATTGTCATTCCCATTGACCACTCTTTGAAGGAGGGGCCCCAAGGATTGCGATCTAGGTGGGTCACCCCCACAACAAGTAGCATCTGCATTCACTATCTCTTCCTTTTCCTTCTTAAAGGATTACTTTTATCTTTGAAAGAATGATCCCTGCTTTATGCTTACATAGGCAGTCCTTGTTGCTTCAAGTCGAAGGTTCAAATGAGAGAATCCATGGTCCCTCGTGCCCTTAAGACATAAGTTTCACCAAAGTTGAAATAAAGTAGATTACATCTGTGGCAAGAACTTTCCTCGTGCCCTCACTGATGTTCCGCATGATATTGGATCATAAATTTTGAGAAAAGTAAAATAAAGCAAATTAAATTGGTGGCAAGAATAGTCATGCACCAACTTACCACCATCTAGTATGGCTTGGCCGCATATTCCTTATGGTGCGATACCCATAGATTAAATACAACATTACAAAATAAGATAAAATAATTCCATAAGCAAGTAATAAAAGTTGTCGAATCATAAATTTCAGTTATTTGATTGGTAATAGTAGTAACATTCTAACCATTCCTCGTCGTACCAGAAAATATCCCCAGCTAAATATTAAGCATTCTACGGCTCTAAATGAAAAATGACCGTGGTATGAGCTAATAGTTTGGTATAAGAATCCCATATAAGTACTTATATAAATAATATAAAGATAAAATATACCAAATAATCAATATTTAAATAAATACATTTGTCATGAAATTGTGTACCATTCAAATAAATCAATAAATGTATATATACACAGCACATATTATCAAACTAATCGTTCTACTCAAAAATATCATAAATTATCAAAATAACCACTTAATTAGATAGTGATTTCCAATAATCGATTCGTCATCTCTGATCAATAGAATCCAGTTCCGATATCAATAACATTTTTAGTTTTGGGTTAATCCTAGTGATGCTTCCTACTTGTGAGAGGGCAATCAATAGTATCATATTTTCTGCCTGTGTGATAGGATGATCGATAATATTACTTTTCCAATCTCTGATGAAGCAACCGATGCTAATGAGGTTAGCATGAAGTTTTCACTCATCCATATAGTTCACATGCACATATTATATATTTTATTTCCAGCTTTAGATTAACCATGGTTACGTTGAGGATAATTGATAGCGTCACGTTTGCGACATGGTTAGTCTAAAGCATTATATCTAATCATACAGCTACACAAAATATAATTTGGTGCTTGCTAAATAAAATACAATTGAATACCATATATCTTGCAAAATTTAACGATGCACACAATTTACACTCATTGCGAACCAAATTCATCAAAAAATGATGCATATATTCACATACGGCAAACTATATGATGAACAGCTATCACATAGCATGCAAGATCAAATTCATCAATATATAAAAAAAATAGACATATCGGGGCACACTTCGACTTGGGAGCTGGCCATTTCGGCAGCAGGCCGGCCAAGAGGGCCAGGCCTCATTCCTCCCTATCGTAGGCCAAAGTTGAGTTAGGCCAGCCAATGGACCGGGTCTCACAAAAACTTCCTAGCATCATTGAGCACCTCTTTGTTGGCTGTGGAACTCACATTCTTCATGTTGTTAGCTCGTAAATTCAAGAAAATGAGTTTTACAGCAGAAATTGCCTAAATTCATCAACTAGGGATGGAATCGAGCAATTCACATTTCAACTGATGCTAATGTCTCAAAAGAATTTCGGCAGACACATTGAGCATATTGTTAGCTTGTGAATTTCAAGAAAACTGAAATGAAATAGAAAAAAAGCTTCATTAGCTCATCCAAATAGACCCATTAATTAATGTTTGCTTCTTAACTTTGGAAATTGGCTTACATATTTTGCACAAAACAGGCCTTTGACTTAAAGTTTAAGATCCAGAATTGGGAAATGTCTTTGTCCAACATCGAACTTTAATTGTCGCATGAGAGCCACATAAACCCTTTGATTGACAAGTAGTAATTGGTAAACATGTGGCTGTCCCGAGACAATTAAAGAGATATGCCAATGCGAACTTCATTAATTAAGGGTTTATACTCATTAGAACCAGCGATGATTACGACATCCTATTGGTCTATATTGGTTGATAGCATTTTTGGCTCCTTTAGATGATCCAATTGTGGTCACCGTTGGATCAGTTGCATGCAAATTGCTCTTGCAAGCAGAGACTTAAGAAGCATTGTTTTTCTTATGATTTTGTTCGACTCTAACTGGATAACCATCCTTGCAGAGATAACTAGATATAGCACATCTTCAAGTGAATCTTTCTTTTGTTACCAATGGAGTACAATCTTTAAGAAACTTTAGATTATTAGGACTTCTTATCAAATATAATTTTTTAATGAGTTCTGATCCTCTTGAAACTATTATCATGATTATTATTAGGAAATATATATGACATACTCCCATAACAATATGATTCAGATAGTTACTCGGTCAAATTTCGATAGGGGAAGATGACAATAGATGCATGAGGCGAAATATAAAACCGGACTAGTGACAACCCAAATAAGGGCCCAGGTCGCCAATTCATCTTTTTGCACTATTAGACATGTTTAAAAAATTTAAAATATAAAAATGAACAAAATTAAAATATATATATAACTATATAATTTATAAATTCTTCACCTTAAAATATATCAAAATACATTTAAAATATTAATTGCAGCATTTTACATTATTCTTTAAAACATATATATATATATATATATATATATATATATATATATATATATATATATATATATATATATATATATATATATATATATATATATATATATATATATCGATCTAATTACACAATCACAATCTCAAATCAATTTTTTTTCATGTGCTTCCAAGTAGCACTCTGATGGACATCATATTCACAGATTTATCTTCTTAACTCTTCACTCAAAAATGTGAAACTGAACAATTGCAGAAGATCTACAGAACAATACAAAATATTTAACTCAAGCTTAAGTACGATTACACCCAGAGATTTACATGAAGACCCTCATTCAAGAACCTCGTGCTGTTTCTACTGCATATCCGTTCTATGAAGAGGAGCTGTTTGCCATGGAAGTTTCCCTGGATGAGGCTCTTCTTCTCCCCTTCCCTTCCTCTCCATCTCTCAAGCTTCTACCTTGCTTCCTTAGACGTCAGGCTCATAAGGTTGCACTAGCCTCACGAGAGATCGTCTTTCTAGCTCTTTGAAGAGGGAGAAGGAGGATCCTATGGGTCTCGTATTAGCTGAGAAGCCAAGATGCGCCCCACATCTCGTAGTTGCTCTTCAGCATGAGCCATTTAGGTATGGATGGTATTGGACAGGATTAAGACGAATAAAAGCCATCAAGAATAATGACCTCGCCCATTTTAGTACCTCTCAAGGATGGTGGAAGACAAAATCTTATGGAATGGCTTTCAGAACGTTGATACCACCACCGAGATCGAGGTTGAGAAGCTTTCGGGCTCAACATCTCTCCGTCTTTACCTCTGCCTCATAGACTACTGAACCTTTCGCAGAATAACACCAGCTCCAATCCTTTTATAGGCAGTTCCATAAACCCAAGCGTCTAGGAAGTTTCAAGGAAGGAGGCCTGTCCTCGCGAACAGTTTGAACACCTTTTTTGGGACATTAATTTTGAGAAAACTGAACCAAAGCGCATTAAATCTATTGCAGAAACATCATATATAGATTCAGCCACGAACGACAGAATGGAGCAAATTAATGAATTCATCAATAATTTCTGACAGGATTAGAAAGTGTTGCTGGTTGCACATGCTGTTCCCGTTGTTTCTGGTTCCTGCACCTCGAGGAATCTGGAATGAAGTACATTGAATTTTGGAAGAGATTACATGAATCGGGTCACTGCTTGATGATTCTTGAAAAGAATTGGCTGCTCTTAAAGGCACATGTTATTGGCATTTTGAGCTCATAAACGTTGAGAAAACTGAAAATAAATACTTTGCAACTGTTTAAAACATAACGGTTGAGTCGTTTGGGATAGAGATAAGCACCGCAATTTAAAAAGAAATGAGTGCTGTTTGAATCACGTTCTCCTGTGTTCTTAGTTCTTGTATTTTGAGAAAAATGAAATAGACTTTTCTTAGAAAGAGAAAACTGAAACGGTACATAAAATTAATGGCAGCAAATTAATAAATTCAGCCACTTGAGATAAGGTTGAACACACATTCTTCACACTGATGGCTCTTGAATTTTGTGATTACCAAAATAAAGTACATTATTTCTTGGTCACAGGAGTGACCCACCAAGTATAAATTAATCTTTCGTGCCAATTTTCTGCTTTCTATAGTTTTCGTAGATATCTTTTTTTTTTCTCCCTCTCTCTCTCTCTCTTGTGAAGTAAATCTATTGCAAAATGCTCTCAACAAAATACAGAATGATTTTTTTTATTAAACAAATATATATATATTCTTTGTATTTATCATATCAATGAAATGATCTTCTCATATAATACACATATCATTAATAAGTTGCAATTAAAAAATGTCAGAGATATCCTCAACCAAAAATTATCAAGCATCTTTGTCTCCCATCTATGGGAGACTATCGGATCATCTCTTTGTGATCATTCTAGTTTCTGTGCCCATATTGCTGATTGATCAAGTCCATGGCAATAATCATAAAAGAGCTCTTCATTGGCTTCAAAGTGTTTATTATCAAAAATTTCAACTGCATGATCCGAAGCTACTAGAATCACCTTTAGCATTGCAATTTGGTTTTATGCCACTCCCAAATTTTGGTTTGCCCATTAATTTTCCTTTGACTTGATGTCTTGAGTTTGTATTGGAGGTAAACCAAAAACAAATTAGAAATATCTAGAAATTAATATGACTAATAATCATGTTTATAAAAATAACAAATAAATATTTTTTAAAAAATTATTTGTTTAAACTAATAAAAATATATGAGAATGCGGATCAGAGATGTGCTGGACCTTATCTTTTTATCCTCTAGTATAGGGTACATGTTTTTGACGCTCCTTGTCTTAGCTTTGCCCCTTCATGGCACAGCACATGCAAATATGTACAAGGCTTGAGCCTATCAACCCTTTTAGTTTCTTAAAATATTTTTTTGTAAAATATGTAAAGATACGAAATTAATTTATTTAAAGCAATAAAAGTATAGGAGAGTAAGGATCAAAGCTGTGCCAAGCACCGCTCTAAAAGTATCATTGTCCATTTAATATAGGATAGGTAGCTTTAACGCTCTCCATGACTCAACCAAATTGTACTAGTTAGCACCCTAGGATTCTAGCCTATTTTGACGGATTATTACTCATTTTCTTTGAGACATCTATTTATTCTTTTTTTTGTAATTAAATAGTTAAGTTGATCTATATATTTTCTTGGCTTCAACTAATCATAGAGGGTCAACCATGATTAAACTCTCCTTTACAAGATCCAATGTCATAACTACCTAACCAAATAAAAAAGAAATAATTTTAGATTGTTTTCATTAAGGTTCTACCCTATTTAATCTATAAACAATTTTGTTGGTGTGAAATCTAGTTGTCGCCGAAATTAAGACTGGAGTCGGAGAAGATGAGGTCGCGGCAGGTGACCTGCAAAACAAGTCTCGTCCGGAGTCGAAGGTGGTGGCTCCGACAAGATCCTTCAATGATCAAATCAGCTCTTTCGGCCAAAAGAAATGGAATGCTCAGCAAAGAAAGTAGCAGAGTATTGAGAAGGAGAATGAGAGCTTGAAGAAAACGTATCTGAATGGTTCCTTTTATAGACGAAACCTATAACAAACTGATAGTGACAGTCGTAATCGTCTGATAGTGGACCGTTCGAGACCACGTAAAATTTGTTATGGAAAGTAGTATCCGTTGTTGCGACGCATCTATTATCGTGACATGTAGACAGTTGAGCTTTAATTATTGAAGTTCGGAGGAGGTAGGTGCTGGTAGCAAAGACCTTCAAGTTTCATCAATTTCAGAGAAGTTCAGACTCCTTCAAGATCGTCTGTGTGTAAGTAGATTTATGCTGTGCAGATTGCTAGATCCACGTAGGCATGGAGGCTCTTCCAAGAAATTGCATCGAGTTCGGTTGAAAGGGGTTCAAAAGTCCATTGGAGAAATCCTTAAGGAAGTCCGTCAGAAGAACCCAGAAGGAGGTCTACGGGAAGGATCTGCATGTAGATCTGCTGGAGAAAAAATCTAAAGGGGAATTCATCTAATGGAGAAATCCGGCTGAAGGAGAAGTCCGAAGGAGTTTGACTGATATAGAAGTCCGAAAGGAGATCGACTGATGGAGAGGTCCAAAAGAAGATCGACTGTAGAGAAGTCCGAAGGAGTTCGGCTGATATAGAAGTTTAGAGGAAGATTGACTGATGGAGAAGTCCGAAGGAAGATCGACTGATGGAAAAATTTGGAGGAGTTCGACTGATATAGAAGTCCGAAAGGAGATCGACTGATAGAGAGGTCCAGAAGGAGATCGACCGATGGAGAAGTCTGAAAGGAGATCAACTGTAGAGAAGTCCAGAGGAGTTTGGCTGATATAGAAGTTCGGAGGGAGATCGATTGATGGAGAAGGTCGGAGGGAGATTGACTGATGGAGAAGTCCGAAGGAAGATCGACAGTAGAGAAGCCTGGAGGGAGATCGACTGATGGAGAAGTTCAGAAGGAGGAATTTGCAATTGAAGTCCTTCTATGATTATAAGTTACATTTGGCTTAGCATCAGATCAAAATTCGATGAGAGTGAGGTTTATCCCCAACAATAGTCCCTCTACTTTCGAGTTCAAAATTCGAAGGAAGGAAGTAAAAAGATGACTGTCGAAGTTCTTTTCTAGATTCCTGTGCTTGTCAGGTTTGAGAAGACGATCCTTCATATTTTTCGTCGAAACTCTGCCTTAGGTACGGCGCCATAAAGACTCCGTCTGTCGCCACTTCTTTGCCACGATGAATGGGACACATGGCGCATGCTGATCGGCCGAAGTTGATTCATAATCATAACTGCCTCAGGTTGCCTCTGGCTATTTAAGACTTTCTTCTCTCATCCGAAAGTCATTCTTGCCCGAGCCTTCTTCTTCCTCCGATCCCCGTTCTTCTTCCTTCCCAAGGGTCTTAGCTTCCTCCCTCATCTTCTTGGGTTTTGGATGCCCTTTCGATTGGTTCTCGTCGCACCCACCATCTTTTCGTCCTCCCCAAATAGCTTAGGTCAGTTTTTCAATCCTTCTCTTTGAGTATTCATGCTTTTTTTTTAGCTTCTTGCTCCTTTGATTTCTCTGCAGCAGTATTTGTCCTACATTTTTTCTTATTTTTTGGGGGTTTTCTTGGGGCTTTATTTTGATCTGAATGTCTTCCAAAATCTTCCACTCCATCGATTCTTAGGACCCGCCTAGACTAACCTTACCAAACCCTGCACTCCTGATCGAGTTCGAACCTAGGAACATGCCTCACTCATCCTTTGTTCTGAATACCATCCCGTCCATTCTTACTCCGAATGATCTTTCTCTTATTAGGATTCAGTACAAGATCCCCCAGGAGTATGACCTTGAACTCCCCACATCGAGTGACCAAGCAAGTTTCCCTCCAATCGATCGATTTTGCTTATATTTAGAAGCTTTGCGCACCGGACTTTGACTTCCACTCCCCCCTTTTATGGTTGCTCTTTTTCTCTTTCTGAACATCTTCCTTGCTTCTATAGCACCAAATTCCTTTAGGTTCATAATAGGATTCCTTTTTCTTTGCCGTCTAGCCAAGGTTCATCCGATCGTTTTACTCTTTACAAATTTCTACACCTTTAAACGCCATCCTTCCACAAAGGACTGATGGTACTTCTCCTCTCAGTTTGGTAAGAAGGGTTTACTGAAAGGTGCCCCTTTCTTCATTTATAACTGAAAGAAAAAGTATTTTTTTATGCATTATCCGACCTTGCTATTAGATCTTTCTCCTTAGGGTCACATTAAGGAGTCAGTTCGTCGAGCTCCTAACTTAGATAGAGCCAACCTCGAATCCTCCAATAAACTTAAAGCATACCAAGCTCCTCTTCTTCCCATCCTTTTGAAAGAACAGACCTTGCTCAACCTGGGTTTGAGTCCCTTTGATCCTGCCGGTATACTTTTCTACTTTTTGAATTCTTCATGTAGTTTCACATACATGTATTGTCGTTGATCGTGATTCCTTTTCTATTATAGAAATGGACACTAAAGCTACCGAAATGCTTACCAAGGGGCTTTACATCAAGAAGAGAAAAAAAAAAAGCACCAGGTGGCAGCTCGAAGAGGGTGAAGGTTGGCGCTCTGAGCTTCTTGGCCCCTACCGTGACTACTGCTGCTTTTGAGATTGCCGCCAGCATCGAGGTTGCCCTAACTACCGAGGTTAGCACCATTGGTGCAGGTTTCATGCCTCCTGTGCCTTCGGTCCCTTTCAGTGGAGATCAAACTCTGAAGCTTCTTGCTGAAGGAGAGATGGGGAAAGTAAGAAGAAAAAAAAAGCTATCGCCAAGATGCCCCGCGAGGCTCGCCTCAGTGAGTCGAATGACGACAGTGATGAACAAGGAGAAGATCCTTTCGATAATCTGGAGATCGTCCAAAATTTAACCGACAAGTTTGCCATGCCATGCTGGAAGTGGTGGACCTCATGGCCGACCTTGGCCCATGATAGCTCATTTGGGGTTCTCTCAAAATCATCCTCACAGTGATTGCTCCATTGTCCAACATTTTCTCTTCTCTTCTGTTATTTTCTTCTTCTTCTTCTTCCTTTTAATATCAATCATTTGTTATAGTTGGATCACCAAATGCTCGCCTACATCAAGAGGATGCATCGTCAAGAGGTGAAAGCATAGAAGGTCCAGGAGGATCTTCGAGCCAAAATCAGTCATCTTCAGGAAAAGGTTGCCGAGGTCCAGCGCCTTGCGAAGAAAAAGACGACAAAAATTGGGAGTCTCTATGGCGTGCTTCGGAAAGAGAAGTTCATCTCAGCCAGACTCAAGGCCGCACTAGCCCTGAAAGAGAAGAGGAAGAAGGAAGCCAAGAATAAGATTGCCAAACTAAAAGCTCGAATGGCGAAGTCGATCTCGGAGGTGATGACCCGAGCCATGGAAGAGTTCAAGGCCTCTTCCAAAATGAGGAACTTGAATGTCGAATTCGGCCAGCAAGCATTCATCAAGGGTTTTGAGCTCTATGAAGGCAAGGTGGCCAGGAGGTTCCTCGAGCTTGACCTTGGATTTTTGAACGAGGAGGATGATGCAGAAGTAGGACCGTCTGATGCCACAGTCGATCTTCCTCCGTCGAGCCTACCTCTGGTCCGTCCAATCCTACCATGGAGGCATTTGAACCAGTTCAGGAACCCGAGGCAGCCAGGAGCGCTTCGACTTCGTCCGCCACTATCCCCCCTAAGTTTGAAATCCTCCAGTAGTTGTACATGTTTTCCTCTTTTTTTTTACTTTATACTTAAAATTTTTGATTAAATGAATGTGAATTTTTTTCTTGTCTATGCCTTTGAGCATTTTTCATACTTTGAATGCGGTCTCCTATCAACGCTGATCCACTGCCTTAGGGGGTTCTCCTAAAATCTTTAATAAAAAGCCTGAGGAAGGAAGTTCATCATCTGAAGAAGAAGCTGAAGAAGATGGAGGATGACCTTCAAGCTTTGTGGAAGAATGCTTCAGAGACAACCAAAGAGATCACTCACCTTTGAAACTTACACATGAAGGACTCCGTGAGTTTTAGCACTAGGAAGGAGAGCTTCGAGAGGGAGCTGGCCAAACTCTAGAAGAATGTGAGCGACAAATCCTGGGCACTAACGGTGAAAATCGACTTCCTTCAGACTCAACTCAAGGTGGCGAAGGAGAAAATTTAACTTCTGAAGGGGAGCTTGCCGTGGTCCTCTGACAAGACACAATTCGAGTGAAACTAGTCGACGAGGTTCTCCGCACTTCTAAAGCAGCTTCATGATATTGAGCTCACATACGAGACTTATCAATTGGGCTGGAGTGATAGGATGTTCATGCTAGAACAAAAGCTTTGTGCTTCCAACAATGAAGTAGCCTAGCTCCAATGGCAACTTGATGATGGCTTTCGAGCTCGTACAAGCAGGGGGCCGAGGAGGTCGCCTTCTTGAAGAGGACCATCGGTGAACTTTGGGAGTTGGTCTATGTGGAAAAGGCTGAGATGCAGCGGCTGAAGCTCGAGCTTACTTGTGAGCATTAGGCTACTAAGGATGCAGAGGTCGAGTCTAAGGTCCTAAGGAGGATGCTGCGAGAGTCAGAGGAGAACTACCGTCGAGCCGACAGGATGTTCCACGATAACATGATGAGGCAGAGGGAGCTCAAGGAGGAGGTCGATCGTCTAAAGGAATCTTTGGTAATGGCCACCAGCTCGAAGTCTGAGGAGTCTAGCCCTTCTTAGGATTTTGGCGGTCTTTCTCTTTCTCTCTTTTGTAATCGATCTTGTCGACCTATATTTTGCATGTAATGAATTTATTTTTGTAATGAAATAATATTTTTTTTATTATTTTTATTTTGCATGGATTCAAAGCTTGCCCGTAGCTTTACTTTCTTCATTTTATTTTTCTTTGCATTGTCTTCTAGTGAGATGCTTGTTGTGGATGCCAAGCTGGAGTTTGAACAAAGATAGGATTCCATTTTTCGTATTTGACGTAGTCAGGTTGTCGTAGAAAGAACACATGTAAGGATTGTTGGCAAGGCTTCTTTTCTCTCATTTTTGGTCAATAAGGTCTTAGCTTTTGCTCACGTCAAGATAAGGTTTTTCTTCTATTCCTAACGTGACTTGTAGGGGCATATTAGGACCATTGGAAGGGGCCTCTCCCCGCATCCCGGCTTAAGTAATCGAGGTCTTCGCTTTAGCTCAATGTTAGGATGAGGTTCTCCTCTTGTTCCTAATAGGGCTATAGGAGCACAAATTTCTGCATCCCGACTTAAGTAACCGAGATTTTCGCTTTAGCTCAATGTTAGGATGAGGTTCTCCTCATGTTCCTAATAGAGCTATAGGGGCACAAAAGGATCGTTGAAGGGATCTCTCCCCGCATTCCGGCTTAAGTAACCAAGGTCTTTGCTTTAGCTCAATGTTAGGATGAGGTTCTCCTTTTATTCCTAACAGGACTATAGGAGAATAAAAGGACCGTTGAAGGAGCCTCTCCCCACATCCCGACTTAAGTAACCAAGGTCTTCGCTTTAGCTCAATATTAGGACGAGGTTCTCCTCATATTTCTAATAGGGCTATAGGGACCCAAAAAGGGCCATTGAAGAGGCTTCTTCCTACATCCCGGCTTAAGTAATTGAGGTCTTTGCTTTAGCTCAATGTTAGAACGAGGTTCTCCTTCTGTTCCTAAGAGGGCTATAAGGGTACAAAAGGACCGTTGAAAGGGCCTCTCCCAGCATCTCAGCTTAAGTAACCGAGGTCTTCGCTTTAGCTCAATGTTAGGACGAGGTTCTCCTCCTATTCCTAACAAATTTAATACTCGATTCATTTTGTTTGGGTCATCTATCTTACCTTTGTTTTTAAAGATAAGATAATCTAGGTCTATACATTTTTCTCAAATTAAAGAGATTTTTGTCCATACTGACTCGTCATCAAGTCATGCATTATGCTAGCGCTTTTACAGAACTTATACAAGGATAGAGAAGTGAAGCTTTCTTTTTTATTTTATTTTTGTTAGAATATATTGTGTTGGAATTAACTAGGGAGAAAGAGCGCAGATATGGAATTCCGTCCTATGATAGGCATGAGGGAGGAGGGAAGTATATACATACATGGGCCTACTGAAACACCCATAAGAGGCAGCAAACGGTTGGAATACACAAAGATACTCGAGCTCAACCTAACTTAACAAAAATTTCAGGTCATTTTGGATCCAAACCAGACCCAATCTAATATTCAGATTTGTATTGGATAAAACTCAAAATATTCAGACAGTGTTGGACGGAATAGATCAAGTTAATGGTTACTATTTTATGTCTAACAATATAAAATTGATATAAAATATAAACTTACTAAAAGTTTTCAATGAGACTAAAGAATGCCAAAACTAGACAAATAATTAATACATTTTTAAAGTATAAGTTCGCAAACTATAATTTTAGTCAATATCTATTACAAACTATAATACATTTTTAAAGTAAAAGTTAATTAAGATGGTCCTCTTAACTCTTTACTCAACAATAGCAAAATGATCTATGATAGAACTGGAAAATTGCAGCAGCTCTTTGGAACAATGAAAAATATTTAACTCAAGCTTAAGTAGGATTACACCTAGAGATTTACATGAAGAGCCTCATTCACAACTTAATTAGAACCTCGTGCTGTTTCTATTGCATATCCGTATGTATTACTGGTGAGCCCATGATCTTGATGCTATGAAGAGGAGCTGTTTGCCGTGGAAGTTTCCCTGGATGAGGCTCTTCTTCTCCTCATCCATCTCCCAAGCTTCTAATTGCTTCCTTAGACATCAGGCTCATAAGGTTGCACTAGCCTCATGAGAGATCGTCTTTCTAGCTCTTTGAAGAGGGAGAAGAAGAATCCCATGGGTCTTATATTAGCTGAGATGCCCAGATGCGTCCCACATCTCGTTGTTGCTCTCCGGCATGAGCCATTTAGGTATGGATGGTATTGGACGAGATTAAGACGAGAAAAAGCCATCAGGAATAATGGCCTCGCCTATTTTTGTACCTCTCAAGGATGGCGGAAGATAAAAGCTCATGGAATGGCTTTCAGGACGTAGTCCCGCATCCGAGATTGAGGTTAAGACGCATTTGGACTCGACATCTCTCGAACTCTACCTTTGCCTCATAGACTGCATGCTAAACCTATCACAGAATAACCCCTGCTCCAATCCTTTTTATAGACAGTTCCATAAACCCTAGCATCTATAGGAAGTTCAAGGAAGGAGGCGTGTGCCCACGTGAACACTTTGAATACAATTTTTTAGGACAGTAATTTTGAGCAAAATTGAATCAAAATGCATTAAATCTATCGCAGAAACATCATATATAGACTCAGCCACGAACAACAAAATTGAGCAAATGAATTTGTTAGAAGATTGGACCTAATTAGAAATATATTTAATTAAAAATTCTAAAATATTATTTCTTAGCATATTCTTATTATTCTCTTTCTATATTTGAATCTACATATTTGTATTTATAGGCCCTTTGTATACCCTTTTAAGCATAAAGAAAAAAGAAAAAATAGTTCTTCTCCCCAGACTTACCAATGATTTTTATTTCTTTTACTGCCCCCTCCATTACCCAATCCCATACTCAGTTTCACCAAATCCCTCCCCTCCTCTTTCCCAACTACGGCATTGCCACCACCACCCCCTTGCCTTCCATCTCTGGCACCATCCCAACTGCCTCCTGCGCCTCCCGCACCACCAAACCCCACCCTTCTCTTCCCTAGCTCCGGCACCACCACCCCCTCGCCTTCCCTCCCCAGCACCGCCTCCTGTGCCTCCCGCACCATCAAACCTCTTCCCTCCTCTTCCCCAGCTCCCGCACCACCAAACCCTCTCAAGTGATAGCCCCCCTACACCCTCTATGCCCTCGCCTTCCCTTCTCGGCACCACCACCCCTCGCACCCTTTGTGCCTTTGCCTTCCTCCTCGGCACCACCGCCCCCCATACCCTCCATGCCCGCCACCATTTCCTCTCCTGATTGCCTCTCCTGATTTCCTTCTAGGACTAGTTCTTCCTTGCATTTGGCTTATCTAATAAGCCAATTGGACTTGATCCAATCAAGTCCAAACTAAATTTAATTAAATTATATTTAATTAGACTTAATTTCAGCCCTCTGACTTAATCAAATTAAGCTAATTAGCAATCTAATTGCTAATCGATCCTCCTGCAACACTTGCACTAGGTTAAATACCAATCGAATTGATTATTTAAACCTAGAACGATTCTTAATCATTGATCAACCATCCGATCAGATCGTGAACTCTAATATATGTGACCTCATAGGTCTGAATCTAAACTGGTAGTGCAGAAATAGATTTCTGTACCAATCAAAATGACCATCTAGCAATGATATCCGACGGTCGGATAGGTCAAATGTGTAGAACAACATCCTTAAAACCTATGTGGATATAGTTTCAATATAATTCATCTCCTTGACCAACATGCTCGTAGGATACCTCAGAGTTCAACTATCAACTCTGATCAAGTTGTCCATATTGTATTTCAATATATCAAATTCATCTGGTGGATTATCCCGGCCAAGATTTTGCTATATTGAAATACAGTAATACATTCTTCTCCAACTCTTGGAGTAGTCAATTGCATCTTGATCACGCACCGACTTCGCAAGTACTTGACTATGCCTAAAAGCCTTCCGTTACTGAATTAAAAATTCAGTTAGTCCGGTACTAAAGCACAGTAAATTGCTTGCAAGTCCGATACCAAACCTATACAGTAAGCACATTCGCTTACTATATTGATTCTTCTTTCCGTCGATCTTTTGAAGGTCGACATCACCTCGATCCACGATCTCCCAGACTAGGTGAAAGCGATGCAGAATGTGCTTCATCCGCTGGTGTGCCTTTGGTTCTTTCACCTGAGCAATGGCACCAGTGCTGTCGCAGTAGAGCAGGATCGGACCATCAAGGAAGGGTGCTACTCCAAGCTTAGTGATAAACTTCCTCAGCCACATAACTTTCTTTGCAACATCTGATGCTGCCATGTACTCTGCTTCACAAACAAAGTCTGCCATAGTATGCTGCTTGAAACTCTTCCAGCAGATGGTTCCACCATTCAGAGTAAAGATATATCCTAACACGCTTCTACTATCATCATGGTCAGATTGAAAGCTGAAGTTTGTAAACCTCATAAATTTTAGATCTGACTCACCATAAACCAATCATTGATCCTTAGTATTTCTCAAATACTTAAGTATGGCTTTAACCACTTTTCAATATTTTTTTTGGAGTCAGACTGGTATCTACTCACCACTCCCAGTGAGTATGCCACGTCTAATCTCGTACATGTCATGGCGTACATCATAGATTCCATTGCTGAAGCATATGAAACTCTACTCATATGCTTTCTCTCTTTAGGAGTCGTCGGACAATCCTTCTTAGAGAGAGAAATTTCATGGCCTATCGAAAGATAGCCTTTTTTGAAATTCTCCATGCTGAACCTCTTCAACACAGTATCTATGTACGTGGACTAGGATAATCCAAGCATCATCTTAAATCTATCTCTATAAATCTTCATCCCTAGGATGTAGGAAGCTTCACCAAAGTCCTTCATGAAGAACTGTGATCACAATCAGACTTTTATTTTCTATAGTGCGGGGATGTCATTCTCGATTAAGAGAATATCATCCATGTACAAAATAAGAAATATCACTACTGGACCATTTACCCATTTATAAATGCAAGATTCTTCTCCATTCTTAACGAAGCCATATATTTTGATTACTTTATCAAAATGCATGTTCCAACTCCAAGATGCCTACTTCAGTCCATAAATGAATCTCTGAAGCTTACATACTTTAGACTCATCTATAGATGTGAACCCCTCAGGTTGTAGCATATACACCTCTTCAATCAGCTCTCCATTTAGGAAAGTTATTTTTATATCCATCTTTCAGATCTCATAGTCCAGATGGATAGCTATTGCAAGCATTATCCGAATGGATTTGAGCATTACCATAGGGAAGAACGTCTCATCATAGTCAATACCATAATGTTGACGATATCCCTTGGCAACCAAATGGGCTTTATAGGCTTCCACCTTTCCATCTGCGCCCCTTTTCCTTTTAAAGATCCATTTACACCCAATGAATTTAACCCCTTCAGGTGGGTCAACCAATGTCCACACATCGTTGACCTTCATGGACTCTATTTCAAATTTCATGGCCTCAAGCCATTTCTTAAAATCAAATCTCTGCATAGCATCCATATAGGTGATCGGATCCTCATCGTTTTCATCGAGTTTGATGGGATCACCATCCTAGACCAAGAAATCATAGTATCTGTCCAGCTGATGCGATACTCTACTGGATCACCTTAATGGTGCAGGTACACTGGGCTCCAAATTTGATCTAATTGAATTCAATTCTGGTTCAGCTATAGTTGTCAATTTTTTTATCCATTGAACTTTCTCAAGTTCAACCTTAGAGGCAATAGTTCCTTCACCAAGAAATTTTTTTTTCAAAAAGATTGCCTTAAGACTGACGAACACCTTCTATTCTTCAGCATGGTAGAAATAGTAACCCTTACTTTCTTTGGGATATCCTATAAACACACACTTATCTGACCAGGATCCAAGCTTATCTGTATGCAAATGTTTGACATAGGCCGAACAATCCTAAACCTGCAGGTGTAAGAGTGTAGGCCTACGCCCAGTCCATATCTCATATGGAGTCTTTACGATAGATTTACTCGGTACATTATTCAATATATAATATGCAGTCTTAAGAGCATAACGGCATACTAGCAAAATCCATCATAGATCGAACCATATCCAATAAGGTTCGATTTCTCCTTTTCAATACACCATTATGCTGTGGTATCCCAGAAGGAGTCCATTGTGAGAGAATCTCAATCTCTCCTAGATATGTCAAGAACTCACTGGATAGATATTCACCTCCTCGATCCGATCGAAGAATTTTAATATTCTTCTCATTTTATTTTTCTACTTCACTTCGAAATCATTTCAATATTTCAAATGAATTCGACTTATATTTCATCAGATAAATATATCCATACCTAGCTAGATCATCTATGAAAGTTATGAAATAGAAATATCTACCTCTAGCACTAGTGCTCATTGGTCCACATACATCAGTATGTACTAGACCTAAGAGCTTAGTAGCTCTTTCACCCTTTTCAGTAAAAGGTGACTTGATCCTTTTTTCAAGAAGATAGGACTCACAGGTCAGAAGTGATTCATAATCACTGACTTCGAGGATTTTCTCTTGGGTCAATCTATTTATCCTATTTTTGTTAATGTGACCTAGCCTACAGTGCCTTAGGTAGATATCAGAGACATTATCTAATCTAGGATATTTTCTTAAAGTATATATTATACTCACAAGCTGTGATAAAATATAAATACCATTTTTTTGTTGTCCTTGCATTATTGTAACATCATTTATAATGATATCACAATAATCTTCCTTTATAGATAAATGATAACCATCCTTGGCCAAAAGGCTAACAAAGATTATATTCATCAGAAAGGAAGGACAATAATGACATTCATTTAAAGAAATGATATTAATATTGAGAATAAGTTGAACTATTTTCATAGCTAGAACTAGAACAGACCTTCCATCTCCAACATTCAAGAATCATCATTATTCTCAAATCTTCTACTAATTTGAAATCCTTGCAACGTATTAAAAATATGAACTAGACTTTCAGTATCCAATACCCAAGTAGAAGTATCACAAACAGAGAAATTATAAGGTGTTATCATATAACATCCTTAATTAGCAATTACTTGCTCATCTCTCTTATTCAACCTGTTGGGATCATAGAAATCATGATAATGAGGATAGTTCCTCTTCCAATACCCCTACTTCTTACAATGAAAGCACTCTGCCTGATCTAGGTTATTCTTGGATCTTATGTTTAAATTGGGCATAGAGGCCTCAGCACGAACCACTTCGTGCTACTGAACAATATTCAACTTTTGATACTTATTATCAAAGTTGGATCCCATAAGTTAATCACTGTCTAACAGTGAATGGAATAACTGTGGTTAGGGTTTAACTGCATAAAGAAGAACCAAAAGCTTAATTAGTAATTGATTCATTAAACCTAAAGATTTGGACTTTAATCAAAAGGTTTCTTCCACTATTTTATTCGAATTGATAGCCTCTACCTCTAATTTGAGAAATTATCATAATTTCTTAGTAGGTACTAGAATCCACATAGATTGCACACAAGCCCAACTATGGTTGGTCAACCTATGTACATCTAAGGGTAGGTTCATAACCAATTATTTTTTCAAATAATTTTTAGTAATTTAATTTTGCCCCAGGTATGTTTTCAGGAGGCTAGGGCCTCCACTGAAAGTTTCGATTAGGTCTAATCATTAACATGATCATACTTGGTCCATCTAACTAATGAATGATTAAGTTCAACTATGGTTGGTCAACCTAACCACCATTTAAAGAGATGTGGCTAAGAAATCATATTATAAATAATAATTTCATTCATGGATAAGTACCAGGCCTATGGGCCTCCAATGATTATCCAACCAATGAACCCATTATCATCCACTTAATGAGAGGCTATAATCTAGTTATCACCATAACTATTTTATTTTAAGAACCTAATAATTTTAGAGGATTTAATTAATTTGATTAAGAGAAAAGGTCAGATTAACCAGCTTATCATGGTCCTCCCACTAGCTTTACCAAGTCAGCTTAAGGGAGACCATACTATTTCATTTTAAGGACCTAATAATTTTAGAGGATTTAATTAATTTGATTAAGAGAAAAAGTTAGATTAACTAGCTTATCATGGTCCTCCCACTGGCTTCACCAAGTCAGCTTAAGGGAGACCATTAATAGGCTGGTCTAGGAGCACCTAAATCAGTCACACTGATTTACCTAGCTAACATGGGTCAACTCAAATTGTCAAGTGATTAGATCAAAACTTAATCTCACCAAGAAGGCCAAGTAAGTGAGATTACTGAGAGGGTCTGCCAAAGCTTGCATTAGACACCATCAGAAATAGTCAGGTAAGTGGGCTGCCAATTAAAAACCACTGATCGTATGTGCCAAACTTACCTTAGACACCAACTGGTTTAATTAGTCTTAATTAGATCAACCAAACAGTTCGAGCTAGACCTCTTAGCCAAGAATCAAGTCCATTTGATTCTTGTTAAAGACATGGATTTGACCAACTATAACTATTATAATTGATCTAGAGAATCCTTGACCTAATCTAAGACAATAATTGATTAGATTTAGTGAATTCTCTAATTAAGTTCATTCTTTAATCTAACCTTAGGTCTAACCCAATTAATAAACCTAATCCCCACTAACTCATTAACCCAATATGTTATGATTCATGTCATATGATCTTTAATTTGCAATCCTAGAACCTAATCAAACAACTTCTTAATTCTTAATTAAGTTTTGAGCTGAGGGTTGGGGTTTGACTTTTTGAAAATAATTTTTATATTTATAAAATATTTTTATAATATGATTCTATCAACCAAATTGCATATTTGATTCATAATCAATATGTAAGTAAAATAAATATGAAAATACTTTAGATCTAATCTAAATAGGTTCATGTAATTGAAATAGTTTTAACACCAATCAATTATAAATCAACTTAGATCAAATCTAACATATTTATGATGATTAAAATTAGATTAAAATATTTTTAATTAAATTATAAAATCTTTTAGATCTAATCTAAAATTTTATGATCAATATTTTAGATCAATACGTACAAGGATAACCTTTCCACTGTAAGGGATAAACCTTATAGCAGGACAATCTTATAGCAGTCCGTGCAATCTAAAAACTTTATTTTTAAATCTAAAATTATTTTAAATCTATTAAATTATAAATAAAATTAGATCAAATCTAATAAATTTATGATTAGGAGTAGATCATCACGAACTAGGACAACCTTTTTACTGTAAGGGATAAACCTTATAGCAGTTCATGAGATCTGAATTTTTAATTTTAAATTTAATAATTAGATTATAAATTAGATTTAATCTAAGAAATAATCTAAACATATACAAGAAATTATATAATAAAAATCTAACTCTGATACCAATTGAAGGAACTAGATCTAGGATTTCATGGGTAGATCTTGAAACTTTTCAGGATTAGGCAGCGAAAGATTTAAATAAATTATATATTTATTTAAATAAATATATAAATACCTAGATCTTAGATCTATTACATGATCAAGGTATGATATTAAATTAAAAATTAAAAACATAAAAGAGAAGGAAAGGTTGATCACATTAACCTAGATCTATACTACATCTAATGTAGGTATGAAATCAATAGATCAGATCTATTACCTGTGCAAGTTAGACGTTCTAACTTGCTGATCCAAGCTTGAGGATGAAGTTATGAGGCGCACACGTGTCCGATCTCTAGGAGTCATCCACACAAGCCTACGAACTTTGATCTGAAGTCTGATGCAGAAAATCAGCACAGCATGCTAGTACCATGCTGATCCTTCTTCGACGATCGATCTGACGCTTTCTTCTTCAAAATTTGGACTCTCCAAAATATGAGAAGGAAGAGAAGAATTTTTTGATCTGAGACTCTCTTAGAAAAAATACAAAAGAAGGAGGAGAGATAAAGAATAAAATAGTCCTAGAAGAAGATCCTCTTCTTCTTCTCTTTTCTCTCACCTAGACACCTAGTTTGGTGCCTATGGAACCCCCACGCCCAAGGATCCTCTTCCTCTAATTTTTGCACACCCCAAACCTCTCCCAAAGCTCTATATTCCATAAAAAAATCAAGCCAAAGTTCATCCAAAATTTATATAAAAAGAAGAGTCCATGTCTAGGTCAAAAACTAAACAAGACAGGACTAGATTTGTCAAGTGGGAGTTTGTTAGATATGTGTATCCTAGAAGCCAGAATTGGCTGACACTTGTAATACACTTCTAGGGGCAAAATTACTTTGACTATAAATAATAAAATAGATTATTTTCTATCATAAATATATTTTTAGTATCTATGATACATCCCTTGAGTTAATGGTAATAATAATTCTTATTTTCAAGAGTTGAAAATTTAAGATAAGAATTTTTATTATTAACTCATAAAATGCTCATGACCATAAGATCATCATAAAGATGGTGATTGATCTGAAAGATTGATGTATAATTGCTTCTTTATAGTAGATGAGTCTTGAGTCTATGGTGTAGAAATACCGGAGTGAGAGTATAGGTACTCGTTAGAAAATGAGGGCACTGAGCATGACCACCTCGAGCAATCATAAGGAAGTCTACCTTCTTGTCGATGACTGACTCGAAGCTGCAGTCATATGTCGGTTCTTTGACCTAAGGTGCATCGATAGTTTGCCTTGAGGGTGTTATAGTTTGACTACACCATGATTCGATCTCCTAGCCATTCGAAACCCTGAGGTGTATGTTGGCTATAGCATGTTCATTGCAGAAAATGGATTACACCAAGAGAAAATCTATCTACCTCGGTGGATGAGGAGCAGCCCTATAATGATCATGAGAATCAGGTCCTTAAGCCCATGGCCATGGCAAAGTGAAATAATAGAAAGAGTTTTTATTAAGATTTTCACATCGGACTTGAATTGAATGATTAAATCATATGATAGAAATTAGGGTTTGACGAGTTCACCTTAATCCTAATCTGATCGGAGCTCAAGATAGAAGAACTTAATCATACTGGTAGCTATACTGAGAGGTTCATTTTTAGTTTTGATGGATTACCATCATATACTGCTAGGTGTCACCGATGGATTTTGGAAGCAATTAGAATGATTTAGATGATCGATCATTCTAGTTGTCTGAATGAGAAGAGTTTTGATCCATCGGAAGGTATTTCAATGATGACGATAATAGAGATCATGACATATCCCATTACCATACAAAACTAAACCTAACTGGGTCACACAAACAAAGCTTTGGATCTAGATATCATCAAATGGACTAACCCAGTTCAATTGATTTGAATTAGATTCAATTAGGTTCAAGAAAATCGTGCTAGCATATGATTGAGCCTAATGTTCTTCTTCTACTATCATTAAAAGTTGTCTTGAGCCAAATGTGTTTGTCCAGGTTAGAAAAGGGTTTTCTTAATTTATGAGATGAATTGAAGACAACACCTACCAATTTTCGTCACCTGCTAATTCTTGTCTTTTCACTTTGGTCAAACGTTGACCTTTGACATTTAGACATCTGTCCATGTATCATGCACCAATAGAAGACTCTTGCTGGACCAGTCAACCTACTAAATAGCAGGTGAACCAAGGGTGCATGCCTAGGGAGGTGTGCGCCCATGGATAGGGACGCCTGGAGTCCCATATGGATGGGACTCCAAGTTGCTTGTTGGAATCAACTTAGGTAGCTGCCTAAGACTCAGCTTTGACCAGTCTTGGCACCACCTAAGAATAATTTAAGGGAGCTTTCATCTGATTGGATCAGGTGATGTCATCCCACCAATCAAATTTAGATATGATTGCACGAAGCAACATCATTGGCTGGAATGATACGGTACTGCATGGCACAGTAGGGTCTATATAAACCTTGTCTGTGC
Source organism: Cocos nucifera (assembly GCA_006176705.1). Classification (NCBI taxonomy): domain Eukaryota; kingdom Viridiplantae; phylum Streptophyta; class Magnoliopsida; order Arecales; family Arecaceae; genus Cocos; species Cocos nucifera. The sequence continues at coordinate 35,646 of QRFJ01002403.1, forward strand.
CTAGCTTTGATGTGGATCTCTCTTAGCCCATGCCCCAAGGCTACCACTCTCCCTCCTCCATGCCATCTTCTGATCCTCTCTCTCCTCTCCATGCCCAAGGAGATATGGGCTCCAGTTTGGTGCGATCTAGGCAAGAGAAAGGTGACGAGAAAGAAAGAAGGCAGCACTACTGCAAGAGACGATTCCAGATCTTCGAAAAGAGTTTTGAAGATTCTCCAAATCAGATCCAGATCTGATATTTGGAGAAGTGATAAAGAAGGAGAAGATCTCCAGATTCAGTCCAAGTGGATACCGATAGAGGTCAGGCACTTACATGGCTAGATCCAGAACCTTAGGCAATCAGCAGAATCATCAAAGGATAATCTAATTACCCAACATCAAGGTACAAATTAAATCAAATTTAATTTATTTTTATTTTATTTATTAGATCTATAAAATTATATTTGAAATATCTTAAATCTGATCTAGATTCATAAAAATTTTTTTTAAAATATCTCTCTTGATCCAATCAGATCTGAACGAACCTGATCCAAAAAATCAGAATTTCTCCTTCAACTGGTATCAAAGCCAGGTTCTAAAAATTATTTAGATCTAATTTAAATTTATTTTTGATCTAATAAATAAAAGATTTTAGATGTCACATGATATGTGATTAGATCTAAAATCAAAAAAATTAAAATTAAATAATTTAGATCTAAGATTCAAAACATGCATGACTAGTTGTAAAATAGAATTATTTTATACATAGTCTTGCATGATCATAATTTAATTTGATTAAGTTATGATTTTAGATTTATTTATTTACTATTTTTTAATGTTATAATTATTATAACAAGATCTAAAAAATAAAAAATAAAATTATTTAATTTTTGGATCATATGAGATATGATGAATGCATGTTTAGACTAGTTATAGAATAATTCTACATAATTATCTAGATTAGAATTTATTTTGATATGATCAATTTAAATCTAAGTTTTTAGATAATTATAGAATAATTTAGATCTAAAAATAAGCATAATATGATGCATGAGATGTATGCAAAATATGTTTATAGTTAGATCAATTTTTATATATGAGATATATGATGTAGATCTAACTAGTTTTATAGTTTTGTATATTTCTGATTAAGACATTCCCTTTGGCCGTTCGATCATAAGAATAAAGTAGGATTTAAATGCTCTATCCTTTCATTCGATGGGGTGTTCTTATGATGTGTAGGGATGTTGCGCGTTCGTTCTTAATCAGAAATCAAGAACTTACTTTCTGCAAAATCCTAGATCCTAAAATCCTAGGATTTTATATACATATTTTATTTATGAATCCTAAACTTAATTAAGAATTAAGATTATGAAATATTAATTAGATTTAAAATTAAAAATTTTAGATCTAAGATATATTCATAATATTGGGTTCGGGTTTGGATAGCTCAATTAGGTCTAAGTGGTTGATCAAACCGAATCAAGAGTTGGTTAGATAAGATCAATAGTGCTTAAATTGACCAGCCTAATAAGATTAAGTTTGGGTCAAGATTGAGTCACATGTGAAGGAAAATCCTGATTTTCCATACCAGGTTCATTCAAATCTGATCTGATCAAGAGATATATTTTTTAAAAAAAATTTCTTTTTGATCCAGATCAGATCTAAGATGTTTCAAATCTGATTATTATTATTTTAGAAATTAAAATAAAATTAGATAAATTAAATCAGATTTAATTTACCTTGAAGTGGATAATCCTATTACCCGTTGATGATCTTGTAAGCAGCAGAAGGTTCTGGATCAAGCCACGCAAGTGCCTGGCCTCTACCGGTATCCACTCAAACTGGATCTGAAGATCTTCTTCTTCTCTATCACATCTCCAAAAATTAGATCTAGATCTAATCTGGAGGATCTTCAAAATTTTTTTCGAAGATCAGCAGTTGTCCTATACAGAAGTGCAGCTTTCTAGCTTTCAGTCGTCTTTCTTTGATCTGAATCGCACCAACCAAGAATTGAAACACTATGGACATGGAGAGGAGAGGGAGAAGGTGGGTTTGGCATGGAGGAAGAGGAGAGAGGCAGCCTTGGGGCATGGGATTTCAATTCTCCAATCATACAATCTGAGTTGGGTGCAGGGTCTTATTTATAGACTGTCTGTGATCCAGCTTCTCTTTTTCCCAACCCACCTTTCTCCCTCTCCTATCTCCCATTGTCCATAGTGGTTTTCAATTCTTGGTTGGGTGCGATTCAGATCAAAGAAAGACGACATGAAAAGCTAGAAAGCCTGCACTTCGTATAGGACAAAACTGCTGAATCTTCGAAAAAAAATTTTTGAAAAAGATTCCTCCAGATTAGATCTAGATCTAAATTTTTGGAGATGTTGATTAGAGAAGAAGAAGAATCTTCAAGATCCAGGTTTGAGCGGATTACCGGTAGAGGCCACGCACTTGCGTGGCTTGATCCAGAACCTTCGCTGCTTACAAGATCATCAAACGGGGGTAAATAGGATTATCCCACTTTCAGGTAAATTAAATCTGATTTAATTTATCTAATTTTTATTTTAATTTCTCTAAAAATAATAATAATCAGATTTGAAACATTCTTAGATCTGATCTGGATCCAAAAAGAAAAATTTTTTTTTAAAAAAAATATATCTCTTTGATTTCAGATCAAGATTTGAAGAACCTGGTTGAAAATCAGGATGTTTCCTTCAACATTGACTCAATCTTAGGACCCAAACTTAATCTTATTAGCTGGTCAATTTAAGCACTATTGATCTTATCTAACCAACTCTGATTTCGGTTTATCAACCCCTTAGACCTAATTGAGCTATCCAAACTCCGAACCCAATATTATGAATATATCTTAGATCTTAAATTTTAATTTTAGACCTAATTTAATATTCCATAATCTTAATTTTAATTAAGTAGGGTTCATAAACAAAATATGCACAATAAATCCTAGGATTTTCAGGATCTAGGGTTTTGCAGAAAGTAAGTTTTGGATTTCTGATTAAGGACGAACGCAGCACCCCTACACATCATAAGAACACCCCATCGAATGGAAGAGAGGGCCTTTAAACCCTTCTTCATTCTTATGATCGGACGGCCAAGAGGAACGCCTTAATCAGGAACATGTAATACTACAAAACAGTTTTAGATCTATATCATATATCTCATATACAAATTAGATCTAATCATGGCATATTTTGCATACATCTCATGTATCAAATCATGCATATTTTTAGATCTAAATTATCTCATAATAATCTAAAAAATTAGATTTAAATTGATCTAATCAAAATAAATTCTAATCTAGATAATTATGTAGAACTATTCTACAACTAGTCTAGACATGCATCAATCATATCTCATATGATATTTAAAATTAAATAATTTTTATTTACTATTTTTTAGATGTTATTATAACTATTATAATATCAAAAAATAGTAAATAAATAGATCTAAAATATGATTTAATCAAATTAAATCAAAAATATGCAAGACTATTCTATAGAACTATTCTATTTTAGAACTAGTCATGCATATTTTCTAATCTTAGATCCAAATCATTTAATTTTAATTTTTTCTGATTTTAGATCTGATCACATCTCATGTGACATCTAAAATCACTTATTTTTTAATTAAAATAAATTTAAAATCAGATCTAAACAATTTAGAACCTTGGCTCTGATACCAGTTGAAGGAAAATCCTGATTTTCCGGACCAGGTTCGTTCAGATCTGATCAGATCAAGAGATATATTTCAAAAATTTTTTCTCTTGATCCTAATCAGATCTGATATGTTTCAGATCTGATTCTTATTATTTTAATAAATAAAATAAAATTAGATAAATTAAATCAAATTTAATTTACCTGATTTGGGTAATCCTATTACCCTGTTGATGATCCTGTTTGCAGCGGAAGGTTCTGGATCTAGCCACGCAAGTGCCTGGCCTCTACCGGTATCCACTCGGGTTGGATCTGGAGATCCTCTTCTTCTCTATCACACCTCCAAAAATCAGATCTGGATCTGATCTGGAGGATCTTCAAAACTCTTTTGAAGATCTGCAGTAGTCCTTTGCAGCAGCGCAGCCTTCTTGCTTTTGATCGCCTTTTTCCTTGATCTGGAATCGCACCAACCAAGTCCAAAACCTTTTGGACGTGGAGAGGAGAGGGAGAAGAGACTTTGGCATGGAGGAAGGAGGGGAGAGGCAGCCTTGGGGCATGGGTTTCTCAATTCTCAATTCAATCATACAATCTGAGTTGGGCGCAGGGTCTTATTTATAGACTCTTGTGATCCAACTCCTCTTCCTTCCCAACCAATCACAACCCTTTGTGAAATCAGATCTAAATCTGATTGGTTGGGAATAGAGTCCCCTGGATTCCTCCTTAGAGGGCGCCTAAGACCAGTCAAAGTTGGTTCTTAGTAGAACTCTAATTGGAATCCAAAAAGGAGGATGGAGTCCTTGTCCAACAAGGACTCCTAGGCGCCTCCTACTTGGGCACACGCCAAGGGTGGCGTGCGCCCTTCCTCCTTGCCAGGTTCTGGCAGGGGGACAGGCCCCCACCAGCTCTCCAATAGGTGCATGACATGTGGTCAAAAGTCAAAGTGTCAATGGTCAACATTTGACCAGTCAAAGGTAGACTTTTGACCAAAGTCAAAGAACAAGAAATGGCAGGTGACCAAAAATGGCAGGTAATGTCTTACAAAATAAGACAACCTTTTCTGACTTGGACAACCTCCAGTCAGACCATATGAAGGCCTCTGATTGAGCACAAACTCCTTTGGCTCAGTCAGGACAACTTATTTATGATAGTAAAAGAAGAACGTTAGGTTCAATCGAGTGCTAGCACGATTTCCTTGAACCTAATTGAATCTCATTCAGATCAATTGAACTAGATCAGTTCAATTGATGATCACCAGATTCAAACCCTTGTTTGTGTGACCCAGTTAGGTTCAGTTCTGTATGGTAATGGGATATGTCATGATCTCTATCATCGACATCATCGAAACTCCTTTCGATGGATCAGAACTCTTCTGATTCGAACAGCTAGAATGATCGATCATCTAAATCATTCTAATTGCTCCCAAAATCCACCAGTGACACCTAGCAGTATATGGTGGCAACCCATCAGAGCTGAATGCGAACCTCTTGGTGCAGCTACCTGTGTGATTAAGTTCTTCTATCTTGAGCCCCGATCAGATTAGGGTTAAGGTGAACTCGTCAAACCCTAGTCTCTGTCATATGATGTAATCATTCGATTCGAGTCCAATGTGAAAATCTAAATAGAAACTCTTTCTATTATTTCACTCTACCATGGCCATGGATTTCTGGACTTGATTCTCATGATCATCATAGGGCTGCTCCTCTACCACCGAGGTAGATAGATTCCATCTTGATGCAATCCATTTTCTACAATGAACATGTCTATAGCCAACATACACCTCAGGGTTCCATATGGCTAGGAGACCGAGTAATGGTGTAGTCAAACTATAACACCCTCAAGGTGAACTGCCGATGCATCTCAGGTCAAAGAACCAGACACACTACTGCAGCATCGAGTCAGTCATTGACGAGAAGGTAGACTTCCTAATGACTACTCGAGGTGGTCACGCTCAGTGCCCTCGTTCTCTAACGAGTACCTGTACTCTCGCTCCGGTGTCTCCACACCGTAGACTCAAGACTCATCTACTAAAGAGAAGCGATTGTACACCAACCTTTCGGATCAATCACCATCCTCGTGATGATCCTATGGTCGAGAGCATTTTATGAGTTAATAATGATTATTCATGTCTTAAATTTTTAACTCTTGAAAATATGAATTATCATTATCATTAACTCAAAGGATGTATCACAGACACTAAATACACATATATGATAGAAAATAACCTATTTTATTGATATTAGTCAAAATTATAATTTTGCTCTTATAAGCGTATTACAAGTGTCAGCCAATTTTGACTTCTAAAGCACATATATCTAACAACATGAGTGATCGATCAAGCTAAGACCTATTTAAGCTCAGTGGTTAGAGTCTGGATTATAGGCTAATCGATTGATTCTGACTCAATAATTTGGTTTCTAAGATAAGTTTGGCAGATACGATTGACTGATTTTTAATTAGAAGCTACTCGACTCGAATGCGTTCTTATCGAGTTAATGACATATCCCTTCCACCGATTTTACTTATCCGACCATATTTATTGGCTCAGTCCTGATCTGAGGTGGCCAATGATCCGAGCTAATCCATGCCACTAGGTTAGTCATAATGGTTATGACTAAGTCAAGTCTAGTTTAATGAGACCTAAATCAAATCTTCCTAAAAAAAAGATTAAGTCTAAGATCTTCCACAATTATAGATGTGCGGGCCTTTCTCGGGATTGATTATTCTCGGTTGGTTACAGTGGTTCAGTTGCACCAAAAAGATGCAACCATATTTATTAGGCATTGGATGCTATGGGCTGGAGGATGGATTGGGCTTAATATTTCAGACACGATGAGAGACTCAATTAGAAATCCAATCTGTGCAAATAGTGGGTCTGACTTAACTAAGGAGTGGATCAATATTTCTGACATGATGAGATTTTTGAATTAGAGATCAAGTTTGGGTGAACCATGTTTAGAGAATTATTGAACAAGAGTTGTTCACTCATTGGCTAACCCATCATCAATAACTGTTAGGTGAGGTGATGAGTCAGTTGGTGGGACCGCACCACCCACAAGAAATCATTAATCATGGAGATTTTTGCATCTCTACAAAGAAAGTATAGGGATTTGAGAAAATAGTGGAAGCTAATTTATTTAAAAATTAAAACCTCTAAATAAATTGATCAACTCTTAATTATAAGATCTAACCAGAAACTTTGACTCTCTATAGGAGAATGTCTGCATCTAACCCACTAGCATGAATCCTGGACACCCATAGACTGATCGGATCCAATTACAAGGATTGACTCCAAAACTTTAAAATTATTTTGGATTTTGAGAAGTTAACTCATGTATTGGATCAGGATCCTCCCACCTTACCAGCTCGTCCATCTGCTGAATAGAGAGCGTCTCTTAATAAGTGGACGAACAAAGATAACATGGCCAAATACTACACGTTGGGCTCGATGTCTGATGAACTTCAGCGCCAACATGAAGATATCAGGACTGCCCATCAAATGTTGGCTCACCTATAAGAGATGTTTGGTGAACAGAGTCGCACAGCCAAGTATCAAGTCACTAAACAACTATTCAAGACTAAAATGCGTGATGGGCAGTTAGTCCAAGATCATTATCTGATGATGATCAAGGACTTAGAAGAGCTTGAGAAGCTTGGAGTGAAGTTGGACCTAGATTTATAGAATGACATAATTCTGCAATCCTTGACTGATGCATATGAGTAGTTCATCATGAACTACTATATGCATAAACTTCAAAATTCTCTGACCGAGCTTATGAACATGCTGGTTACTACTGAGCTTTCTATGAAAGGTTCTAAAGGCTTAGTGCTTGCTATGAAATAGACTTCTTCTAAGAGAAAGTCTTTTGGAAAGAAGAAGTCTATAAAAAAGTAGGTGGAAGGAGGAAAGAAGAAAAAGGCAGAGCTGAAGAAGAAGACCACTGACAAAGAAAAGTATTTCCATTGCAATAATGACGGCCACTGAAAGCGAAACTACCCTACTTACCTGGCTATCCGGAAGAATAAGAAGGAGGCAGATCCTTCTGAAGATATGCTCGTTATTGAGTCTAACCTTACGATTTCTTCTATATCCAGTTGGGTACTTAACTCTAGTTCTAGTGCTCATTTGTGCACTTCCATGCAGGGCCTTAAGGATAGCAGGAGGCTGAGGGATGGCGAGATGATCCTACGCATCGAAAATGGAGCAAGAGTTGCTGTCGTGGCAGTGAGAACATACCCTCTTCGACTATCATCTGGTTTATACTTAATTTTAAAAGACTGTAATTATGTGCCTACAGCAAGCAGAAATTTGATTTCTATTTCATGCCTAGCACTAGAAGGCTATGTAATTAGTTTTCTTAAGGACCATCGTAACATTCTTTATGAAAGAAATAAAATTGCAAGTGGTTTCCTTATTAACGATCTTTATCAGTGACATATTGATGTATCTATTTTTAATATTGAGCAAAATATGAATGCCATGAAACAACCTAGGGATAGTCCAAATGATAGGTATCTATGGCACCTAAAACTAGGTCATATAGCAAAAGATAGGATTAACAAATTGGAGAAAATCGGACTATTGAGTTTGTTGACTTTCGAGTCATATCCAATTTATAAATCTTATCTTCATGGCAAAATGACTAAATTCTTTTTTGTAGGATATGGGGAAAGGGCCACGGATCTTCTTGCTCTAGTACATATTGATGTGTGCAACCCATTTGATGTGCCGACTAGAGGCAATTTTGTCTACTTCATAACCTTTATCGATGATCTATCTAGGTATGGATATGTGTATCTTATGAGACATAAGTCTAAAGCTTTTGAAAAGTTCAAGAAATTTAGACATGAAGTAGAAAAATAAACTGAAAAACTCATTAAGGTTCTTCGATCAGATCGAGGAGGTGAATACCTTAGTCGAAAATTTCTAAACTATCTTAAGAAAAATGGCATAGTCTCTCAATAGACTCCACCTGGAACACCTCAACTCAACGGAGTTTCAGAATGGAGGAACCGAACCCTATCAAATATGGTCTGATCCATGATGAGCTTCACAGACCTTTCTGATTATCTTTGGGGATACTTTTTGTTAACTGCAATATATTTACTGAATAGGGTTCCTTCTAAAACTGTTCCTACCACACCGTATGAGATATGACATGGTAAGAAACCAAGCCTGAGTCATCTCAGAATTTGGGGTTGTCCAGCTTATGTCAAAAGACAACAAGCAGATAAGTTAGACTTTAGGTCCTTTAGAGCTCGATTTATAGGATATCCTAAAGAGTCATTAGGATATTATTTCTACATTCTAGAAGATCACAATGTGATTGTGAGCCAACATGCCATCTTTCTTGAAAAATAATTTATTCAAGATAGCAGCACTGAAAAGCAGATCAAGCTCGATGAGAAAGTCTCACAAAAGCAACGACCTAAGGACCAAATGGAACTAAATCAGGTTAAGTCAATATAATCACTACCTCCTCCACCTCATAGATCGAAAAGGATTTTCCGTCCCTCTGAGAGATACTTAGGTACAATTTCAGAGGAATTAGAGAAAATATTTCTCGTAGGTAATGGGGTTCATGGTGATGATCCCAAAACCTATAACGAGGCGATATCAGATATCGACTTCGAGAAATGGTTAGAGGCAATGAAGTCAAAAATTGACTCGATGTACTCAAACCAAGTCTGGACCTTGGTAGATCCACTAGAAGGTATAGTACCGATTGGGTGTAAATGGATATACAAGAGAAAGATTGGTGCTGATGGGAATGTGGAGACATTCAAAGCTAGATTAGTGGCAAAAGGGTATAGTCAATGAAGAGGCATTGACTATCAGGATACCTTTTAGCCAGTAGCTATGCTTAAATTCATCCACACATTGCTTGTTGTTACAGCCAATTTCAATTATGAAATATGCCAAATGGATATGAAAATGACATTCTTAAATGGATATCTTGAGGAAGATATCTATATAGAACAGCTGCTAGATTTCACATCCAGTGATGCTGATCACAAGGCATGCAAGCTGCAAAGGTCCATATATGGACTTAAGCAAGCATCTCGGAGATGGAATACTTGTTTCAATGATGTGATCAAATTATTTGATTTCATCAAGAATGAGTAGGAGTCTTGTGTCTTCAAAAAGGTCAGTGCGAGAGCTATCATCTTCCTCGTATTGTACGTAGACGATATCCTCCTTATTGGGAATGATATTTTTATGTTGACCATAGTTAAAATATGGTTATCTAAAGAATTCTCCTTGAAAGACATAGGAGAAGTATCCTTTTTTCTAAAAATTATGGTCTATAGAGATAGACCGAATAGGATACTAGAACTTTCATAGAAGATGTACATAGAGGAAGTGCTAAAGAGGTTTAGCATGAAAAACTCTAAGAGAATTTTGGTACCCTTCAGACATGGCATTCATCTTTCCAAGAAGAGGTGCCCTAGCACACCTGAGAAAATAGAATGCATAAGCAAGAACCCTTATGCTTCAGCAATAGGAAGCCTCATGTATACCATGTTATGTACATGACCTGATATAACCCATGCTGTGAGTGTTACGAGCAGATATCAGTCGAATTCAAGTGAAGAACACTGGATTTCTATGAAATGTATCCTTAAGTACTTGAGAAGAACTAAGGATATATTATTGCTCTTTGATAATGGAGAACTCCAAGTCCAGGGATATACAGACTCGGACTTTATGTCCGATGTAGATGATCGAAAGTCGACATCTGAAAGTCCATTTATGTGTAATGGTGGTGCTGTCAGTTGAAAGAGTTTCAAGCAAACTATGATAGCGGATTTCGCCATGGAAGCAGAATACATCGCTGCATCAGAAGCTGCAAAGAAAGCATTCTGGTGCAAAAAGTTTGCCGCAGAGATCGGAGTGATGCCATCAAATGTCATTCCTCTATACTGTGACAATAATGACGCCATAGCTTTAGCTAAGGAGCTAAGGTCTCATCAGAAATTCAAGCACATCGAGCGGCGATACCACCTCATCCGTGAGTACTTCAAGAAGGGTTACATCGAGATCAAGAGAGTCGACTCTACAGACAATGCGGTGGATCCACTTACAAAGTCATTGGGCAAGTAGAAGATCGAAGCTCACCATGAGAAGATGGGACTTAGATTTGTAGCCAATTGGCTTTAGATCAAGTGAAAGTTTGTTAGATTTATGTGCCCTAGAAGCCAAAATTGGCTGACACTTGTAATACACTTTTAGGGACAAAATTATAATTTTATCTATAAATAATAAAATGGATTATTTTCTATCATAAATGTATTTTTAGTGTCTGTGATATATCCCTTGAGTTAATGGTAGTGATAATTCATATTTTCAAGAGTTGAAAATTTAAGACATGAATTTTCATTATTAACTCATAAAATGCTCCCGACCGTAGGATCATCATGAGGATGGTGATTGATCCAGAAGGTTGGTGTACAATCACTTATTTATATTAGATGAATCTTTAGTCTACGGTGTAGAGATACCGGAGTGAGAGTATAGGTACTCGTTAGAGAACAAGGGCATTGAGCGTGACCACCTCGAGCAGTCATAAGGAAGTCTACCTTCTCGTCGATGACTAACTCGAAGTTGCAGTGGTGTGTCTGGCTCTTTGACCTGAGGTGCATCGGCAGTTCACCTTGAGGGTGTTACAGTTTGACTACACCATGACTCGATCTCCTAGCCATTCGAAATCCTGAGGTGTATGTTGGCTATAGCATGTTCATTGCAGAAATTGGATTGCACCAAAAGAAAATCTATCTACCTCGGTGATGATCATGAGAATCAAGTCCATAAGTCCATGGCCATAGTAGAGTGAAATGATAGAAAGAGTTTCTATTATGGTTTTCACATCGGACTTGAATCGAATGATTAAATCATATGACAGAAATTAGGATTTGATGAGTTCACCTTAACCCTAATTTGATTGGGGCTCAAGATAGAAGAAATTAATCACACTGGTAGCTGCTCTGAGAGATTTATTTTCAATTTTCATGGGTCGCCACCATATACTGCTAGGTGTCACTGATGGATTTTGGGAGCAATTAGAATTATTTAGATGATCGATCATTCTAGTTGTCCGAATCAGAAGAGTTCTAATCCATTGAAAGGTATTTCGATGATGACGGTGATAGAGATCATAACATATCCCATTATCATACAGAACTGAACCTAACTAGATCACACAAACAAGGGTTTGGATTTGGATATCATCAATTGGACTAATCCGGTTCAATTGATTTGAATTAGATTCAATTAGGTTTAAGAAAATTATGCTAGCACATGATTGAGCCTAATATTCTCCTTCTACTATCATTAAAAGTTGTCTCAACTGAGCCAAATGTGTTTGTGCTCACTCAGGTACCTTTACTTGGTCTGACTGGAGCTTGTCTAGATCAGAAAAGGATTGTCTTAACTTATAAGATAAATTGTAGATAACATCTGCCAATTTCTGCTAATTCTTGTCTTTTGATTTTGGTCAAATATTGACCTTTGATATTTAGACATCTGCCCATGTGTCATACACCCATAAGAGACTCTTGCTGGACTAGTCAAGCTGCTAAATAGCAGGTGGACCAGGGGCACACGCCTAGGGAGGCGTGCGCCCATGGATAGGGATGCCTAGAGTCCCATACGGATGGGACTCCAGGTTGCTTGTTGGAATCAACTTAGGTAGGTGCCTAAGACTCAGGTTTGATCAGTCTTGGCACCACCTAAGGATGATTTGAGGGGGCTCTCATCTGATTGGATCAGGTGATGTCATCCCACCAATCAGATTTAGATCTGATTACATGAAGGAACGTGATTGGCTGGGATAATGTGGCATTACATGGTGCAGTAGGGTCTATATAAACCCTGTCTGTGCCTAGCTTTGATGTGGATCTCTCTTAGCCCACGCCCCAAGCCTGCTCCAGTTTGGTGCAATCCAGGCAAGAGAAAGGTGACGAGAAAGGAAGAAGGCAACACTGCTGCAAGAGAGGATTCCAGATTTTCAAAAGGAGTTTTGAAGATTCTTCAAATCAGATCTAGATCTGATATTTGGAGAGGTGATAAACAAGGAGAAGATCTCCAGATCTAGTTCGAGTGGATACCGTTAGAGGCCAGGTGCTTGCATGGCTAGATCCAGAATCTCAGGCAATCAGTAGGATCATCAAAGGATAATCTGATTCTCCAACATCAAGATACAAATTAAATTGGATCTAATTTATTTTTATTTTATTTATTAGATCTATAAAATCAGATCTAAAATATCTCAGATCTGATATAGATTTATAAGAGAAATTTTTGAAATATCTTTCTTGATCTAATCAGATTTGAATGAACCTGATCTGGTAAATCAAGATTTTTCCTTCAGTTGGGGTGCCTAAGAGAGTTGGGCGCCCCTCTAATTTTTTTTTTGAATCCAGCAAGGGAGAATGCACAAAAAAAGAGGTTTCTCACATGGAATAAGAGAAGAATTAATAAAAGAGGGGGCGGCACTCAAGGGAAGGTATTTTGGTCAACAAGGATTCTATCTTATAGAATCCTAAAGCAAAACTAACTCTCCTTTTGACTTGGTCTTCCAACAAATTGTCTTATGAGAAAAAGGAGGGAGAGAGATGCGTGCATGAACATCAGGGAGAGGAGATCTCATGCACAAAATAAAGAAAAGTGGGCATGGAGGGTGTGGGATAAAGTGGCACAAGGTTAGGAAGTCCTAGTCACACTAGGACTCCTATTTTGACTTGGTCAAACAAGGTCTTTTAACCAAACTAAATCAATTTTATTTCAACCTAATTAGAATAGATCTTAGTCCAACCAAAACCTTAATTAAATTAAATTAAATTAAATTTTGATTTAATTTTTAATTAAATTAGAGATTGGGCTGATACAAGTCCTAGTCTCACTAGAACTTCCAATTTGACTTAGTCCAACTTGATCTTTAGACCAAATAAAATTAGAATTTATTTAACCCAATTAAAATAGGTCTTAATTCAATTAAGAATCTAACTAAATTAGATTTAATTATAATTTAATTTCTAATCAGATTAGAAATTGGATTGACCCAAGTCCTAATTGAACTAGAACTAGTTCTTCCTTGCACTTGGCTTATCCAATAAGCCAATTAGACTTGATCCAATCAAGTCCAAACTAAATCTAATTAAATTATATTTAATTAGACTTAATCTCAGCCTTCTTGCTTAATCAAATTAAGTCAATTAACAATCTAATTGCTAATCGATTCTCCTGCAATACTTGCACTAGGTTAAACACCAATCATATTGATTGTTTAACCCTAGAACGATTCTTAATCATTGATTAATCATCCGATCAAATCATGAGCTCTAATGTGTGTGACCTCATAGGTTCGAACCTAAGTCGGTAGCACAAGAATAGATTTTTTTACCAATTAAAGTGATCATCTAGCAATGGTACCCGACGGTCGGATAGGTCGAATGTGTAGAACAACATCCTTAGAATCCATGTGGATATAGTTTCTATATAATTCATTCCCTTGACCAAAATGCTCGTAGGACACCTCAGAGTTTAACTGTCAACTCGGATCAGGTTGTCCACATTATATTTTAAAATATCAAATCCATCTAATGGATTATCCTAGCCAAAGTTTTGCTATATTGAAATAAAGTGATATATTCTTCTCCAACTCTTGGAGTGGTCAATTCCATCTTGATCACGCACCGACTTCATAAGTACTTAACTGTGCCCAGAAGCCTTCCGTTACTGAATTAGAAATTCAGTTAGTTCGGTACTAAAGCATAGTGAGTTGCTTGCAAGTCGCTGAGATGATCTCAGGTTTAAGGGATACTTATATTTATATCCCATCATATTCTTGATAGCAGAATGCTCTGAAGTTGGTGACGTTCCATGACAATGTACCCATACATCTCATCTATATGCCATACCAGTGTCTCCACACTTCTTGGTTAAGAGGATAACCAACCTATATGGCATACAGCGACCTATGCTCGATAGACACTGTTGTCCTTATTAACAGCTTATCATTTGGTCGTGAATAAATTTAAGGATTAATTGATAAATCCTCTCTTTATTGAAGCTAAATTATCCTAAGAACTTCATCACAATAATGAAGTTCATTAGAAGATAAATACTTATGATAAAAAATATCAAAAATATATTTTATTTATTAATGAATCAATTATAAATATAAAGTAGCTCAACCATCAATAAGATGACGATTGGCTTTGGGACATTTTCCAATAGAGAGAATCACTGAAAGATCGTTAAAACCATTCTAAAGTATTTAAAAAATACTAAGGATCAGTGGCTAATTTATGGTGAGTCGAATTTAAGACTTATAAGATTTATAGAATCTAGTTTCTAATCTGACAATGATGACAGCAAAAGTATATCGAGGTATGTGTTTATCTTTAATGGTGGAGCTATTTGCTTGAAGAATTTCAAGCAGCATACTATGGCCGACTCAGTTTGTGAGGTAGAATATATCGCTGCATCAGATATTGCCAAAGAAGCGGTGTGGCTGAGGAAGTTCATCACTGAGTTTGGAGTAGCTTCCTTTCTTGATAGTCCAGTTTTGCTCTACTGAGTGGTGCTCCTAAGCCTTGGGAGGCTACTGAAGAAGTCAGGATATTGACTCCGGGAGACTAAAACATGTATGGTCCTAGGGCTAGGATCGATTTTGATCCTAGGATGGAGGTTCAGTCCTCCACAATCATGAGATCCTAATTTGGATCTCATGAGGGCTATTTAGAGCATTTAGACTGGGTTAGGCCAAAAAATTTTTTATGGATTAGGATTTTATATATATATATATACACACACACACGTATATTGTAAATCCCAGAAGAGATATTGTAAATCCTAAAAAAAAAAAAAAGAGAGAAGAAAAATCAATAGAACCATTTTCTCCTCTATCTCTCTCTCATTTCTTCATGCCAAGATGTCCTAAAACGTGCCTCTCCAAGCTTGGAGGAAGGAGGAGCGTCCCAACCTTCTTTACAGCCTCAACAACATCAAGCGATTCTGCACAATAATCGGTATCAGCACCATATTGCCGAGGAGGCGTGAAGCCAGAGCAGGAACGGCGGGATTCAGCAGCGGAAGAACACAAAAAAAGAAAAATTATTTTGGGGGCTGGCAGGCCCCCCTTTCTTCCTCCTAGATCCGGCAGTGGCCGGTGATTGGTCGTCGATCCCAGGCTTAGCGGTCGCGAACCGGCACATGGAGGCGATTTTCAATGATCAGGTGGCCGAGCACGACGTGTAGAGACGGTTTCTGCATGCGGTTGGTCCGGTGGAGCGCATGCAGGACATCGGAGATCCGGAGGGGGCGGCAGTGGTCTTCTCCTTTGGGAAAGGTTGCAGACGGCGGTAGTGTCATCTCAGGTGGTGGCGCACGGGTAGCGGCACGCGCGTGCGAGCAACGACAACCAAGCCGACGATGGTGACGCGTGCGTGCAGCGGGAGACGGCCTGGAAGGCGGTAGGAGCAGGGGAGATCGGTCGGATCTTCCCCTTCTGGCGAGATGGCGCGTGGGTAGAGGTCCGATCTGGCAGCGATGATGCGAGATGGCGTAGTGGAAACTTGGAGAGCCGGCCGGGGAGAACAGATCTAGTGTCAAAGCAGGGCCTAGGGAAGAATCCGATGCGGTGGAGCACCGATCCGGCGGTGGCGGTGCCTGGATCCGACGATCACACGGTGGTGCGCTGTCGGTGGCGGTCCATGGCAGCAGGCAGCCGGCGAGATGGCACAGGGCCTCTCCGTTCTTCCTCCCGACGTGCAGGATCCGGCACAGTGGAGCTCAGATGCAGTGCACGGGCACAGATCAATCAGTAGCGTTCCATGGAGGCAGCAACGACGTGTCGCGGTGGAGATCCAACGGTGGTGGCATCCGGATCCGGTGGTCGATCGCACGGGCAGAGGTTGGTCGGACGGCGTTCCATGGAGGCAAGCGCAGGTCTATTTTGGTTTTGGACGGAATGGAGGAAAGAGCTTCGAAGGTTCAAAAAAAAAAAAAAAGAAAAAAAAAAGAAAAAAAGTAAAAAAAAAAAAAAAAAAAAAAAAAAAAAAAAAAAAAAAAAAAAAAAAAAAGAAAAGAAGGCTTTCAGCAAGAGAAAAAAATGAGTTTTTTTTTTTTTTTTAATAATTTTTTTCATATTATTTATGATTGTTCTTCTAAATGCAGCTTCTCATGATGTTAAAAGTAAAAATATGCGAAGGCTAGGTTGTTGGTGATATTTTTATTTGGCATATCAGAGGAGTGATCACTCAAGAGCTCGGCATTGAGGTGGAGCTGAAGATGCAACTATTTGGTCTGGTGGAAGGCTGTGAAAATTAGTTGGATGTATTTAGCGGTGCGATCAATTAGAGTCTTAGAGATGATAGAGATGGATGATCTATAAAGGTCCAGTAGGTTAGGGCTAGACGGCTATAGAGCGACGCAGAGACCAGACAAGGAGCATTGGAGTGCTGCAGTAGCGCTACCCTAGAGGTATAAGGGCTGAGAAAGGTTGACGGTGCAGCAGCCGAGAAGGATATCTCAGCAGAGAGTGTCAGAGCATCTTAGGAAGACCGAGAGTTGGTCTCAGAGGGAGCTAGGAGGTCTTAGGGAGCGCCAGGAGGTCTCAGATAGTCGAAAGTGTCCTAGATCAAGTTTCTTCTGCAGGAGCACCAGAAAGAGTTGCAATTCAGTGGAGGATGGTTTGTGCATAGCAAGAGAGGATCCGGATACTTATTAGGAGATGGTGTTGAGATGAGGTAGGGAGCGCTGGAGTGCTGCAGTAGTGCTTTCTTGAAGGCACGGGATTGAGAGAGGCTCGATGGTGCAATAGTCGAGGGAGATATCTCAGTGGACAATGTCAGGAGTCATTTCAGAAAGATCGAGAGTAGGTCTCAGGGAGAGCCAAGAAGTCTTAGGAGCCTCGGGATGAGATAGGTGGATCTGAGCCGAGGATAGGGTTTGAGCTGTAGTTCCTCTGGGTTCAACTGAAGTGATGGTTGGTGCAGGGGCAGAAGAGGAGAAGTGCTAGGATGAAATTTCTTAGAATTCAGTCACTGGATTTAGAGGAGTTGAATGAGCTCCTGCATATTTCGGAGGTGCCCATGGATTGCGGAGGTATCTGAGATGGCTTTAGAGGGATCTGTGGAGTGCGGAGGGTCTGAAGGAGCAGCAACGGTGATCGAGGTGTAGCGGCAGGCTCAATAGTGCAGCATTGAGTGATTGACCTCGGGGGACTCAGTGACAGAGTCAGATTCTTCTGCGGCATCAGATAGACTTCGGATCTGGTGGAGCACTGGAGTGGTGGCTTTATAGGTGGAGCTCCAGAGAGGTGGCTTCACAGGTGGAGCTCAGAGTGGTAGCTTCACAGATTGAGAGAAAATTTAGCATGAGTTCAGAGCGGAGGGGTGCAGGAGGATCGACATCTTAGCACCAGCATTAGTGATGCATAGTTCCAGGTGGAGCGGCATGTATAGGTAGATAGTCATAGTTCTGAGGAGATCGTGTCAAATGGTAAAGCATGTGCTAGTGCAGGAATGCTGTAAGTTCTCTAGGAAAGCCCAGGAAAGGTGATGCAGCTACTACGCAGAAGAAATCTTACAATCCAGGATGGTGTAGAGAAGCAAGTCAAGACTTCAGCTGTGGAGACGATCATCCCAAAGATCTCCAAGGGTGGACAGAAGCTGAAGAGAATTAGAGTTTGCACAGTGAGCATTTGGGTGCGCTGTAGAGCATAAGTTGGTGTTGCAGCCATAAGGTCAGAGCAGGAGAACATCAGTTCAAGGCCACTGAGTGCGGTGGAGCACGAGTCTCAGGAGCTGCGGAGCATAGGTCGATGTTGCAGCTAAGGTGTTAGATATCTGTGCCCTAGAAGCCAGAATTGGCTGACACTTATAATACACTTCTAGGAAAAAAATTATAATTTTGACTATAAATAATAAAATAGGTTATTTTCTATCATAAATATATTTTTAGTGTCTGTGATACATCCCTTGAGTTAATGGTAATGATAATTCTTATTTTCAAAAGTTAAAAATTTAAGATAAGAATTTTCATTATTAAGTCATAAAATGCTCCTTACTGTAGGATCATCATGAGGATGATGATTGATCCGAAAGGTTGGTGTACAATCGCTTCTTTATAGTAGGTGAGTCTTGAGTCTACGGTGTAGAGATATCGGAGTGAGAGTATAGGTACTCGTTAGAGAACGAGGGCACTGAGCGTGACCACCTCGAGTAGTCATAAGGAAGTCTACCTTCTCATCGATGACTGACTCGAAGCTGCAGTGGTGTGTCTAATTTCTTTGACCTGAGGTGCATCGGCAGTTCACCTTGAGGGTGTTATAGTTTGACTACACCATGACTCGGTCTCCTAGCCATTCAGAATCCTGAGGTGTATGTTGGCTATAGCATGTTCATTGTAGGAATTGGATTGCATCAAGAGGGAATCTATCTACCTCGGTGGATGAGGAGCAGCCCTATGATGATCATGAGAATCAAGTCCATAAGCCCATGGCCATGGCAGAGTGAAATAATAGAAAGAGTTTCTATTAAGGTTTTCACATCGGACTTGAATCGAATGATTAAATCATATGATAGAAATTAGGGTTTGATGAGTTCACCTTAACCCTAATCTGATCGGAGCTCAAGATAGAAGAACTTAATCACACAGGTAGCTGCACTGAGAGGTTTGTTTTTAGTTTTGATGGGTTGCCACCATATACTGCTAGGTGTCACTGGTGGATTTTGGGAGCAATTAGAATGATTTAGATGATCGATCATTCTAGTTGTCTGAATCAGAAGAGTTCTGATCCATCGAAAAGATGTTTCGATGATGACGATGATAGAGATCATGACATATCCCATTACCATATAGAACTGAACCTAACTAGGATCACACAAATAAGGGATTTGGATCTGGATATCATCAATTGGACTAACCTAGTTCAATTGATTTGAATAAGATTCAATTAGATTCAAGAAAATCATGCTAGCATACGATTGAGCCTAACGTTCTCCTTCTACTATCATTAAAAGTTGTTTCGACTGAGCCAAATGTGTTTGTGCTCACTTAGGTACCTTTACTTGGTCTGACTGGAGATTGTCTAGGTCATAAAAGGGTTGTCTTAATTTATGAGATAAATTGGAGACAACACCTACCAATTTCTATCATCTGCTAATTCTTGTCTTTTGACTTTGGTCAAACGTTGACCTTTGATACTTAAACATCAGCCCATATGTCATACACCTGTAGGAGAGCAGATAGGGGCTTGTCCCCTTGCTAGAAAATGGAAAGAAATGGGTGCATGCCTAGGGAGGCGTGTGCCCATGGATAGGGACACCTGGAGTCCCATACAGATGGGACTCTAGGTTGCTTCTTAGAATCAACTTAGGTAAGCACCTAAAACTCAGCTTTGACTAGTCTTAGCACCACCTAAGGATGATTTGAGGGGGCTCTCATCTAATTGGATCTGATGATATCATCCCACCAATCAGATTTAGATCTGATTATATGAAGCAATGTGATTGGTCGAGATGATGTGGCATTGCTTGGCGCAGCAGGGTCTATATAAACCCTATCTGTGCCTAGCATTGATGCAGTTCTTCCTTAGCCCATACCCTAAGGCTGCCCCTCTCCCTCCTCCATGCCATCTTCTAGTCCTCTCTCTCCTCTCCATGCCCAAGGAGATTTAGACTCTAGTTTAGTGCGATCTAGATAAGAGAAAGGTGACGAGAAAGGAAGAAGCCAGCATTGCTGCAAAAGACGATTCCAGATCTTCAAAAGGAGTTTTGAAGATCCTCCAAATCATATCCATATTTGGAGAGATGATAAAGAAGGAGAAGATCTTTAGATCCAATCTAAATAGATATCGGTAGAGATCAGGCACTTGCGTGGCTAGATCCAAAACCTCAGGTAATCAACTGGATCATCATAGGATAATCCGATTACCCAATAACAAGGTACAAAATTAAATAAGATTTAATTTATCTTTTATTTTATTTATTAGATCTATAAAATTAGATTTAAAATATCTCAGATCTGATTTGGATTCAAAAGAGAAATTTTTGAAATATCTTTCTTGATTCAATCAAATCTAAATGAACCTGACTCGAAAAATCAGAATTTTTTCTTCAACTAGTATCAGAGCCAGGTTCTAATAAATTATTTAGATATAATTTTATTTTAATTTTGATCTAATAATTAGATAATTTTAGATGTCACATGAGATGTGATTAGATCTAAAGTCAGAAAAATTAAAATTAAATAATTTAGATCTAAATTTTATAAGATGCATGACTAATTATAAAATAGAATTATTCTATACATAGTCTTGCATGATCATAATTTAATTTGATTTAATTATAATTTTAAATCTATTTATTTATTATTTTTTGATGTTATAATAAGATCTAAAAAATAAAAAATAAAATTATTTAAATTTTAGTTCATATGAGATATGATGAATGCATATTTAGACTAGCTATCGAATAGTTCTACATAATTATCTAGATTAGAATTTATTTTGATGTGATCATTTTAAATTTAATTTTTTAGATGAATTATGAGATAATTTAGATCTGAAAATATGCATGATATGATACATGGGATGTATGCAAAACATGTATAAAGTTAGATTAATTTTTATATATAAGATATATGATGTAGATCTAACTAGTTTTATAGATTTATATTTTTAATTAAAGGTGTTCCCCTTGGCCGTCCGATCATAAGAACAAAGTAGGGTTTAAATGCCCTCTTCTCCCATTCGATGGGGTGTTCTTATGATGTGTAGGAGTGCTGTGTGTTCGTCCTTAATCAAAAATCAAGAACTTACTTTCTGCAAAATCCTAGATCCTGAAATCCTAGGATTTTATTTACATATTTTATTTATGAACCCTAAACTTAATTAAGAATTAAGATTATGAAATATTAATTAGGTCTAAAATTAAGAATTTTAGATCTAAGACATATTCATAATATTGGGTTCGGGCTTGGGTAGCTCAATTAGGTCTAAGCGGTTGATCAAACTGAATCAAGAGTTGGTTAGATGGGATCAACAATGCTTAAATTGACCAGCCTAATAGGATTAAGTCTGGGTCAAGATCGAGTCACGTGAGTGATCGATCAAGCTAAGACCTAATTAGGCTCAGTGGTTAGAGTCTGGATTGTAGGCTAACCCGATTGGTTCTGGCTCAACAATTTGGTGTCTAAGGTAAGTTTGGCAGATACGATCGACTGATTTTTAATTGGGAGCTACTCGACTCGAATGCATTCTTGTCGAGTTAATGGCATATCCCTTCCACCGGTCTCACTTACCTGGCCATATTTGTTGGCTCAGTTCCTGATCTGAGGTGGTCAATAATCCGAGCTAACCCATGCCACTAGGTTAGTCATAATGGTTATGACTATGTCAAGTCTAGTTTAATGAGACCTAAATCAAATCTTCCTAAGAAAAGATTAAGTCTAAGGTCTTCCACCATTGTAGATGTGCGGGCCCTTCCCGGGGTTGATTGTTCTCGACTGGTTATAGTGGTTCAGTTGCACCAGAAAGATGCAACCATGTCTATTAGGCATTGGATGCTATGGGCTGGAGGATGGATTGGGCTCAATATTTTGGATACGGTGAGAGACTCAATTAGGAAATCCAATCTATGCAAATGGTGGGTCTGACTTAACTAAGGAGTGGATCAATATTTTGGGCATGGTGAGATTCATGAATTAGAGACCAAGTTTGGGTGCACCATGATTAGAGAATCATTGAACAAGAGTTGTTCACTCATTGGCTAACCCATCATCAATAACTGTTAGGTGAGGTGATGAGTCAGTTGGTGGGACCGCACCATCCACTAGAAATCATTAATCGTGGAGATTTTCGCATCTCTACAGAGGAAGTGTAGGGATCCGAAAGAAAATAGTGGAAAGCTAATTTATTTAAAAATAAAATTTTTAAACAAATTGGATCAAGTCTTAATTATAATATCTAACTAGAAACTTTGACTCTCTACAGAAAAATATGTCTGCATCCAACCCACTAGCACGTATCCTGGACACCCATAGACTGACCGAACCCAATTATAAAGGATTGGCTTCAGGAAACTTCAAAATTAGTTTTGGGATTTTGAGAAGTTAACTCATGTATTGGACCAGGACCCTCCCACCTTACCAGCTCATCCATCCTGCTGAACAGAGAGCGTCTCTTGGAAAAGTGGACAGACGAAGATAATAAGGCCAGATACTACATGTTGGGCTCGATGTCTGATGAGCTTCAGCGCCAACATGAAGATATTAAGGACTGCCTACCAAATGTTGGCTCACCTACAAGAGATGTTTGGTGAACAGAGTCGCGCAGCCAAGTATCAAGTCACTAAACGACTTTTTCAAGGCTAAAATGCGTGATGGGCAGTCAGTCCAAGATCATTGTCTGATGATGATCAAGGACTTGGAAGAGCTTGAGAAGCTCGGAGTGAAGTTGGATCTGGATCTGCAGAATGATATTAATTCTGCAATCCTTGACTGATGCATATGGGCATAGTTCATCATGAACTACCACATGCATAAACTTCAAAATTCCTTGGCCGAACTTATGAACATGCTGGTTACCTACTGAGCTTTCTATGAAAGGTTCTAAAGGCTCAGTTCTTGCTATGGAACGGACTTCTTCCAAAGAGAAAGTCTTTTGGAAAGAAAAAGAAGTCTGTGAAAAAGCAGAAGGATGGAAAGGAGGAAAGAAGAAAAAGACAGAGAATGAAGAAGAAGGCCGCTGACAAAGAAAAGTATTTTCCATTGCAACACTGATGACCATTGAAAGTGAAACTGCCCTAACCTGGCCACCCTGAAGAATAAGTAGGAGGCAGATCCTTCTGGAGGTATGCTCGTTATTGAGTCTAACCTTATGGTTTCTTATACATCCAGTTGGGTGCTTAACTCTTGTTCTAGTGCTCATTTGTGCACTTTCATGCAGGGTCTTGAGGGTAGCAGGAGGATGAAGGATGGTGAGATGATCCTGTGCATCAAAAATGGAGCAAGAGTTGCTACTGTGGCCATAGGAACATACCCTCTTTGACTACCATCTGGTTTAGACTTAGTATTAAAGGATTGTTATTTTGTGCCTATAACAAATAGAAATTTGATTTCTGTTTCATATTTAGTACAAGTAGGCTATGTAATTAGTTTTCTTAAGGACCATTGTAACATTCTTTATGAAAGAAATAAAATTGCAAGTGGTTTTCTTATTAACGGTCTTTACTAGTTACATATTGATGTATCTATTTTTAATATCGAGCAAAATATGAATGTCATAAAATCAAAACGATCTAGGGATAGTTCAAAGGACAGGTATCTATGGCACCTAAGACTAGGTCATATAGCAGAAGATAGGATTAACAAATTAGAGAAAATCGGACTATTGAGTCCGTTGACTTGCGAGTCATATCCAATTTATGAATCTTGTCTTCATGGCAAAATGACTAAGATCCCTTTTATAGGACGTGGGGAAAGGGCTATGGATCTTCTTGCCCTAGTACATACTGATGTGTGCGGCCCATTTGATGTGCCGACTAGAGGCAACTTTATCTACTTCATAACCTTTACTGATGATTTATCTTGGTATGGATATGTATATCTTATGAGACACAAGTCTGAAACTTTTGAAAAGTTCAAGAAATTCAAACATGAAGTAGAAAAGTAAATTAAAAAACCCATTAAGGTTCTTCGATCAGATCGAGGAGGTGAATACCTTAGTCAGAAATTCCTGGACTATCTCAAAGAAAATGGCATAGTCTCTCAATGGACTCCATCTGAAACACCTCAACTCAATAGGATTTCAGAATGGAGGAACCGGATCCTATTAGATATGGTCCGATCCATGATGAGCTTCACAGACCTCCCTGATTTTTTTTGGAAACACTGTTTGTTAACTACAATATATTTACTGAATAGGGTTCCTTCTAAAATCGTTCCTACCACACCATATGAGATATGGCATGATAAGAAACCAAGTCTGAGTCATCTTAAAATTTGGGGTTGTTCGGCTCATGTCAAAAGACAACAAGCAGATAAGTTAGACTTTAGGTCCTTTAAAGCTCGATTTATAGGATATCCTAAAGAGTTATTAGAATATTATTTCTATATTCCAGAAGATCACAATGTGCTTGTGAGTCGACATGCCATCTTTCTTGAAATAGTTTATTCAAGATAGCGGCATTGAAATACAGATCAAGCTCAATGAGAAAGTCTCACAAGAGCAACGAGCTAAGGACCAAATGGAACCAAATCAAGTTGAGCCAATACAATCACTACCTCCTCCACCTCGTAGATTGGAAAGGGTTTTCCATCCCCCTGAGAGGTACTTAGGTACTATCTCAGAGTAAGTAGAGAAAATGTTCCTTGTATGTAATGGAGTTCATGTTAATAATCCCAAAACCTATAACGAAGCAATATTGGATATCGACTCCGAGAAATGGTTAGAGGCAATGAAGTCAGAAATTGACTCGATGCACTCAAACCAAGTCTGGACCTTAGTAGATCTACTAGAAGGTATAGTACCTATTGGGTGTAAATGGATTTACAAAAAAAAGATTGGTGTAGATGAGAATGTGGACACATTCAAAGCTAGATTAGTGGCAAAAGGTTATAGTAAAGGCATTGACTATTAGGATACCTTTTCGCCAGTAGCTATGCTAAAATGCATCCACACATTGCTTGCTATTGCAACCTATTTTGATTATGAAATATAGAAAATGAACGTGAAAATGGCATTCTTAAATGGATATGTTGAGGAAGATATTTATATGGAACATCCACTAGATTTTACATCCAGTGATACTGATCACAAGGTATGCAAGCTGCAAAGGTCCATATATGGACTTAAGCAAGCATCTCGGAGTTGGAATACTCATTTCAATGATGTGATCAAATTATTTGGTTTCATCAAGAATGAGGAGGAACCATGTGTCTTCAAAAAGGTCAGTGGGAGCGCTGTTGTCTTCCTCGTATTTTACTTGGATGATATCCTCCTTATTGGAAATGATATTTCCATATTGACCATAGTTAAAATGTGGTTATCCAAAGAATTCTCCATGAAAGACCTAGGAGAAGCATCCTTTATTCTAGGAATTAAGGTCTATAGAGATAGACCGAATAGGATGCTAGGACTTTCACAGAAGATGTACATAGAGGAAGTGCTAAAGAGGTTTAGCATGGAAAACTCTAAGAGGGGTTTGGTACCTCTTCAGACATGGCATTCATCTTTTCAAGAAGATGTGTACCCTAGCACACCTTGAGGAAATAGAACATGCATGAGCAAGATCCCTTATGCTTCAGCAATAGGGAGCCTCATGTATGCCATGTTATGTACACGACCTGATATAGCCCATGCTGTGAGTGTCACAAGCAGATATTAGTCGAATCCAGGTGAAGAACACTGGACTTCTATGAAATGTATCCATAAGTACTTGAGAAGAACTAAGGATTTGTTGTTGGTCTTTGATAATGGAGAACTCCAAATCTAGGGATATATAGACTCGGATTTTATGTCTGATGTTGATGATCGAAAGTCAACATTTGCTAGTCTGTTTGTGTGTAATGGTGGAGTTGTCAGTTAAAAAAGTTTCAAGCAGACAGTGATAGCAGAATCCACCATGGAAGCAGAGTATATCGCTGCATCAGAAGCTGCGAAGGAGGCATTCTGGTATAAGAAGTTTGCTGCAGAGATCGGAGTGATGCCATCAGATGCCATTTCTCTATACTGTGACAATAATGGTGCCATGGTCCATATTAAGGAGCCAAGGTCTCACCAAAAATTCAAGCACATCGAGCGGCGATACAATCTTATCTGTGATTACATCAAGAAGAATTACGTCGAGGTTATAAGAGTCGACTCCGTAGATAATATGACGGACCCACTTATACAGCCGTTGGGCTAGTAGAAGATCGAAGCCCACCTTGAGAAGATGGAACTTAGATTTATAGCCAATTGACTTTAGGTCAAGTGGGAGTTTGTTAGATATGTGTATCCTAGAAGCCAGAATTGGCTGACACTTATAATACACTTCTAGGGGCAAAATTGTAACTTTGACTATAAATAATAAAATGAATTATTTTCTATCATAAATATATTTTTAGTGTCTGTGATACATCCTTTGAGTTAATGGTAATGATAATTCTTATTTTCAAGAGTTGAAATTTAAGACAATGAATTTTTATTATTAACTCATAAAATGCTCCTGACCGTAGGATCATCATGAGGATGGTGATTGATCCTGGAAGGTTGGTGTATAATCGCTTCTTTATAGTAGATGAGTCTTGAGTCTACGGTGTAGAAGACACCAAAGCGAGAGTATAGGTACTCGTTAGGAGAATGAGGGCACTGAGTGTGACCACCTTCGAGCAGTCATAAGGAAGTCTACCTTCTTGTCGATGACTGACTCGAAGCTGCAGTCAGTGTGTCTGGTTCTTTGATCTGAGGTGCATCGACAGTTCATCTTGAGGGTGTTATAGTTTGACTACACCATGACTCGATCTCCTAGCCATTCAAAATCCTGAGGTGTATGTTGGCTATAGCATGTTCATTGTAGGAATTGGATTGCACCAAGAGAAAATCTATCTACCTCGGTGGATGAGGAGCAGCCCTATGATGATCATGAGAATCAAGTCCATAAGCCCATGGCCATGGCAGAGTGAAATAATAGAAAGAATTTCTATTAAGGTTTTTACATCGGACTTGAATTAAATGATTAAATCATATGACAGAAATTAGGATTTGACGAGTTCACCTTAACCCTAATCTGATCGGGGCTCAAGATAGAAGAACTTAATCACACAAGTAGCTGCATTGAGAGGTTCATTTTTAGTTTTGATGGATTACCACCATATACTGCTAGGTGTCACTGGTGGATTTTGGGAGCAATTAGAATGATTTAGATGATCGATCATTCTAGTTGTCTGAATGAGAAGAGTTCTGATTTATCGAAAGATGTTTCGATGATGACGATGATAGAGATCATGATATATCCCATTACCATATAGAACTGATCCTAACTAGATCACACAAACAAGGGTTTGGATCTGGATATCATCAATTGGACTAATCCAGTTCAATTGGTTTGAATAAGATTCAATTAGGTTCAAGAAAATTGTGCTAGCACATGATTGAGCCTAACGTTCTTCTTCTACTATCATTAAAAGTTGTCTCGACTGAGCCAAATATATTTATGCTCACTCAGGTATTTTTACTTGGTCTGACTGGAGCTTGTCCAGGTTAGAAAAGAATTGTCTTAATTTATGAGATAAATTGAAGACAACACCTGCCAATTTCCATCACCTACTAATTCTTGTCTTTTGACTTTGGTCAAATATTGACCTTTGACACTTAGACATCTGCCCATGTGTCATGCACCTTTAGGAGAGCAGATAGGGGTTTATCCCCTTGCTAGAAAATGGAAAGAAAGGGGTGCATGCCTAGGGAGGCGTGCACCCATGGATAGGGATGCCTGGAGTCCCATACAGATGGAACTCCAGGTTGCTTCTTGGAATCAACTTAGGTAGGCGCCTAAGACTTAGCTTTGACCAGTCTTGGTGCCACCTAAGGATGATTTGAGGGGGCTCTCATTTAATTAGATTAGGTGATGTCATCCCACCAATCACATTTAGATCTGATTGCACGAAGCAATATGATTGGCCGGGATGATGTGGCACTGCATGGCGCAGTAGGGTCTATATAAACCCTATCTGCGCCTAGCTTTGATGCAGTTCTCCCTTAGCCCATGCCCCAAGGCTATCCCTCTCTCTCCTCCATGCTATCTTCTAGTCCTCTCTCTCCTCTCCATGCCTAAGGAGATTTGGGCTCCAGTTTGGTGCGATCCAAACAAGAGAAAGGTGATGAGAAAGGAATAAAGTAGCACTACTGCGAGAGATGATTCCATATCTTCAAAAAGAGTTTTGAAGAACCTCCAAATTAGATCCAGATCTAATATTTGGAGAGGTGATAAAGAAGGAGAAGATCTCCAGATCCAGCCTGAGTGGATATCGATAGAGGCCAGGCACTTGCGTGGCTAGATTTAGAACCTCAGGCAATGAACAGGATCATCACAGGGTAATCCGATTACCCAATAACAAGGTACAAAATTAAATCAGATTTAGTTTATCTTTTATTTTATTTATTAGATCTATAAAATTAGATTTGAAATGTCTCAGATTTGATCTAGATTCAAAATTTTTTTTTTGAAATATCTCTCTTGATCTAATCAGATCTGAACGAACCTAATTTAGAAAATCAGAATTTTCCCTTCATAAGGATGCAAGGTGGCTTCAATGGGACGGTGTCAGCTCAGAAGGTAGTAGGATGGTGCAGACGATTCATGCAGAGTTTGCCAAGGCTTGGGTCACCAAGGTGGAGATTGTTAGAATTAGTGATGTTCCCAAACCTTAGGAGGCCATTGGAGGAGTCAGGGTGTTGGCTTCGGGATACTAGGACATTTGTGGTCCTAGGGCTAGGATCGATTTTGGTCCTAGGGTGGAGGTTCAGCCCTCCATAGCATGAGGCCCTGGTTTGGGTCTCATGGGGGCTACTCAGTGCATTCGAACTGGGTTAGCCCAAGGAGTTTTTTATGGGTTAGGATTTCGGTCCATGTACATGTATATATATACATGTACATTGTAAACACTAGAAGAGAAGAGATAAGAGAAATCAATAGAACCATTTTCTCCCACATCTCTCCCTCTCTTTGGTTTCTTCACATGCCAAGGTGCCCTAGGGGGCGCACCTCCAAGCTTGGAGGAAGGAAGCGCGCCCCAATCTTCCTTCAGCCTCAACAACATTAAGGGATTCTGCACAACACTCTGGTGCTATTGCTCAAGTGAAGGAACCGAAGGCACACTAATGAATAAAGCACATTCTACGTTGCTACCATCTTATCCAAAAGATAGTGGATCGAGGTAATGTTGACCTTCAAAAGATCGATAGAAAGGAGAATCTGACCGATCCATTCACTAAAGCCATTATGGTGAAGGAGTTCGATGACTTCAAGTCAAAAATGGGTATTAGATACTGTACCAATTGGCTTTAGTTCAAGTGGAAGATTGTTGAAAATAGTATCCCAAAGCCAATCGTCAGTCTATTGATGGTTGAGCTATTTCTTGTATTTGTATATAAATTATAAATGAATAAATGTTATTCTAGCATTTTTATCATAAATTCTTTGTATCTTCTAATGAACTCCTATATTATGGTGAAGTCTTTAGGACTATTTAAAATCGATAAAGAAGAATTTATCGTTTAGTCCTTAAACCTATACATGACCAAATGATACGTTGTTACCAAGGACAATAATGTTTATCAACTGTAGGTCATTGTGTGCCATATGGGTTGGTTGTTCTCTTAACCAAGGAGTGTGGAGATACTGGTATAGCATGTAGGTGAGATGTAAGGGTACATCTGTACTGAACGTGACCAACTTTGGAGCTTTCTGCTATCAAAAATTGCTCTGAAGGAATATGGGTATAAATATTACTCTGACTTGACAACACCATGATGACTTCTAAGTAACTCACTGTGCTTTGTTGCCAGATCATTTGAATTTCTAATTCAATAACGAAAGGTTTCTAGGCATAGTCAAGTACTTGAAGAGTCAGTGTATGAATCAAGATGGGATTGACCACTCCATATTTTAGGAGTTGTATTGAATTGTGTTTCAATTTAGCAAAGCCTTAGCCAGGGTAGTCCTTGTTAGAGGTCATAGGACTGATTGTATTGAGACACAATTTGGATGTATTTTTTAGAGTTGGTAGTTTTGAAGGATGCAGTGCAAGATTTGCAGAGCAACTTTCGAAAATTTTTTTGAAAATAGAAAAGATGCAGCATAAGAAGTAATTAATCCAATTAATTATCCATTGATCATATCAAAATATTAAAACCAATACTAAGGATCTAAACATAATATGCATGCATTCATATAGATCTGAAAAATAAAACTATACAGCAAACTATTTACTACATTAATGTGTTCATAACACAATACCTTTTTTGTGAATGGTTGATCATCATGATCTGATCATCATCGAGGAGGTCCACTAGTCATGACATAGCCACATAGATGTCTGGCCTCCATGGATCATCCACACGAGGCTCCTGATCCTGATCAGATCCCTACGAGTGCTAGCTCAACATCGGAGTCTTTCAGGGGCTGTTTTGATCGAACGACTTTGATCTTCATCTATGGGCTTCACAAATGCCCTGGATTGCTGGTAGATGTAGTAGAGAGGTAGAGGAGGTTTTCTTTGAAGTTTTGTAGGCTTTGGATGCTCATAGCTCATGCAATATCTTTCCAAACCCTAGGTCAAATACGTAGGGCTGCACTTAATGAAAACCCTGCGCTGGCCCCTCTCTAATTTTTCTTTCTCATGGAAATTTTAAACTTTTTTCTTTTCCTTTTCATGCACAAGGGGGGACTCACTGTAAGTGCACCAACTGGCATCACCTCTCCCTGATATCAATTTATGTTCCATGATATCGCTTGAACGCCAATCATTCTTGGCATAACAAGCCCCGATACCATGTTGCGGAAGCCCCTGATCTTTAGCACGGACCTAAAGGAATCTGTGACGTTCTCTATGGGCAGTAAACCACCGATCCTCTACCTAGATTTATGATGGAGTGCCTCCCTTCTTGGGCTTGAGGGAGACGTCCCCCCTCTCTAGGGCTTTTTCAAGAACCCTGAGGTGGCAACTCTAGAGAGAAGAGAAGAAGAGAGAATTAAGGGAGAAAAGATCTATATTGATTCCAACCTTGAAAATCCTAATACAACATATGTATTTATACATAGCCATTATGCCCAACGAAAAACTTCCTTGGCTAACCTAATACATGAAAGCACTCATCGAACCCATGTACACCCATGTCTTCCATGCTCTCGTCCTCTAGATCTAATCCCAACCCATATATGAATTAGCCCCCTTAAGACCTCTCTAACCAGGCCTTAAGACCCCTAGGATCAACCCAGACCCTAGCCCAAAATAGACCCTCGCGTAACTCTGCCTGCGCACTGAGCCAGCTCAGTCTCAGCACTCAGTTGGCTAAGTTTCACTGGGTCGGCTCAGTCTGAAACTGAGCTGCCCAGTTTTGTGCCGTGCCAGCAGTCCCAAATGCACAGCTCTCTATTTTGCCTATGCACTGAGACTTAGCTGACCCAGTTTTGGACTGAGCTGGCTAACCTGTAGAAAATCTTCTTTCTGCAGTCTTCAAGCTCTAGCTTTGGTTTCTTGCTCCACCTTGTGTCTTAGGTCTCTGAAGCACCAACTAAGCCTCTAAAATCCTTGGAGCCAACGCCCTAGCTCCTCCCATGGCCTCCCAAGGCTTGGGAGCACCACAAATCCTCACAATCTCCACCTTGGTGTCCCAAGCCTTGGCAAACCGCTCGGAAATGTTCTCCTGCATGATCCTACTATCCCTACGCACTCGATAGCACCTTGTTCAATCATCACCTCTGCTAATTCTCTTCAACTATCATGCACCCTTGAGGTCTTTGGGATGACCGCCTCCACCGCTGAAGACTTTGGCTTACTTCTATGCACCATCCTAGATTGTGGGATCCCTTCTACTTAGCAGCTGCATCATTTTTTCTTAGACTTCCCTGAAGAACCTACAGCATTCCTGCATTAGCACATGTTATACCACCTGACATGATCTCCTCAGAACTGCGTCTGTCCTCCTGCACATGCCGCTCCTCCTGGCACTGTGCATCACCGGCACTCTAAACTCATGCCAAATTTTTTCTCCACTTGTGAAGCCACCACTGCAAAGCCTATATCCGAAGTCCACTTGATACCGCAGAAGTCAACTCTATCATCGAGTCCCTCGAGGCCAACTACTCAATGCTGCACTACTGAGCTTCTCACTGCACCTTGAACATCATTGCTGCCCTTTCGAACCCTCCATGCTTCATGGATCCTTTCGAAGCCATC
Source organism: Cocos nucifera (assembly GCA_006176705.1). Taxonomy (NCBI): domain Eukaryota; kingdom Viridiplantae; phylum Streptophyta; class Magnoliopsida; order Arecales; family Arecaceae; genus Cocos; species Cocos nucifera. The sequence goes on from QRFJ01002403.1 coordinate 68,244, forward strand.
TCGGATACCTCCACAACCTGCGGGCACCTCCGAAACTCAAGAGCTCATTCAACTCTTCTGAATCCAGTGACTAAACCCTAGAAAATTTCATCTTAGTTCTTTTCTTCGGTTCCTACGCTAGCCATCACTTTAATTACGCCCAGAGAACCATCCTCTACCTGAACCATGACTCTCCCTAGTGGTCCTACAGAAGAAACCTGATTCAAATACTCCTGACTACTAGAGACCTCCTGGTGCTCCATGAGATCTCCTTGGCTCTCCATGAGACCTGCTCCCGATCTTCCTGAGATGCCCCTAACACACTTTACTGAGATACACTCCTCGGCTGCTGCACCGTCGAGCCTCTCTCAGCCCCTGTGCCTCCAAGGTAGCGCTCCTGTAGCACTCCAGCACTCCCTGGCCTAATCTCCATGCCGCTCAATAGCCATCCAGCCCTGACCTGCTAGATCTCCATGGATCATCCATTTCCATCACCCCTAAGGCTTCGCAAATCCATGCTCTGATCGAACCGCTGAATATATCTCCAACTACTTCCCCACTTTTCTGACATCAAAGGACGTATAGTCACTTCTTCAGCCTTCCTTCGATCATTAATCCTTGAAAAATCTCTCTTCAACAGCCCCATACTGCCCATCTTCCTAGAGAATCCTAATGCTCTCTGCTGAAATATCTTCCTCGATTGCTACATCGTCGAGCCTCTCTCAGCCCTGCATCTTCAGGAAAATGCTGCTGCAGCACTCCAGCACTCCCAGCTTATCATATAACCGTTATACACCCCAGCCTTTCCACCAAGACCGATCAGCAAATCATGCACCAAATCCTTCCATCCTGAAAATTTTTTTTTCCGTTAATCCTCTCAACCTTCACCTTCAACCCGCTGCTCCCGGTTGGCCAAATCATAGCAACAACAAGGTAGCTTTGAGACATACTATGGAATCCTTGTGCAGATTTTTGATTTCACCTTGTACAATTTCTCCTTCTCTTCCATGCACCATCATGCTCTGATACCAAATGTAAGTGCATCAACTGGCATCACCTCTCCCTGATACTAATTGATGTTCCATGATATCGCTTGAACGCCAAACATGCTTGGCATTACAAGCCCTGATACCATGTTGCAGAAGCCCCTGATCATTAGCATAGACCTAAACGAACTTGTGACATTCTCTATGGGCAGCAAACCACCGATCCTCCACTTGGATCTGTGATGGGGTGCCTCCCTCCTTGGGCTTGAGGGAGATGCCCCCCTCTCTAGGACTTCTTCAAGAATCCTGGGGTGGCAACTCTAGAGAGAAGAGAAGAAGAGAGAATTGAGGGAGAAAAGATCTGCATCGATTCCAACCTTGAAAACCCTAATACAACCTATGTATTTATACATAGCCATTAGGCCTGATCAGAAACTCTTCTGACTAACCCAATACATGAAAGCACTCACCGAGCACATGTACACCCATGTCTCCCATGCTCTCATCCTCTGGATGTAATCCCAACCCATACATGAATTAGCCCTCTTAAGATCTTTCAAACCAGGCTTTAAGATCCATAGGATCAACCCAGATCCTAGCCCAAAATAGACCCTTGCATAACTCTGCTTGTACACTGAGCTGGCTTAGTCTCAGCACTGAGTCGGCTAAGTTCCACTGGATCGACTTAGTCTGAAACTGAGCTGATCCAGTTTTGTGCTGTGCCAGTGGTCCCAAATGCACAATTCTTTATTTTGTTTGTGCACTAAAACTTAACTGATCCAGTTTTGGATTGAGCTGGCTAAACTATAGAAAATTTTCTTTCTACAGTCTTCAAGCTTCAACTTTAGTTTCTTGCTCCACCTTGTGTCCCAGGTCTCCGAAGCACCAACCAAACTTTTGAAATCTCCGGAGCCAACGCCCTGGCTCCTTTTGTGGCCTCCCAAGGCATGGGAGCATCACAAATCCTGACACTCACGTAACGTGGTTTTTCACTCTGATTAATCGCACACGCCCCAAGGAATATCCTTTTTTATTTGCACCAAAATAGAGTCTTCTACGCGTGGGAGGATTAAGTTGTTATTCATTCAAACTCTCTTTGAATCGTAACAACTTGATCCTAATCCACTTAGGGTGTGAGAAGGCTAGGTGCACACCCTCTCTTGCATGAAAAGAAATCACGAGAAATCTTTTCTCGTGTAGCAAAAAGGGTGCATAGAAGAGAGATGTTGCATGGATAAGGTAGAGCTGGTTTCTGATAAGTACCATAAAATCATCAATAAAAATATTAATTTATCAATTAATTTATATTTATTTTTAAAAATTAATAATTAATTTATACATATTTTTGAGAAATTAATATTTTTATTAACTAAAAAATAATAAAAAAAATTAATTAAAAAATAATAAAAATAAAAAAAATAAAATATTATTATTAATAAAAAGAGCTTAATTTTTTGATCATAATGAAATAAATTTGAAGCAAATTGAAGCTAAAATGGATTAGATATGAATTTTTTTTAAAAAATTAAAATAAAAAAAAGAAAAATGGTTGAGCCGGCTCTGCGAGCCAAGCCACCAAGTCAAGCCAAGTCGTCAAAGTTGACTCAGCCATAGAAGTCAATCAGCCAGTCTACTATCCAAGTGTGGACCGTCAGCTCAACAAAAGTTAGCAAATCGGAGCCTGCCACATGGTGGACCAAGACCTCTAAGAGGTTTACAGTATTTTATCATGACACGGGGCATTTTTGTCATTTCACTCATCGAAACACATGTGCTAATTGGTTGCGGTGTGTGGTGCGGTCGGTCCACGTGGTTCATGGCAATAGTAAGTGCACAATCATGCAGCTGTGGTTACTTGCGGTCAAGATCCGATAGTGGTGGTTGGTTCTAGTTTTAATTTAAACTCTAGGTTACGATCCGACGACAACACTCAACCCAGAAGATAATCCAATGGTCCAAAAAGCTCCTGACTTGATTAAAACATCCATAACTCAATCTAACAGCCAAATTTCCTCTTGATTAAGGCAATCGGATGGCTAGAATTTAATCTGACCTGATCTGGACTGATACACATCCGATTTTAGCATTTTTTGGATCGTTTGATCCATATCTGATGGACAGATTTCATCCAGAGCAATAAAATTCATCCAGAACTCTTTTTAATCTAAATTTTACTTAGATTTCTTCCTATTTTGATGATTAAAACGTTCTTTAGTCCCACATTGCATGCAGAAAAACTCTCTAGCCTTCCAACACATATAAATAAGACCCCAGGCCGCTAGAGTTCAGTGTCTTCGATTAAGATGAAGCTTTGGTATAGGATAGAGCTAGGCTTTGGATTAACGACTGCTTTGAGGCAACTGGTGCCGAGAGAAAGAGCTGGGCTTCTACACCATCTTTCTGCCAATGCCGATCAAGATCAGAGATCAGCCTATTTTAATTTTTTTTCTTTTTAAATTCCATGTATTTAAATTCTAAAATTTTAATTAATATAAATTTTATTTTTATATACTTTAATTTTAGCTTTTTATTTTTATTATAATTTAATTTTATACTTTAATTATTGATTTTTATTTTATTGCAAGTAGATACTAAGATCTAACTAGTAGATCTTAGTACCAAGTTTAAATTTCTGTTTCTTTTAATTTTATTTTTTTTTTATTTTTCAACTTCATATTTAATTTTAAAATTTTTTTCTTTTCTTTTTTTTAATAAAATTAAAAATTTTAAATCTAAAATACTACCTTCCTTATGGATTCAACCTAACTCACCACTTGCTACCTATTTTTAATTAATTTAAGAAGTTGGATTTAAGCTGATAAACATGATGTCTTAACGATAATATCACGATCTATTGAGTTTTTGGTGTCGTTGTCGGAGAAGGCATTAAAATTTATTTCTTTTGATTTCTTTGATTTTTTTTTGTAAACTAATTATAAATAAAATTTTATTTTTTAAATTTTCTATAAATATTGCTTGCTAACTTTTTTTCTTTATTTTGTAGAAAAAAAGAGAAAAAAAAGAGAGAAAATAAAAAGATTAGGACAAAGAGAAAGCTTCTAATCCTGCTTGGTGAGATCAATCCTAACCCTATTTTTTTATTATTTATCTTATATTTAAATTAATCTAAAAAATATACTTAAACCTAATTAAAAATCTCATGACAAGATTAGGAACCCTAACTACTTAGAGCATGCATCATATTAGTTTTATTTTTATTTTCATTTTGGTGATCGCTGGAGACAAGGTGAGCATCGCAACTTCAATTAGTTGCATGCATCTAGTTTAAATTGCATAGAACCACTTGATTGAATTTTTTTTTTTGTATATAACTCAACTTAAGCGCAACACTTAATTAAATAAGATAAGGTGGGAATTTGATCATCCTTCTTTGGCCCACAAACAACCAACCAGCATCCTGCATTGACCTAAGCCTTTAATTTTAAAATCAATTAGGCATCAGTCCTAGGAACTCAAGCTCATTAGGATAAGAAATCCTAAAAGTTAAATTGGATTAGGGTTAGTCAACTTAACTAATGTCTAGGAAAGTGGTTCAGAGACGACTGGGCCTGAAGGAAGGTGGTTACTTAATTGATTCCATTAGCTTACTTGGCCAAATATAATTGGTGTCTAAGACAAGCAACGGGGGGACTCTCACCAATCTTACACTTATCTGGCCAATTGATTGGCTGATCTTACACTTGGAGGGCTTGAAGGTGACCTTAGCAGTTAGGAGCTGTCTAGATCTAGGATAATCCTTAGTTAGGATTGATTGACCAACTTAATTACTAATTAATATTAAACCTAATTAAAATTAATTATCTCCTAATATTAAATCTAATTCTTCTCTCTCTTCTTAGCTCTAGGACTCCTTAGGACCTCTTCTTTCTTTCTTCTCCTTTCTCCTCTAAAAATAAAATAAAATAAAATAAAAATTAAATTAAGCTAACTAAAAAAATTATTAAAAATAATAATTAAATTAAATTAAATTAAAAATAATAATTAAATAAATAAAATAATAAAAAAATATTTTTTAAAAAATAATTTTTTTAAAAAATAATAAAAATATAAAAAATAATAAAAATATAAAAAAAATTTAAAAAAATTTTGAACCATACGTTAGGGTTACACTAATACATGCACAATAAGAAATTACTTTTTCTGATTTAGTTGAATTTAATTGAATGATTGATTCATATTAAACCAGATAATCAAATGACTGTCTTGAACCTAATAGCCCAAAAATTAGATAAAGTTGACCTTCTTGCCCAAAAATTAGATCAATTTCTAACTCTAGGTCAATAAACTCCTGCATAATTCATATCACCTTCTAATTATCAGGAGACTTATTCAATCTGTGCTAGCCCAATCCATCATGTGAGTGAATGTCCTATGGCTGCATAATTTTCATCTTTTATTCAAGAACAAGTCCAAGCTGCTCAAGGCTACTCCAAGCCGGTTAATGACCTATTTTTAAATTTATATAATTTTGGTTGGAGCAATCACCCTAATTTTTCTTGGATACCTCAACAGACTCAGGCTTAGACCCAAATTTTACTTATCCAAAACTATCAAAATAGGCTCCAATACCAAAACTATGCCTATAATAATGGTCAGTCTAGTCAGTTTACTCAGCCATCATATAACAATCGGCCATCATACCCACCTCCTCAATAGATCAATTTAGCCGACGATAGATTTAACCAACTTCAATAATTAATTTTGAATCAATAATAATCTATTGCCAGGCTAGAAGTACAAATAGGATAATTAGTTGAGTCTTACATGAGGAGAGAACTAGATTGATTGCCGAGCCAACCGATTCATATAAACAACCCATCCATTATCTACCAACCACCTAGACTAAATTATCAATCTAATGTCCTACCTAAGAATCTCCAATTAGCAAATGCCAAAGTAATTTTTGAACTTAAAAGTTATAAGATTCTTATGGATCCATACTAAGATCAGGTGAGAGAGGCTAGTACTAATGCTAGCCAAGATAAAAATATTGAAGAAGAAATTAGCACTGAAACTAACCACATAGAAGAACCTAAGTCTGAAACTAGTACTGATGCTGGTTCTAGTATAAATGAGATAGATAAAGGGGAGAAGAGAATAGATGATTTACCTGAGACCTATAAACCAAAAGTCCTATTCTCTTCAATCTTAGAAGTTGGTTCTTACAAAAGTCAAGAGGCATATAATGAAAAACCAATGGAGTTATTTAAGCAAGATCATATTAATTTACCTCCAGAATTAAAACCTTCTTTAGTCACCCTTCCAGTATCTATTGAATTAAACTTAACTCCTAACTCAAAAACTCCATTTATGATTATTTTAGAAGAATAAATAGGAGAAATTCTTAAAAAATAAGGGACTGAGAATGGGGTCACAAAATATGTTCCCAAATTTAACAACAAATATATCAATAATGGGATTATAAATCAACTTTCTAAAATTGATAATTTAAAATCATTAGAATTTATCAATCCAATTTTTGACACAAGATAATAAGCTGCTTTATGTTTGGCTGAAGATGATAAACTTAGCACTTGTTGGGAGGCAACCCAATTTTTAGTTTTCTTTCATCTAATTTATTTTTTTAGCTTATTTTCTTTTTAGGACATGTTAAATGAGGGAGAGCCCATATTTTCAAAGGCATGTGCTAGACCAAGAACATACTAAGTTAGGTGTATTCTTTCATATTCTTTATTGCATTCTTTATTTTTTCTTCTCTATTAAGAACAATGTCGATTAAGTTGAAAAGAATAATAATAAAAATTTTTAATTTTTTTAAGTCCTCGAAGAAGTTAGTATTTAGTATTTTGACATCTGATTATCCTTAAGAATCAAATTGAACTAAGCATTTTTAAAAGAAAATTGATGTACGGATTAGAGAATTTATGAGATATTGAGGGATCAAGTATTAAAAAAATCCAATAAAGAGTTAAGTCTTGAACATAAAAAGTTTTTTCTTTGAGCATTTTTAATCTTTTCTACTAGCATCAAAGAAAAGTCTACTTTTTATGGGCTTGTGTAGGATAACAATACATTTCTTCATATAAAAAAATTATTAAAATAAAATAGTTTTCAAGTATTTCTCACTGAGTAATCAGACCACTTTGCTTAAGCAAGCATTGAGTTTCGCATCAAAAAGTGGAAAGAATGAAGAAGCTCATTATAAAGCTAGTCTTAACTTATAGCCTGTTTGATTCGAGCTAGTAAGCCTGAGGGGTATTCTATACGTAGTATTTTAAAGCCAACTGGTTTGAAAGTCATTGACCCAAGACTCGCTACATAGATCAAATAGAAAGCTTAAGGGGTTAAGACACTCAATAGTGGTACAACATTAAAAAAAATAATTTTTCATCGAGTAACTGGATCCCATTGCCTAAGTAAGCAATGATATTCGCATAAAAAAGTGGATAATATAAAAATAAAAATTAATAAATGAAGGGTGGAAGTAGCAATACACTTGTCCATATGAAAGTTTAGATAAATTAGAGATGAAGGTAGGATGATTTAAAAAAAATTCAAAAACATTTAATGTTCTTCACTTAATTTTTTATTGGTAAGTATTAATATCCCAATGATATATCTTACTTATACTCTACTGAATATCAATGGCCATTTTGAAAACTGCTTAGGTAAAATTTGAAACTCTAAAATTAAAAAGTATTTAAAACTAAATTCTTTCTTTACTCGAGGATGAGCAAAGCTTAAGTTAGAAGGTGTGATAAGTACCATAAAATCACCAATAAAATCATTAATTTATTAATTTATTTAAATTTATTTTTAAGAATTAATAATCAATTTATACATATTTTTAAGAAATTAATATTTTTATTAATTAAAAAATAAAAAATTAATAAAAATAATAAAAATAAAAAATAAAATATTATTATCAATAAAAAAAGCTCAATTTTTTTATTATAATGAAATAAGTTTGAAGTAAATTGAAGCTAAAATGGATTAGATATAATTTTTTTTTAAAAAAAATAAAATAAAAAAAGAAAAATAGCTCAGTTGGCTCTGCAAGCCAAGCCACCAAGTCATCAAAGCCAACTCAACCATAGAAGCTGATCAGCCGGTCCATAATCCAAGTGTTGATCGCCAGCTTAGTAGAAGTCAGCAAATCGGAGCCTGCCATGTAGTGGACCAAGACCTCTAAGAGGTTTACAGTATTTTATCATGGTGCATGGGGCATTTTTGTCATTTCATTCATCAAAACACGTGTGTTGATTGGTTGTGGTGTGCGGTGCGATCGGTCCATGCGGTCTATAGGAACAGTAAGTGCATGATCATGTGGCTGTGGTTGCTTGCGGTCAAGTTTCGACGATGGTGGTTGGTTCTAGTTTTAATTCAAACTTCAGGTTACGATCCGAGGGCCGTGCTCGACCTAGAAGATGATCCAACAGTCCAGGAAGCTTTCGACTTGATTAAAATACATAGAACTTGGTCCGATGGTCAGATTTTCTCCTGATTAAGGCAATCGAATGGTCAAAATTTAATCCAACCTGATCTGGGCTAATACACATCCGATTTTGGCATTTTTTGGATCGTTTGATCCATATCTAACGGCCAGATTTCATCCAGAGCAATAGAATTCATCCAGGACTCTTTTTAATCCAAATTTCACTCAAATTTCTTCCTATTTTGATGATTAAAATATCTTTTAGTCCCACATTGCCTGTAGAAAAACTCTCCAGCCTTCTAACACTTATAAATAAGACCTCAGGCCTCCAGAGTTCAGTGTTTTTGATTAAGATGAAGCTTTAGTATAGGGTAGAGCCAGGCTTTGGATTAACAGCTGCTTCGAGGCAACTGGTGCCAAGAGGAAGAGCTGGGCTTCTACATCATTTTTTCGCCAATGTCGATCCAAGAACAGAGATCATCCTATTTTAATTTCATTTTCTTTTCCTTTTAAATTTTATATATTTAAATTCTAAAATTTTAATTAATATAAATTTTATTTTTATGTACTTTAATTTCATCTTTTTTATTTTTATTATAATTTAATTTTTGTACTTTAATTATTATCTTTTATTTTATTGCAAGTAGATGCTAAGATCTAACTAGTAGATCTTAGTACCAAGTTTAAATTTCTGCATCTTTTAATTTTTATTTTTTTTTTATTTTCCAACTTCACATTTGATTTCAAAATTCTTTTTCTTTTTTTATAAAATCAAAGATTTTAAATCTAAAATACTACCTTCCCTATAGATTCGATCCGACTCACCACTTGCTACCTATTTTTAATTAATTTAAGAAGTCAGATTTAAATAGATAAACATGATGTCTTAATGATAACATCACGATCTATCAGTTTCTTATCTATGTTTGAATCTTATTCAAACTAAAATCAATAACAACCAAACGTTATCCATAAGGGTCATGGAGAAGGAGGGCGTGAGACTCTTCTATGCATGGGAAAACATACGAGAACTCTTTTCTCATAGAAAATATGGGTGCAAGAAGGGAAGACTAGTCAAACTAGTCTTAAATTCAAAACTCATCCAATTGAACTAACACAAATAGATTTGGTTAGGCTCAATTTGATCATATTAAATCCAACATAATTAAGCTTAATTAGGCTTAATTAAATTTTAAATAAATTAGAAATTGATCAAGCCCACCCCTTGATCAAATTACGGATCAAACCTTCTTAATGATTAGGTCAACTCATGACCTAATTGGATCAAACCCAATTTAATTGGACTTGAACCAAAAATCATAACTCAATCAAACTGAGTTAATTAGTGATCAAAATACTAATTAAATCTCTCATAAATCTAGAGTCCAAATCCAATGGGTGTTCGAACAATAGAGTTCCATCAAAATGAAACTCTTGATCGAAGAGTCCCAAACTAGTGGGACTCTTGATCCCAATGTCCGAAACAAGTGAAACTCGTGATTGTAGAGTTTCAAACATGTAGGACTAAGAGTTCTAAAGCAATAGGACTCTTAGTCGAAGAGTTCCAGTCTAGTGGGACTCCTGACTGAAGACTCCCAAACATTGAGACTCAGTGTCCTAACCTAGTAGGACTCCCGATCGAAGCATCCTAGTCCAGTAGGACTCTTGTCCATAGAATTCCAATCGAGTGGGACTCCTCACTAGCCATCAGATCAGGTAGGAACCTCTAATGTGTGTGACTCTGCAGGTTCGAAGCTAAGTTGTTGGAACAGAAACCAATTTCTATACTAATTAAAGTAACAATCTAGCAATAGCATCCGACGTCCGGATAGATCGAATAGTTACAATCATAACATTCAAAACCTACGTGAATATGGTTATCGTATAATTCATCCTTTTAATCTCTATGCATAGGATGAATTTAGGGTTTGATTGTCAACCCTAGAAGATACATCCAAATCATGTCTCAAAGCAATTATTCCTATGACCCCTCATAAGGACTACTTTGGCCAAGGCTTTGCTAAATTGAAACACCATTTAACATAACTCCTGAATCCAGGAGTGGTCAATTCCATCTTGATACATGCACCGACTCCTTAAGTACTTGACTGTGCCTAGAAATCTTTCATCACTAAATTAAAAATTTTGGTAGTCTGGCACCAAAGCACAGTGAGTTGCTTGAAAGTCACCATGGTGATCTCAGATTGAAGGGATACTTATACTCATATTCCATCAGAGCTAATCTTGACAAGAGAAAAGCTTCAGAGTTGGTCACATTCAGTGTAGATGTATCCATACATCTTATTTGCATGCCATACCAGTGTCTCAACTCTCTTTGGTTATAAGGATAACCAATCTATATGACATACAATGATCTATACTCGATAAACGTTATCGTTCTCACTAATAACGTATAATTTGATCGCAAATAATTTAAGAACTAAATGATTAATCCTCCTTTATCGAATCTAGATAATCCTAAGGACTTTATCATAACATATGAGTTCATTAGAAGATAACAGAATTTATGATGAAAAATATCAAAATAATTTTTATTAATTTATAATTCATATGCAATTATAGATGTATAGTCCAACCATCAATAGACTGATGATTGGCTTTAGAATATATTTTTAACAATCTTCCACTTGGACTAAAGCCAATCAGTGCAGTATCTAATACCCATCTTCGACTTAAAGTCGTTGAACTTCTTCATCGCAATAGTTTTAGTGAATGGGTCGGCTAGATTTTTTTTTCCATCAATCTTCTGAAGGTCGACGTCACCTCGATCCATAATTTCTCGGACAAGATGGTAGCAGCGTAGAATATGCTTCATCCGTTGGTGTGCCTTGGTTCCTTCGTCTGAGTAATGGCTTCAGAGCTGTCGTAATAGAGCAGAACTAGACCATCAAGAGGATGCTACTCCAAGCTCAGTGATGAATTTTCTTAGCTATACTGCTTCTTTGGCAGTATCTGATGCAGCGACATACTCTACATCACAAACTGAATCGGTCATAATGTGCTGCTTGAAACTCTTCTAGTAGATGGCCTCACCATTAAGGATAAATATATATCTCGATACACTCTTGCTATCATCATGATCAGAATGAAAATTGGAGTCTGTGAACCCTACAAGTTTCAAGTCCGATTCACCATATACAAGCCACTGGTCCTTAGTATTTCTTAAATATTTTAAGATGATTTTAACAACCTTCTAGTGGTTCTTCTCTGGATTAGATTGGTATCTACTCACTACCCCTAGTGAGTATGCCATATTTGGTCGCGTACATGTCATGGTATATATTATAGAATCCACTACCGAAGCATATGGTATTCTACTCATATGCTCTCTTTTTAGAGGTGTTGTCGGACAATCCCTCTTTGAAAGAAAAATTTCATGGCCTATCGGTAGATAGCCTTTCTTAGAATTCTCCATGCTGAACTATTTCAGCACAGTATCAATGTACGTAGATTGGGACAATCCAAGCAACCTTTTAGATCTATCTCTATAGATCTTCATCCCTAGGATGTAGGAAGCTTCTCCCAGATCTTTCAAGGAGAACTGTGATTACAGTCAGATCTTTATTTCTTGCAATGTAGGGATATCATTCTCGATTAAGAGAATATCATCCACATCGAGAATGTCATCCACATACAATACTAGGGAATACTATTGCTGGACTATTAGCCCACTTGTATATGCAGGGCTCCTCTTCATTCTTAACGAAGCCATATATTTTGATTATTCTATCAAATCGTATGTTCCAGCTTTGAAATGCCTGCTTCAGTCCATAAATGGACCTCTGAAGCCTACACACCTTAGACTCATCTACGGATGTGAATCCTTCAGACTGTATCATATATATCTGTTCATCCAACTCTTTATTTAGGAAAGCTATTTTTACATCCATCTGCCAAATTTCATAGTCCAGATGGGTAGCAATGACAAGCATAATCTGAATAGATTTGAGCATTACCATAGGAGAGAACGTCTCATCATAGTCAGTACCATAACATTGACGATGTCCTTTGGCAACCAAATGGGCTTTATAGGTCTCCATCGTTCCTATCTATGCCCCTTTATTTTTGAAGATCCACTTACACCCTAACTTTACCCCTTCAGGTGGGTCAACCAATGTCCATACATCATTGACTTTCATAGACTCCATTTCAGATTTCATGGCCTCAAGCCATTTCTCAGAGTTGGATCTCTGCATTGCATCCATGTTGGTGATTAGATCCTCATCATTCTCATTGAGTTCGATAGGATTCCCATCTCGGACCAAGAAACCATAGTATCTATCCGATTGATGTGGTACTCTACCAGATTGCCTTAAGAGTGCATCTACAATGGGTTCTAGTTTTGATCTAATCAGATCTAGCTCAGGTTCAATAACTTGTGTCTATTCTTTCATATGCCAAACTTCATCAAGTTCGACCTTAGAGGCATTAGTTCCTTTACCAAAAAACTTCTTTTCTAAAAAAACTGCCTTAAGGCTAACAAACACTTTTTGCTCATCAGTAAAGTAGAAGTAATACCATTTGATTTTTTTTAGGTAATCTATAAAACTATACTTACAAGACCTAGGTCCAAGCTTATCTATCATTAAACGTTTGACATAAGCTAGACACCCCCAAACCCTAAGGTGTGAGAGCACTTGCTTACGCCCTGTCCATATCTCATATGGTGTTTTATTAATAAATTTACTCAAAACCCTATTTAGAATGTAACAAACTGACTCAAGCACATATTCCCATAGGAAGATCAGCAAACTCATCATGGATCAAACCATGTTTAAAAGGATCCGATTCCTCCTTTAGACACACCATTATGTTATGGTGTTCCAGGAGGGGTCCATTACGAGAGAATCCCATTCTCCCCAAGTATATCAAAAACTCATTGAAAAGGTACTCACCCCCTCGATCAGACTGAAGAGTTTTAATACTCTTCCCAATTTGCTTCTCTACCTCATTACGGAATAATTTGAACATTTAAAATGACTCTGATTTATGCTTCATTAAATAGTTGTACCCATACCTCGATAGGTCATCTGTGAAGGTTATGAAGTAGAAATATCCACCTCTGGTACTTAAGCTCATGGGTCCATATACATCTAAATGTATTAGACTCAGGAGTTCAGTGGCTCGTTCAGTGGCTCGTTCATCTTTTCCAGTAAAAGGTGACTTGGTCATCTTACCAAGAAGATAAGACTCACAAGTTGGATGTGATTCACAATCATTAACCTCAAGAATTCCTTCTTGAGCTAACCTGTTAATTCTATTCTTATTAATATGACCTAGCCTACAGTGCCAAAGGTAGACTTCGGACACATCTCTAATTCTAGGATATTTATCGAAGGATTGAACCACGTTAACAGGTATAGATAGTAAATAAATTTTGTTATTCAATTATCTAATAAAAATTATAACACCATTCAAAATGATAATACAATTTTTTTTTTTATTAATATTTCATAACCATTCATGGCCAAAAGCCCTATAGAAATGATGTTCAATAAGAAAGTTGGACAAAAATGATATTTATTAAGAATAACTTTATTTGAATTGATTACAAGGTTCATGATTCCTAAAGTTAGAATTGAAACTTGTCTTCCATCTCCAACGTTCAGAAACTTATCACCTTGATCAAATCTCCTACTAACCTGCAAGCCCTGCAAAGAATTATAAATATAATAAGAGCTTCTAGTATCCAATACCCAGGCAGTAGAATCAAATAAAAAAAAATTAAAAGGTGTTATCATATAATTATCTTGCCCAGCAACCACTTGCTTCCTCCTTGACCTGTTCGGGTCTAGAGACGCAATGTACAGAGGATAGTTCCTCTTTCAGTGCCCCTACTTCATGCAGAAGAAGCACTCCGCCTGGCTCTAGTTGGGCTTGTGCTTCTTAATCTGACCCTATGCAGTCGTCCCGATATTAGGCTGCACCTTCTTGTTCTTCTTTCCTTTCTTAAAGGGTCACCAACTAGAAGAAAACCCTCCCACTACATTCACCATCTCCTTGTGGAGTTTGTGATTCTTCTCAAAGTTTTGTAGAAATTCTAACAAGCCGTGGTAGTTGACTGCAGGCTTTGTCATTCTAAAATAAGTCAGAAAAGGGAGGAAGGACTTGGGCAAGAAATTAAGGATCACATCCTTATCGAGCTGCTCGTGCAGGAGAAAGCCCAGCTTACTAAGGTGCTCAATCATCTCGATCATGTGCAATACATGATCGATGATGGAGGCCCCATCCCTCATCCAAGTGTTGAAAATGGCACAACTTATTTTATGCCTTTCAACATCGTTAGGCGTACCGAAGGAGTCATTCAACATTTGAAGCATCTCTTGTGGCTAGACATTTTTGAACCTATGGCTGAACTCATCGTTCATTGCCATCAGCATTATGTACCAAATGATGGTGCGATCATTGAGCCAATTTTGATAAGTATCTCATATCGCTCCTCTAGCATTCAAAGCTGGCTCCTCAACTGCAGGATCCATTACTATATAAAAGATCCGCTCATGCTCCAGGATGATTTTCAACTTATGATATCAGCTATCGAAGTTGGATCCCATTAATTCGTCATTGTCTAACAATGACCGAAGTGATAGGTTAATGGCCATTTATGCACAAAAAGAAAATCCAAACCTAATTAGTATATGAATTAATTATCCTAAAGACTTAGACTTTAGTCTAAAGATTCTTGCACTATTTTATATGAATTGGTAGCCTCTACCTCCAATTTAAGAAATTACTTTGATTCCTTAGTGGGTATTAGAATCTACATAGACTACACACAAGCCTAACTTTGGTTAGTCAACCCATGTGCACCTATGGGTAGGTTCAAAATCAATTATTTCTTTAAACAACTTTTAGTAATATTAATTTTACCCCAGAGACCTAATTAGTAGGCTTTGGCCTCTACTGAAAAAGTTTGGTTAGGTCCTACCATTAACATGACTATATTTGATCTTAATTATCTAATAAATGATCAAGCCTGACTTTGGTCGGCCAACTTAACCACTATCAGAAAGACTTAACCAAATTATCATTTGATGAATGATAATTTCATTAGTCAATAATCACCAGGCCTTTGGGCCTCTAATGATCATTATACTAATGAATCCATTATTGCTCAACTTAATGGGAGGCAATGATTTAGTTATCTATATAACTATTTTATTTTGAAGGATCTAATAATTTTAGAGAATTTAATTAACATATTTTAAGAAGAGGGAGAAATTCAGCAAGCCAATTTCAATCCTTCCACTGACTTCACAAAGTTAGATTAAAAACGATCTAATCTAAGCTAAAATTAGGAGCACCTAAATCAGCCAGATTGATTTACCTATCAACATGGATGAGCCCAAATCATTAAGTAATTTAATCAAAATCTAATTCACCAGGATGGCTAGGTAAGTGAGATCAGTGGAGGGGATATACCATTAACTCGTCAAAGATCGAATCAATGCACGTAGCTCTCAACTAAAAATCATTGGTCAAACTACCAAACTTACCTTAGACACCATCTAGTTCATTAATTTTAATTTGATCAACCTAGTAATTATGGATTCGACCACGTAGTCACAAATCAAGTCCATTTGGTCCTCATTAAAGGCATGGACTTGACCAACTACAACTATTATAATTGAGTCTATAGAGTCCTTGACCTTATCTAAATTAATATTTAATTAGATTTGATCAATTACTCTAAATTAGTCCATTTTTTAACTAACTTTAAGTCTAACCCAATTTATGAACCTAATTCAGCTAACCGAATAACCCATGTTTTATGATTAATGACTTAGCATCTTTAATTCATAATTCTAGATACTAAATCATTATACTTAATTTTAATTAAGTTTATGGGTTGAGGGTTAGGGTTTGGCATTTTGAAAATATTTTTTAAAATTTTGAAAGATTTTTGACAACTTAGCATTGTTCACCAATTGAGCCGACTCACTTAAAATTGAATCAGCTCAATTCACAAATAATACTAGTTGTAGGGTTTAATCTAAAACTATGTACACTACATAATGCTAAATCATGAATCAAACTTTAGATCCTATCTAAACATGCATTCATGATCAAAAATTAGATCATAAAAATATTAGATCAGATCTAAGATTTTATGATCAACGATTTAGATCAGCAACGTACCAAGACAACCTTTTCATTGTCGGGGGTAAACCCTACAGTAGGACAACTTTCATTCCATATGATCTTAATTTTAATTTTTAGATCTAATTAATTAGATTATTAAATTAATATTTAAATTAAATCTAAATTATCAATCTAAACATGCAAGCATATCATGTTTAGTGAACCTTGCTTTGATACCATTTAAAGAATGTAGTGCAGGGTTTGCAGTACTACTTTCAAAAACTTTTTTGAAAATAGCAAAGATGCAACAAAAAAAGTAATTAATCTAATTAATTATCTACTGATCATATCAAAATATTAAACCTTATACTAAGGATCTAAACATAATATGCATGTATTCATATAGATCTAAAAAATAAAACTATGCAGTAGACTATTTACTACATTAATGTATTAAGAACACAATACCTTTTTCGTGGATAGTCGATCGCCGTGATCTAATCATCATCGAGGAGGTCCGCTGGTCATGACATAGTCACATAGATGTCTAGATTCCATGGATCATCCATATGAGGCTCCTTGTCCTGATTGGCTCCCCGAAGTGCTAGCTCGACACCAGAGTCTTTCAGGAGCTATTTTGATCGAACAACTTCGATCTTTATCTACGGGCTTCATGGATGCTCTGGATTGCTGGTAGACATAGTAGAGAGGTAGAGGAGGTTCTTTCTAAAGTTTTGTGGGCTTTGGATGCTCGTAGCTCATGCAATATCTTTCCAAACCCTAGGTCAAATACCTAGGGCTGCACTCAATGAAAACCCTGCGCTAGCCCCTCTTTAATTTGTCTTTCTCATGAGAATTTTAAACTTTTTTCTTTTCCCTTTCATGCACAAGGGGGGACTCATGTAATGTGGTTTTTCACTCTAATTAATCACACATGCCGCAAGGAATATCCTTTTTTTATTTGCACCAAAATAGAGTCTTCTACGCGTGGGAGGATTAAGTTGTTATTCATTCATACTATCTTTGAATCATAACAACTTGATCCTAATCCACTTAGGGTGTGAGAAGGTTGGGTGCATACCCTCTCTTGCATAAAAAGAAATCATGAGAAATCTTTTCTCATGTAGCAAAAAGGGCGCATAGAAGAAAGATGGCACATGGATAAGGTAGAGTTGGTTTCTTATCTAAGTTTGAATCTCATTCAAACTAAAACCAATAACAACCAAACCTTATCCATAAGAGGCATAGAGAAGGAGAGCATGAGACTATTCTGTGCATGGGAAAACATACGAGATCTCTTTTCTCGTAGAAAATATGGGCGTAGGAAGGGAAGACTAGTCAAACTAGTCTTAAATTCAAACCTCATCCAATTTAACTAACCTAAACAGATTTGGTTAGGCTCAATTAGATCAGATTAAACCCAACATAATTAGGCTTAATTAAATTTTAATTAAATTAGGAATTGATCAAGCCCACCCCTTGATCAAATTAGGGATCAAACCTCCTCAATGATTAGGTCAACTCATGACCTAATCGGGTCAAATCCAACTGAACCCAATTCAATTGGACTTGAACTAAAAATCATAACTCAATCAAATTGAGTTAATTAGCGATCAAATAACTAATTAAATCTCTCATAAATCTAGAGTCCAAATCCAATGGATATCCAAACAATAGAGTTCCATCAAAATGAAACTCTTGATTGAAGTATCCCAAACTAGTGGGACTCTTGATCCCAGTGTCCGAAATAAGTGAAACTCATGATTATAGAGTCCCAACTTTTAATCACAGAGTCTCAGACATGTAACACTCAGAGTCCCTAAGCAGTAGGACTCAGAGTCAAAGAGTCTCAGTCCAGTGGAACACTTGACCATATACTTTCAAACATTGAGACTCAGTGTCCTAACCCAGTAGGACTCTCGGTCGAAGAGTCCCAGTCCAGTGGAACTCTTGATCATAGAGTCTCAGTTGAGTGAGATTCCTCACCAACCATCAGATCAGGTAGGAACCTCTAATATGTGTGACTCCGTAGGTCCGAATGTAAGCCGGTAGCATAGAAATTAATTTCTATACTAATCGAAGTAACCATCTAGCAATGGTACCCGACATCCGGATAGGTTGAATAGTCACAATCACAACATTCAAAAACTATGCAAATATGGTTATCGTATAATTCATCCCTTTGATCTCTACGCATAGGATGCCTTTAGGGTTTGACTATTAACCCTAGAAGATACATCCAAATCATGTCTCAAAGCAATTAGTCCTATGACCCCTCATAAGGACCACCCTGGCCAAGGCTTTGCTAAATTGAAATACCATTTAACATAACTTTTGAATTCAGAAGTGGTCAATCCCATCTTGATACACGCACTGACTCCTTAAGTACTTGACTGTGCCTAAAAATCTTTCGTCACTAAATTAGAAATTCAGGTAGTCCGACATCAAAGTACAGTGAGTTGCTTGAAAGTCACTATGGTAATCTCAGGATGGAGGGACACTTATACCCATATTTCATCAGAGCTAAACTTGATAGGAGAAAAGCTCCAAAGTTGGTCACGTTCAGTGTAGATGTATCCATACATCTCATTTGCATGCCATACCAGTGTCTCAATACTCTTTGGTTACGAGGACAACCAACCTATATGGCATATAATGATCTATACTCGATAAACATTGTTATCCTCAGTAACAACGTATCATTTGGTTGCAAACAATTTAAGGACTAAATGACAAATCCTTCTTTATTGAATCTAGATAATCCTAAGGACTTCATCACAATACATGAGTTCATTAGAAGGTAACAAAATTTGTGATGCAAAATGCCAAAATAACTTTTATTAACTTATAATTCATATACAATTATAAATGTATAGTCCAATCATCAACAGATGGACGATTATCTTTGGAATATATTTTCAATAAGTTTAACTCTAAGTCATCCTAAACATAGATGTTAAAGGGATGAATTATACGGTAACCATATTCATGTAGATTTTGAATGTTGTAATTGTGACTATTCCATATATCCAGACATCGGATACCATTGCTAGATGGTCACATCGATTGGTATAGAAAGTGGTTCTTGTGCTACTGGCTAAGGTTCAAACCTATGGGGTCACACACATTAGAGATTTCTACCTGATATGATGGCTGATGAAGAATCTCATTGGACTAGGACTCTATGATCAAGAGTCTCACTAGATTGGGACTCTATGACCAAGAGTCCTACTACATTAGGATTCTAAATCCTATTTATCTAGGATTTTATGATCGAGAGTCCTACTTATTTGGGACTCTATGATCATGAGTTTTACTTATTTGGGACATTGGGGTCAAGAGTCCTACTGGTTTGAGACTCTTCGATCAAAAATTTTATATCGATGGGACTCTATTACCGAACACCCATTGGATTTAGACTCTAAATTTATGAGAGATTTAACTAGTGATTTGATTACTAGTTAACTCAATTTAATTGAGTAATGAGTTTTGGATCAAGTTTAATTGAATTGGATTTAGTTGGGTTCGACTCGATTAGGTTATGTGATAACCCAATCATCGAGGAGGTTTGTTCCCTGATTTGATCAAGGGTTGGGCTTAATCAATGCTTGATTTTATTAGAAGTAAATTAAGCCTAACTAAGTCTAAATAAGTTGGATTTAATCTGGTCTAATTGGGCCTAGCTAGATTGATTTGGATTGGGTTTAATTGGGTAAGGTTTATTAAGACTAGTTTGACTAGTCTACCTGCCACATCACCCTGCTCTTGCACCAATTTAAAATTCTTTGAGAATTAGATTCTCATGAAACTTTTTCCACATTTAGAGGAGGTGCACGCCTTATTATTTCATTCCCCATATGGATAAGAATCAGGTTGTTTTAATTTAAATTCAAATGAAGTTTGAATTTGAACCAGCAACAACCTGATCCTCATCCTTCCACACGTTGCTAACACTGAATAGGGCTCTTTAAAATGCATTTTTCTTATGGGTATGCATACAACCTGGTGTGAAAAACCTCTCTATCTATGAGCCCCCCTTGTGCATGAGAAAGTTTAAAAAATTTTTGAGGAAAAGAAAAAAGATAGAGAGAGGCACAGTGTATTTTGAGTGTGCTGCCCTAGGATTACAACCTAGGGTTCGAGGAGTGTTTCTATGAGTTGCGAGCATCATAAATTCACAAAAATTTTAGGATAACCTCCTTTATCTCTCTTGTATCTCTGCTAGTCTTCTAGAGCATCCAAAAAATCCATGGATGCAGATCGAAGCTATTTGATCAAAATCAGTCATCGAAGCTTTCGGCATCAAGCTAGCACTTGGAAGGAGCCGATCGGGACTAGGACCTTGTGTGGACAATCCATAGAGGCTAGATATCTATGTGGCTTCATCATGATGAGAGGACATCCCCAGCAGTGTTACAGTGGTGGTGATCGACTACCCATGCAAGGTATCGAGTTCTGAATACAAGGAACAGTAAATATGATTTACTGCATGTTGATTTAGTTTTCAGATTTTTGATGCATATATGTCACATTGTGATCTATGTTGTAGGGTTTTAAATAATTTGATCACTAGCTTATAAATTAATTAGATTAATTTTAAATTTTTGCTGCATGATTTTTCAAAAAATATTTCAAAGTAAAGCTAGAAATCTTGCAAAATTATTTTATACTAACAACTAGAACTGAATACATTAATCAAAATTTTCAGCATATTTTCCACCATATGAAATTTTTATCAAATAACCTATTTTAATACTTTCTACTCAAAATGATGTGCTTAGTGAAAAAATAGGCATTATGAGGTGTCTGTCATTATTCCTTACCATGTAATTTTAAGTTTTTATCGGAGCTGTCTTGATCGTTGCATCTTAATTCAATTGTATGGCCCTCAGTACATCAGGTTATAGTCTCCCATAGAGTGCTTAAAGTCTACCAATTATGTGTCCCTGTAAGTATTTGGATATATTTATTTTACTCGAGATTCTAGACCTCAGTAGCAGAACTGATCCATGAGCTGTTAAAATATGTCTTTGTTGTTACTATGCTACTCAGAAGGATTACAAGTATTATTATCCTCCGAGCGTGATGTTCATTCTATGGAATGTTACTTTTTGGAAAACTCTATGATCCATCAGATAGTGATATAATAGAATTACTTCTTTCGAAAAAGTTTCTCTACACTCTTAACATATTTTGTATATAGGGCGGATCATAGTAATGAGTTAGGGGAGCCCGGTATTATTGGTGTTATAATATGTGTGCCCAGAATGCAGAATTGAATGACACTTGTTATTATACTTCTAAGGGCAAAATTATAATTTGAACTATAAATAAAAAAATAGTTATTTTCTATCATAATGCATATTTAGTGTCGTTGATACATCCCGTTAGAGTTAATATAATGGGAAGTTCTATATCAAGATTGAAAAAAATTAAAGACATGAATTTTTATTATTAAACTCATAGAAAACTTTCAACCGTAGCTAGGATATCATGAGGATGGGATGATCCAAAATTAGTGTACAACGTTCTTTATAGTAGATAGTCTTGAGTCTACGGTGTAGAACACCAGAGCAAGATACAGTACTCGTTAAGAATGAGGGCACTAAGCTGACCATCTCGAGCATCATAAGAAGCTACCTTCTCGTCATACTGGCTCAAGCTGCAGTGTTGTGCTTGAGTTCTTTGATCTGAGGTCAGCTCGACAGTTCACCCTGAGGTGTTATAGGTTTGACTGCACCATTGACTCGACTTCTAGCATTCGAATCCTAAGGGATGTTGGCTATAGCATGTTCATTGTCAGAATTTGTATTGCACCAAGAGGTGAATTCTATCTACCTCGGTAGATGAGAGCAGCCCTAGGATATCATTGAGAATCAAAGTCCATAAGCCCAGCCATAGCAGAGTGAAAATGATTTAAATTTTATTAGATTTCACATCGAACTTGAATCGAATGATTAATTCATATGACGAAAATGAGAGTTGACAAGTTACCTTAACCCTAATCTATCGGAGCTCAAATAGAAACTTAATACATAGGAACTACACCAAAGTTCATTTTATTTCTGATGGTTGCACCAATACTGCAGTATTATTGGTGGATTTTGGAGCAATTATAATGATTGTTATCATCATTCTAGTTGTCTGAATCAGAAAAGTTATCCATTGGAAGATGTTTCGATATAGAGATCGCGACAATAATCTCATTACCACAGAACTGAAACCTAACTGTGTCACACAAATAAGATTAGATCCTGGATATCATCAATTATTACTAACCTAGTTCAATGGATTTGAATAGATTCATTAGGTTCAAGAAAATCGTGCTAGCACACGATTGAGCTAATTTCCCCTCTCACAAATCATCAAGAATTGTCTCGACTAGTCAAATATGTTTGGACCATTTTAGTACCTTACTTGGTTTGCTAGTGCTTGTCAAGGTGAAAAGATTGTCTTAATTTATGAGATAAATTTGAGACGAAACCTTACCATTTTTCGTCACCCTATACTTCTTGCATTGACTTTGTCAAATGTAACCATGACACTTAGACATCTGCCATGTGTCTTACACTCATTGGAGAGAAATAGGATTTGCCTATTCTAGAAAGAGGAAAAGCAGGGGCATGCCTTGTCCCATGCTAGAAAGAGAAAGCAGGGGGCATCCGAGGAGGCCATGCACCCAAAATGGTGACGCCTGAGTCCCATATAGTAGGACTCCAGGTTGCTCATGGATAAGACTTAGGTGGGCCTTAGACTCTACTTTGATCAGTCTTGGCTACCTAGAATGTTGAAAGGGGCTCTCATCTATTGGATGCAAGTGATATCATTCTATCATCAGATTAGATTTGATTGCATTGAAGAGACGTGATTGGCTGGATTGATGTTGACACTGCATGCGCTCAAGTTCATATAAAACCCTATTTGCACCTGTTTGAGAGTTCTTCCTTTGCCCTACACATATTCCTCTTCCTCTCTCTTCCATGCCTATCTCTGATCCTCTTCTCCTCTCCACACCCAAGGAGATTCTAAATGTACGATCCGACAAAGAAAGTAAGAACAGAAGAAGAGCACGTACTGCAAGAGACGACATCGGATCTTCAAAAATTATTTGAAGACTTTCAAAGATCAGAATCCAGATCTATCTTTGAAGAAAAGATTTAGAAGGAGAAGATATTCAGATCCTATCTGAGTGTATACTGGTAGAGGCTAGGACGATTGCTGGCTGCTCCAGACTCAGCGGCTATCACAGGATCATCACAGGCCAAATATTACACAAGAACAATGTAAAAAATTAAATTGATTTATTTAATTTATTTTATCTTATTAGATCTATCTAATCAAATCTAAAAAGTATTCAAAATCCGATTAGATCTAAGAAAATTTTTTTTGATATATTCCTTTAGTCAATCAATCTGGAACGAATCTAACCCGAAAAAATAGATTTTTTTCTTCAACTAGTATCGAGCCAGATTTTCATAAATAATTTTGAACTCAATTTTATTATTTAATTAATATTAAATAATTTTAAGATATCACATAAATGTGATTAGATCTAAAATTAAAAAAATTAAAAATTAATTATTAGATTTAAATCGAATTAGATGCATGACTAGTTGTAGAATAGAAATTATTCTATGTATAGTCTTGCCTGATTCATTAATTTAATTAATAAGTTAAATTTTTAAAATCTAATATTTTACTATTTTGGATATTATTAAATATTATAATATGAATCTAAAAATAAAAAAAAATAAATTATTTATTTTTTGTTTATATGAGATATGATGAATGCAATGTTTAGACTAGTTTAGAATATTTCTATCATAATTATCTAGAATGAATTTATTTATGTGATCAATGTTAAAATTTAATTTTAAGAGATTATGAGATAATTAGATCTAAAAATGCATGATATAATAACATGAGGTGTATGCAAATATGTTTATGTTAGATCAATTTTATATATTGAGCATATAGATGTAAGGTTTGATTCTAACTATTTAGTTTTCATGTTCTGATTAAGCGTTCCCTTGGCCGTCCATGTCAGAAGAACAAAGAGAGTTTAAATCCCTCTCCTTCCATTCTATGGATGTTCTTAATGTGTGTAGGATGCTGCGTAATTCATCTTAATCAAATTCTAAAAACTATTTCTGCAAAAATCCTAGATCCGAAATCTCTAATAATTATATTATTTATATTTTTGACTATGAATCTAAACTTATTAAGAATTAGAGATTATGAAATTATGTTAGTATAAAATTAAACAATTTTTTAATTATAGAATTTCATATAAATTGGGTTCGGACTGGTAGCTCAATTAGTCTAAAAGCAGTTGACATTCAAAACCGAATCAAGAGTTGGTTAGATAGGATCAAGAGTGCTTAAATTGACAGTCCTAATAGGATTAAATTTGGGTCAAGATCGAGTCCACTTGATGATCATATGTAACCTAATTAGGAGGTTACACTAGCTGGTTAGATTTGGATTGTAGGCTAACTCGATCGGTTCTGGCTCAATAATTTGTGTTAAGGTTATGTTTAGCGATACGACTGACTGTATTTTAAATTGAAAGCTACTTGACTCGATTGCATTCTTTCGATTAATGAGCATATCCCTTCCATCGTCTCACTTACCTGCCATTATTTTGGCCCATTCGCTGATCTTGAGGTGTGGCTAATAATTTAAGCTAACGCCAGCCACTAGGTTAGTCATATGGTTATACTATGTCAAGTCTAGTTTAATGAGACCTAAAATCAAATCTTCTAATAAATATTAATCTAAGTATTCCATATAGTAGTGGGAGCTCTTTTGGGTGGTATTGATAGTCTCGCCAGCTGGTATAGTGTTCAGCTGTACTGAAGTATGGCAACCATGTCTATTAGGTATTGCGATACTATGGGCTGAGGATGGATGGGCTCAATATTGGATTTACAGTGAAAGACTCAATTTAGAAATCCAATCTATGCAAATGTGGGTCTGACTTAACTAAGAGTGGATCAATATTCTGGCATGGTGGATCATGGATCAGAGCCAATTTGGATACCATATTAGAGTATCATTGAACAAGAATTGTTCACCCATTGGTAACCCATTCCACCAATAACTATAGGTGAGTGATGTGTCAGTTGGTGGGGCCGCACATCCACTAAAATTATTAATGTGAGATTGTTCGCTTCTACAGAGGAGATGTAAGATTAAGAAAAATAGTGAAAGTTAATTTATTTAAAAATAAAATTTTTTAAATAAATATAATCTAATTTTATAACTAAAAAAACTTTGACTCTCTACAGAAAATATCTGACGTTCCAACCACTAGCACGTATCCTGGACACCCATGACTGATCAACCCAAGTTCCAATGATGGCTCTAGAATTCAAAGATTATTTTGAATTATTTGAGAAGTTAGAACTCATGTATTGGATCGGGACCCTTCTACCTTACCAGGCTCATCCATCGCTAAAAAGAGAGCGTTCTCTTGACAAGTGACGATAAAGAATAGGCCAATCACTACATGTTGGTTCGAGTGTCTGATTAGCTCTTTCTACCATCTACATGAAGATATCAACAGCTGTTCCACAATGTGCGACTCACTAAAGAGAGTATTGGGTGAACAAAGCTCGCGTACAAGTATTCAAGTCACCAAAACAACTATCAGGCGTAAAGCATATATGGCGGTCGTCCAAGATCATTGTCTGATGATGATTCAAGAATTTGGAAGAGCTTGAAAAGTCTGTCAGAGTGAAGTTGGACTAGATGTCTACAGGATATATATAATTCTTCATTATCCTGACTTCGGTATGCATATTAGCCGAGTTATCATGATTACCATATGCATAAACTTCAAAATTCCTGCCGAAAACTTATGAAAAGCAGTACTACTGAGCTTTCATGAAAGTTCTAAGTTTAATACTTGCTATGGAATTAGACTTCTCCAAGAGAAAATTCCTTTGGAAAAAAAGGGATGAAGAAGTCTTTGAAAAAGCAGAAGATGAAGGAGAAAGAATAAAAAACAGGCTAAAGAGAAGACAGCTGTCAAATAAATATTTCTTGCTCCTGCGCCATTGAAGTGAACTGCACCTACTTACCTACACCCTAAAGAATAAGAAGGAGCAAGTCCTTTTAGAGGTATGCTTGTTATGATCTAACCTTATGATTTCTTCTACATCAGTTGGATGCTTGACTCTGATCTAGGCATTTTATTACTTTCATGCAGAGCTTGAGGATAGCAGGAGGCTGAGGATGATGAATGATCCTAGCATTGAAATGGAGCAAGTTGTGTTGTGCCGTGGGAACATACCCTCTTCGACTACCATTTTGGTTAGACTTAGTGTTAAAAGATGTTATTATGCTGCATGCAAGCAAGATTTGATTTGCTGTTTCATCTTAGCATGAAGCTATGTAATCTAATTTTCTTTAAGGACATTGTAATATTTTTTATGAAAGAAATAAAATTGCAAGTGGTTTCCTTATTAACGGTATTTATCAGTTACATATTGATGTATCTATTTTTAATATCGAGCAAAATATGAATGCCATAAAAACAAAATGACCTACGGATAATCTAAATGATAGGTATCTATGGCACCTAAGACTAGGTCATATAGTAGAAGATAGGATTAACAAATTAGAGAAAACTAGGCTATTGAGTCCATTGACTTCCAAGTCATATCCAATTTATGAATTTTGTCTTCATGGCAAAATGACTAAGCTCCCTTTTGTAGGACATGGGGAAAGGGCCATGGATCTTCT
Organism: Cocos nucifera; assembly: GCA_006176705.1. NCBI lineage: Eukaryota > Viridiplantae > Streptophyta > Magnoliopsida > Arecales > Arecaceae > Cocos > Cocos nucifera. The sequence continues at coordinate 95,478 of QRFJ01002403.1, forward strand.
TGCCCTAGTACATATTGATGTGTGCGGCCCATTTGATGTACCAGCTAGAGGCAACTTTGTCTACTTCATAATCTTTATCGATGATTTATCTAGATATGGGTACGTGTATCTTATGAGACACAAGTCTGAAACTTTTGAAAAGTTTAAGAAATTCAAACATGAAGTAGAAAAGCAAACTAAAAAATCCATTAAGATTCTTCGATCAGATCAAGGAGGTGAATACCTTAGTCGGGAATTCCTTGACTATCTCAAGCAAAATGGCAAATGGACTCCACCTGGAACACTTCAACTCAATAGGGTTTCAGAATGGAGGAACCGGACCCTATTAGATATGGTCAGTTCCATGAATAGCTTCATAGATCTTTCTGATTTTCTTTGGAGATATAGTCTGTTAACTGCAATATACTTACTGAATAGGGTTTCTTTTAAAATAGTTCCTATGACATCGTATGAGATATGGCATGGTAAGAAACCAAGTCTGAGTCATCTCAGAATTTGGAGTTGTCCAGCTCATGTCAAAAGACAACAAGCGGATAAATTAGACTTTAGATCCTTTAGAGCTCGATTCATAGGATATCCTAAAGAGTCATTAGGATATTATTTCTATATTTTAGAAGATTATAATGTGATTGTGAGTCGACATGCCATCTTTCTTGAAAAATAGTTTATTCAAGATGGCAGTATTGGAAAGCAGAACAAGCTCGGGGAGAAAGTCTCACAAGAGCAATGAGCTAAGGACCAAATGAAACCAAATCAAGTTGAGCCAATACAATCATTACCTCCTCCACCTCATAGATCGAAAAGAATTTTTCATCCCCTGAGAGGTACTTAGGTACTATTTCAGAGGAAGAGGAAATATTCCTCGTAGGTAATGGGGTTCATGGTGACGATCCCAAAACCTATGATGAGGCGATATCGAATATCGACTCTGAGAAATGGTTACAGACAATGAAGTCAGAAATTGACTCGATGCACTCAAACCAAGTCTAGACCCAGGTAGACCCACTAGAAGGTATAGTACCTATTGGGTGTAAATGAATCTATAAGAGAAAGATTGGTGTAGATGGGAATGTAGAGACATTCAAAGCTAGATTAGTGGCAAAAGGGTATAGTCAGCACGAAGGCATTGACTATCAGGATACCTTTTTGCTAGTAGCTATGCTAAAATCCATCCACACATTGCTTGCTATTGCAGCCTATTTTGATTATAAAATATGGCAAATGGACATGAAAATAGTATTCTTAAATGGATATCTTGAGGAAGATATCTATATAGAACAGCCGCTGGGTTTCACATCCAGTGATGCTGATCACAAAGTATGCAAGCTGCAAAGATCCATATATGGACTTAAGCAAGCATCTCGAAGCTGGAATACTCATTTTAATGATGTGATCAAATTATTTGGTTTCATCAAAAATGAGAAAAAATCATGTGTCTTCAAAAAGGTCAGTGGGAGCGCTGTTGTCTTCCTCGTATTGTATGTGGATGATATTCTTCTATTGGAAATGATATTCCCATGTTTACCACAGTTAAAATGTGGTTATCCAAAGAATTCTCCATGAAAAACCTAGGAGAAGCATCCTTTATTCTAGGAATTAAGGTCTATAGAGATAGATCGAATAGGATGCTAGGACTTTCACAGAAGATGTACATAGAGAAAGTGCTAAAGAGGTTTAGCATGAAAAACTCCAAGAGGGATTTGGTACCCTTTAGACATGGCATTCATCTTTCCAAGAAGATGAGTCCTAGCATACCTGAGGAAATAGAATGCATGATCAAGATTCCTTATGCTTCAGCAATAGGGAGCCTCATGTATGCCATGTTATGTACGCGACCTGATATAGCCCATGCTGTGAGTGTCACGAGTAGATATTAGTCGAATCCAGATGAAGAATACTAGACTTCTGTGAAATATATCCTTAAGTACTTAAGAAGAACTAAGGATATGTTGTTGGTTTTTGGTAATGGAGAAATCCAAGTCCAGGAGTATACAGACTCAGATTTTATGTCCGATGTAGATGATCGAAAGTCAACATCTGGGAGTCTGTTTGTGTGTAATGATGGTACTATCAGTTGAAAGAGTTTCAAGTAGACATTGATAGCAGATTCTATCATAGAAGCAGAGTACATCACTGCATCATAAGCTGCGAAGGAGGCATTCTGGTATAAGAAGTTTACCGCGAAGATCGGAGTGATGCCATCAGACGCCATTCCTCTATACTGCAACAACAATGGTGCCATAGCCCTTGCTAAAGAGCTGAGGTCTCACCAAAAATTCAAGCACATAGAGCGATGATACCACCTCATCCGTGATTTCCTCAAGAAAGATTACGTCAAGATCAAGAGAGCCGACTCCGCAGACAATGCAGTGGATCCACTTACAAAATCGTTGGGCTAGTAGAAGATCGAAGCCCACCTTGAGAAGATGGGACTTAGATTTGTAGCCAATTGGCTTTAGGTCAAGTGAGAATTTGTTAGATATGTGTGCCCTAGAAGCCAGAATTGGCTGACACTTATTATACACTTCTAAGGGTAAAATTATAATTTTGACTATAAATAATAAAATAGATTATTTTCTATCACAATGTGTATTTAGTGTCTGTGATACATCCCTTGAGTTAATGGCAATGATATTTCTTATTTTCAAGAGTTAAAAATTTAAGATATAAAATTTTATTATTAACTCATAAAATGCTTCCGACTGTAGGATCATCATGAGGATGGTGATTGATCCAGAAGGTTAGTGTACAATCGCTTCTTTATAGTAGATGAATCTTGAGTCTATGGTGTAGAGACACCGGAGCAAGAGTATAAGTACTCGTTAGAGAACGAGGGCACTGAGCGTGACCACCTCGAGCAGTCATAAGGAAGTCTATCTTCTCGTCGATGACTGGCTCAAAGCTGCAGTGGTGTGTCTGGTTCTTTGATCTAAGGTACATCGACGGTTCACCCTGAGGGTGTTATAGTTTGACTACATCATGACTCGATTTTCTAGCTATTCGAAATCCTGAGGTGTATGTTGGCTATAGCATGTTCATTGTAGGAATTAGATTGCACCAAGAGAGAATCTATCTACCTCGGTAGATAAGGAGCAACCCTATAATGATCATGCGAATTAAGTCCATAAGCCTATGGCCATGGTAGAGTGAAATGATAGAAAGAGTTTCTATTAAGGTTTTCACATCGAACTTGAATTGAATGATTAATTCATATGATGAAAATTAGGGTTTGATGAGTTCACCTTAATCCTAACCCGATCGGGGCTCAAGATAGAAGAACTTAATTACACAGGTAACTACATCGAGAGGTTCATTTTTAGTTCTGATGGGTTGCCACCATATACTGCTAGGTGTCACTGATGGATTTTGGGAGCAATTAGAATGATTTGGATGATCGATCATTCTAGTTGTCTGAATTAGAAAAGTTTTGATCCATCGGAAGGTGTTTCGATAATGTCAATGATAGAGATCATGATATATCTCATTACTATACAGAACTGAATCTAACTGGATCACACAAATAAGAGTTTAGATCTGGGTATCATCAATTGGACTAACCCAGTTTAATTGATTTGAATAAGATTCAATTAGGTTCAAAAAAATCGTGCTAGCACATGATTGAGCCTAATGTTCTCCTTCAACAATCATCAAAAGTTGTCTCAACTATGCCAAATGTGTTTGGACTCACTCAGGTATCTTTACTTGGTCTGACTGGGGCTTATCGAAATCAGAAAAGGGTTGTCTTAATTTATGAGATAAATTTGAGACAACACCTATCATTTTCAATCACCTGCTAATTCTTGTCAATTGACTTTGGTCAAATATTGACCTTTGACACTTAGACGTCTGCCCATATGTCATACACTCATTAGAGAGCAAATAAGGATTTGTCCCCTTGCTAGAAAGAGGAAAAAAGAGGGTGCACACCTAGGGAGGCATGCACCTAAGAATGGTGACGCCTGGAGTCCCATACAGATGGGACTCCAGGTTGCTTCATGGAATAGACTTAGGTGGCACCTAAGACTCTGCTTTGACTAGTCTTGGTGCCACGTAAGGATGTTTGAGAGGGGCTCTCATCTGATTGGATTAGGTGATGTCATCCCACCAATCAAATTTAGATCTGATTGCATGAAGAGACGTGATTGGTCGGGATGATGTGGCACTGTATGGCGCAGCAGGGTCTATATAAACCCTGTCTGCACCTAGGTTTGAGAGGTTCTCCCTTTGCCCATGCCACATAGCCCTCTCCCTCTCTCTTCCATGCCTATCTCTGATCCTCTCTCTCCTCTCCACGCCCAAGAGGCTTTGGGCTTAAGTTTGGTACGATCCAGGCAAGAGAAAAGTGATAAGAAAGGAAGAAGGCAGCACTGCTGCAAAAGACGACATTGAATCTTCAAAAATTATTTTGAAGATCTTCAAGATCAGATCCAGATCTGATCTTTGGAGAAAAGATTGAGAAGGAGGAGATATCTAGATCCTGCCTGAGTGGATACCGATAGAGGTCAGACGATTGTGTGGCTGCATCCAGAACCTCAGGCTATCAGCAGGATCATCATAGGATAATAAGATTGCCCAAGAACAAGGTAAAAATTAAATCTAATTTAATTTACTATTATTTTATCTTATAAGATCCATCTAATTAGATCTAAAAAGTATCAAATCTGATTTAGATTTAAAAATTTTTTTTTTAAAAATATTTCTCTTGGTCAAATCAGATCTGAACGAACTTGACATGGGAAAAAGGATTTTTCCTTCAATTGGGATAGTTGAAGAGTCCAATGTGCATCCACTAACTGTCCAGGTGTCTCCACCACTTGAAGCTTCTTATCCAGAGTCCTCAAATTATAACAATAGCACTATTTTAGCACTTCTTCCAATTCTGACCTTGACATCTCTATTGCAAAGTGGAAGGATACTTGTCCAATTGTTCCTCCTGCCCGTTAATATTATGATATAGCTAACTATATTTCATATAAGAATATATCTCCATCTTGTCAATGTTTTGTAGCTATATTAAACTCCATCTATATTTCTAGTACCTGGCAAAAGGCTCTGGTTGAACTTAAGTGGAAGAAAGCGATGTTGGAAGAAAAAAGTGTTTTATCCAAAAATGAGACGTGGGATCTAGTCACTTTGCTAGCTAGTAAGCGTCCTATGGGGTGTAAATGAGTATACACTATAAAGCAGACTCTAGAGGGAAATGTGGAAAGATACAAAGCTCAGCTAGTAGTAAATAGCTACACTCAAATATATGGAGTAGACTATGATGAGACTTTTGCTCTGATGGCCAAGATGAATTCTGTTCGAACGTTGATATTATGTGCAATTAACTTTGGTTGGGAGTTACATCAGTTAGATGTGAATAATCCATTTCTTCATAGAAATCTTTAGGAGGAGGTATACATGCAGATGCTATTAGGATTTGAGACTAGAGCAACTGCTGGAAAAGTCTGTAAGCTAAAGCACTTACTGCATGGTATCAACCAGTCCCCTTGCACCTGTTTTGATCAATTTAGTCGGGCTATGAGAGGAATGGGATATAGATAGAGAAATGCAAATGATACTCTATTTTATAGGCATTTCAAGGAAAAGAAAACTATACTCTTGGTTTATGGTGATAATATTATACTTGGTTTATGGTGATAATATTATAGTTGTAGGAGATGACCATGATGAGATAAGCAACTCCAGGGAAAGCTAAAGCGAGTATTCGAGGTGAATGACCTAGATCCACTAAAGTATTTTCTGGGCATAGAGGTTGCACGATCATTCAGATAGATTTTTCTGTCACAACTAAAGCATGTATTGGATTTGCTTTTTGAGACTAAAATATTGGGGTGTAAGCCTGCTATTATCCCAATAAATCAGAATCATCGGCTAGTGGCAGATGGTGGAGCTCTAGTTGATCGAGGAAGGTACCAGTGGCTTGTTGGAAAGTTGATATATCTCCCACATACAAAATCCAATATAGCCTATGCTATCAGTGTCATCAATTAGTATATGCATGATCCACGAAAGTCTCATATAGAGGAAACTCTTAGAGTAGTGCGCTACTTAAAAGGATGTCCTGGTCATGGTTTGTTGTTCTCCCAACATAACACCTTCTAGGTAAAGAGATTTATTGATGTAGATTGGGCTGGGTCACTAAATGATAGGCGGGCTACTTCTGGATACTGGACATATGTAGGAGGTAATTTAGTTACCCGGAGGAGTAAGAAACAATCAGTGGTGGCCTGGTCATCAGCAAAGATTGAGTACAAAATAATTGTCCTAAGTATACGTGAGCTTCTCTGGCTACAGAAGCTGCTTTGGGAGTTACGACTCCTGAGTAAGTTTTCTCTTCAGTTGTACTATAACAGCAAGGCGGCAATTATGATTTTGAGCAATCTGGTACAACACGATCATATCAAATACATCAAGATCGACCGTCACTTTATTAAGGAGAAGATTGATTAGGACCAGATCTGCATTACCTTCATTTGATCATCTAGTCAAGTGGTGGATATTCTAACCAAAGGACTTAATTAGTTTATCCTCTTTGTCTAGATTGATTAATAAGATAGAGCTTCGTGATATTTTCACCTCAATTTGAAGAGTGTTAGAAGGTTGGACCTAATTAGAAATATATCTAATTAAGAATCCTAAAATATTTTTTTTGATATATTCTTGTAATTTTTTTTATATATTTGGGTCAACATATCTATATTTATAAAACCCTCGTATATCCTCTTAAGCATGAAAAAAATAAGAAAAAAAATTCTTCTCTCTAGTTTCATCAGAATTCATTAATAATTTGTGATAGGAATAGGAAAGAGTGTTGCTGGTTGTAGATGTTGGTCACGTTGTTTGGTTCCTGCACCTCGAGGAATCTGAAATGAAATACATTTAATCATGGAAGAGAGAGCGTGAATTGGGTCACTACTTGATGATTCTGGAAAAGAATTATTGGGTGCTCTTAGACACATGTTATTGGAATTAATTGTTAGCTCATAAACGTTGAGAAAACTGAAAATAAATACTTTGCAACTGTCTAAAAACTTCATAATTTTTGAGCTGTTTGGGATAGAGATGAGCACTTAATTAGCTATCAATAGTTTCTAGCATTTTAAAAAGAATTCAGTGCTGTCTGAATCATGTTTTTTGTGCTCTTAATTGTATTTGTGAGAAAAATGAAATGGGGCTTTCTCGGGAAGAGAAAACTGAAATGGGTTACATTAAATTTATGGTAGAAAATTAGTAAATTTAGCAACTTGAGATAGAGTTGGACACACCTTCTTCACGTTGTTGGCTCTTGAATTTTGCGACAACCAAAGTATAGTATATTGTTGCATGGTCCCAGGAGTAACCCATCAAGCATAACTGTCGCATGCCTATTATTGGTACAAAATTTGGTTGACGTGGGATTGAGTTGAAGTTGAGGAGAATGAGGTGGCCGTCGGTAATCTACAAAATAAAGTTTCATCTGGAATCGGTGATGGTGGCTCCGACAGGATCATTCAACGATCAAGTCAGCTCTTCTGGCCAACAGAAATAGAGTGCTCAGAAAAGAATTCAGCAGAATTTTGGAAAGGAGAAGAGAGCTTAGAAAAAATATATCTGGAAGGTCCTTTTTTATAGATGGAGCCTATAGTAGATTGATAGTGATAGCCGTAGCCATCTAGTAGCGGATCGCTCGAGGCCTAGTGGAGTCTATCACGAAGGAAGGCACCGCTATAGAAATAGAGTGCTCAGGAAAGAGTTTAGCAGAGTTTTGGGAAGGAGAAGAGAGCTTAGAAAAAACATATCTGGAGGGTCCATTTTTATAGACGGAGCCTATAGTAGATTGATAGTGACATCCATAGCCGTTTGATAGTGGGCCACTCGAGGCCTGATGGAGTCTGTCATGGAGGAAGGCACCGCCTATAGCGCCACCTATAGCAGATTGATAGTGATAGTTGCAGTCGTCTAATAGCGAGCCGCCTGGAGTCTATCACGAAGGGAGGCACTGCTTGTAGCATTATTCATAGTAGATTGATAGTGACGACTGTAATCATCCAGTAGTGGGCCGCTTGGGGCCATGTGGAGTTTATTACAGAGAGAGGTATCCGTTGCCGTGATGTGGCCGTTCATTGAGATTTAATAGTCGAAGTTCGGAGGAAGTAGGTGTTGGTTGGTGAAGAGCTCTGACATGCATCAATTCTAAAGGAGTTCGGACTCCTAAAGGGAATACAACAAGAAGGGATCATCCGAAAGGAAGGGAATACAACAAGAAGGGATCATTCGAAAGGAAGGGAATACAACAAGAAGGGATCATCTGAAAGGAATGCTAGTTGAAATCTAGAAGGAATCCACTGGAGGAATTTGGATGGAGTTTGACTAATAGAGAAGTCCAGGAGGAGTCTGACTGGTGGAGAAGTTTGGCCGAAGGAGAAGTTCGAAAGGAGTTCGGCTCCTGTAGAAATCCGGCTAAAGAAAAGATCTGGAAAGAGTTTGGCTTCTGGAGGAGTTTGACTGAAGGAGAAATCTGGAAGGAGTTTGGCTCCTAGAGAAATTGGACTAAAGGAGAAGTCCAGAAGGAGTTTGGCTCCTGTAGAAATCTGACTGAAGGAGAGGTTCGGAAGGAGTTTAGCTCCTAAAGGAATCTGACTGAAGGAAAAGTTTGGAAGGAGTTCAGCTTCTGAAGAAATTCGACTGAAGGAGAGGTCCGGAAGGAGTTTGGCTCCTGTAGGAATCCAGCTGAAGGAGAAGACTGGAAGGAGTTTGGCTCCTAAAGAAATTTGACTGAAAGAGAGGTCCGAAAGGAGTTTCACTCTTGTAAGAATTTGGCTGAAGGAGTGGTCTGGAAGGAGTTCAGCTCCTGTAGGAATCCGATCGAAGGAGAAATTTGGGAGTAGTTCGGCTGAAGTCCTAAAGAAGTTAGGCCATTGGAGGGGTTCGACTGGGGTTCTGCCGCTAGAGGAGTTAGGCTACTGAAGGAGTTTAGCGGGGTTCGGCCGTTGGAGCGGTTCGGCTGGGGTTCAGCTATTGGGGAAGTTTGGTTGGGATTCGACCACTATAGGAGTTCGGCTGGGGTTCGACCGCTGGAGGAGTTAGGCTGGGGTTCGGCCGCTGGAGGGGTTCGGCTACTGAAGGAAGAATTCTCGATCGAAGCTCTTCCATGATTTCCAGTTGCATTAGGCTGAGCATCAGACTAGACTTTGGCAGGAGTGGGGTTTATCCCCAACAATAGTCCCCTCACTCCTGAGTTTGAAACTCGAAGGAAGGGAGCTCAAAAATGATAACTATCGAATTTCTTTTCTAGGCTCTACACCCATTAAGGTTGAAGCTCAGGGGAGATCTTATCTCCTATTGACGTTGATGTTGGAGCTCGAGAAAGATCTTATCTCCAACCGAAGATGAAGGAGATCTCATCTCCTGTTGAAGTTGATGTTGAAGTTCGGAGAAGATCTTATCTCCAGCTGAGATTGAAGGAGAAGTTGAAGCTCGAAAGAGATCTTGTCTCCAGCCGAAGTTGACATTGAAGTTGGAGCTCAGGGGAGATCTTATCTCCAGTCAAGGTCGAGGGAGATCTTGTCTCCTATTGAGGTTGAGGGAGATCTTATCTCCTGTTGACATTACGGTTGAAGCTCGAGGGAGATCTTGTCTCCATTCGAGGTTGATGTTGAAGTTGGAGCTCAAAGGAGATCTTGTCCCCAACCGAGGTCGAGGGAGATCTTGTCTCTTGTTGACGTTGCGATTGAAGCTCAGGGGAGATCTTGTCTCCAGCCGAGGTTGACGTTGCTCCAGATGGGACTTTGTTTTGCAGGTCACCGATGGCGACATCTTCTTCCTTGGCTCCAGCTCGATCCAACGTCAACTAGATTCTGCACCAACAGGATTGATGCTAGAGGAAGGGCCCTCTATTCCTGAGGTTTTTTTGTTCTTAAAGGAGTGCTCAACAGCGATCTCTCTTCTTCCTTTGTAGAGTTCTTCTCTAAAAAAAATGCCTTCCAAGAAAGCTTTGACCTGGCGGTCAATGGCCTCTGCAGCCAAGTCCCATCCAGACCTATCTGCTCCCACTTCAGCTCCAGCAACCCAAGCTCCACCTGCAACCATGGTGGATGCGGAGCGGTTCAACCTACTGGTCCAGTAGGTTCGCGGTCTTGTGGAGGTGGTGCAGGCCATATATCGGCCATCCCTTGCGTTGACTCGATCGGAGCAGGCTTCTTCGGAGCACCGTGATCTGATTGGGGAATGGCTGACTTGGGCTAGCCGATCGATGACCCCTGAGAAGGAGAAATAGAGAACAAAGAATCCTTGTTCGGATCATGATTCTCCTCCGGAAGAAACCTTCTCCATCTATAGCCAAAAGCCTTCCAAGATCTACGATCGAAATGACATCCTCGATCAAAAACTGCGAGAGATGGGCCGATGGATTGAAGAACTCCGCCACATCATCCCGACTCCCCAAGATGATGTCTGCACGGATCCCCCTTTCTCTCCCAGAATTATGCAAGAGCCCGTTCTACCGAACTTTGAGCTTTCCCAACTTGAGAGCTACGACGGAAGCTCTATTATGGTCGATCACCTGGAAGCCTTCCAGACCATGATGCTACTCCATGGCGCACCAGACGTCATATTATGCTGACCTTTCCTATCTACCTTAAAGGAAGCAACAAGAAACTGATACTCAGCATTGAAGCCAGATACGAGCTTCTCTTTTGATCAGATGAACCATCAGTTTGTGGCTCACTTCGTCAGTAGCCAACGTCCCGAGGTTCAGATTTTCTGATGAATATTAAGCAGAAGGATGGAAAATCTATCCGAACTTATGTCACCCAGTTTAATGCTGCTGCATTGAAGGTCCGGAACCTAGACCAGTCTGTTGCGATGGCCGCACTCAAGGGTGGCCTTCAGAAGAACGATTTATTATTCTCCCTGGAGAAGAAGTATCCAAGAAACTTTGCCGATCTGCTAGCTCGGGTTGAGGGATATGCTCGTGCAGAAGAAGCCTTCAAGGTGAAGGATGAAGAAGCAATAGGAGACCGACGGACAGGCGAGTCTAATTGACCTACCGCTGATGGAGGGCCAAATGAAGTTCGACCACACTCACGGACTCCCCCCAAGCTTAAGCAAATCCGAACTCCTCCTCAAGCTCGTCATCAAAGGAGCCCCGATAGAAGGGCACGAAGAAATTCTCCCCTTGAAAGGTTCCACAACTACGCTCCCTTAGTGCTCTTAAAACTCAAGTTCCGATGGAAATCAAGAATCAGCTACCAAGATCAGAAGAACTACGATCTCTTCCAAACAAGCATAATCAAAGAAAGTACTGCCTCTACCATCATGACCATGGCCATGATACTGAAGAATGCATTCAGCTCCAAGATGAAATTGAGAAGCTCATCAGGAGAGGCCGGTTGGGTCGATTCCTCAGATGTTGGCCTGAAGCAAGGGTAGATCGGCCAAGGGTGCTACCGCAGTCAGAACTACCAACGAGGGAGGAACAACAAGGAGATAGGCTGCCTCTCAGCATCATCAACACTATCTCTGGGAAACTTAGTGCTTCGACAAGCCACTATCTCTCAGCCTCAAAGTCAAAGGAAGCTTACCCCAAATTGGGAAGGCCAATATGAAATAGAGAAGATCATTTAGCCCAAAACTTATTATCTAAAGAAGCTCGAAGGAACAATGCTCCCATGACCTTAGAATTCAAAAAATCCAAAGATGTACTACCAGTAATTTTTTTTCAATAAAACTCCTTCATTTCAATATATTTTTATTTCTTGGTGCAAAAACTATGCGATGATAGGGAAGAAGCGATTAATAGTGGCCATGTTAGAAATAGGAGGAGAACCTCATCTTAACATGAGCAAGTTGAAGACCTCATTCATTTTAGATGAGATGGAAGGAGAGGCCCTGACAATGGCCCTTATGTGCCCCCACAGTCCATTAGAAATAAGAGGAGAACCTCATCCTAACGTGAGCAAAGTCGAAGACCTCATTCATTTTAGATGAGATGGGGAGAGGCCCTGACAACGGCCCTTATGTGCCCCCACAGCCTATTAGGAATAGGAGGAGAACCTCATCCTAACGTGAGCAAAGTCAAAGGCCTCGTTCATTTTAGATGAGATGGAGGGAGAGGTCCTTGACAACGGCCCTTATGTATCCTCCACAGTCCGTTAGGAATAGGAGGAAGAATCTCATCCTAACGTGAGCAAAGTTCGAAAAGTCTCATTCATTTTAGACGAGATGAGAGGAGAAAGGCTCCGACAACAGTCCCTATTGTGCGCAACTTCAATAGGAGATAAGATCTTCCCTCAATCTCGATTCGAGATAAGATCTCCTCTGAGTCTTAACTTTAACTTCAACCTCCGTTGGAGATAAGATCTCCCATGAGCTTCAACCGCAATCTTTCTCAGAAGACTTTAGATCTCAACTTGGATCTCGGACTGGAGAGCAAGATCTCCTCCGATCCTTCAAGCTTTCAACGTTCAACCTCGACTAGAAGATAAGATCTCCCCCGAGCTTCAACCTACAATGTCAATAGGAGACAAGATCTCCCTTGACCTCAGCTAAAGATAAGATTTCCCTCGAGTTTCAATATCAACGTCAATCTCGACTAGAGACAAGATCTCTCTCGAGCTTCAACATCAACATCAACCTCGGCTGGAGACAAGATCTCCCCTGAGCTTCAACCGTAACATCAACAGAAGATAAGATCTTCCTCGACCTTGGCTGAAGACAAGATTTCCTCCAAGCTCCAACTTCAATGTCAACCTCGGCTGGAGACAAGATCTCCCCTGAGCTTCAACCGCAACATCAACAGGAGATAAGATCTCCCTCAATCTTGATAGGAGACAAGATCTCCCTCGATGTATGGCCTGCACCACCTCTTCGAGATCATGAACCTGCTGGACCAGTAGGTTGAACTGCTCTACATCCACCATGGCTATAGGTGGAGCTTGGGTTGTCGGAGTTGAAGTGGGAGCGGATAGGTCTGGACGGGACCTAGCTGCAGAGACTGTTGATCATCGGATCAAAGCTTTTCTGGAAGGCATTTTTTTTGGAGAACTTTATAGAGGAAGAAGAGAGATCACTACTGAGCACTCCTTTAAGAACAAGGAAACCTCAAAAATAATGGGCCCTTCCTCTAGCGCCAATCCTGTTGGCGCAGAATCTGGTTGATGTCAGATCGAGCTGGAGTTGGAGAGGATGAGGTCACCATCGATGACATACAAAATAAAATCCCATTCGAAGTTGGTGGTGGTGGCTTTGGTAGAACCCTCCGACGATCAAGTCAGCTCTTTAGGCCAATAGAAATAGAGTGCTCAGAAAAGAGATCGATAGAATTTTAGGAAGGAGAAGAGAGCTTACAGAAAACATATCTGGAGGATCCCTTTTTATAGATGGAGCCTGTAGTAGATTGATGGTGACAGCCATAGCCGTCTGATAGCAGGCCGCTCGAGGCCTGATGGAGTCTATCATGAAGGGAGGCACCGCCTATAGCACCACCTGTAGCAGACTAATAGTGATAGTTGCAGCCATCAGGTAGTGGACCGCCTAGAGTCTGTCACGATGGGAGGTGCCGCCTGTAGCACCATCTACAGCAGACTAATAGTGATGATCATATCCATCTGGTAGTGGGCCGCTCGGGGCTATAAGGAGTTTGTTATGAAGAGAGGTGTCCCTTACCATGATGTGGCTGTTCGTTGAGATTTAATAGTTGAAGTTTAAAGAAAGTAGGCATTGGTTGGTGAATTGCTCTGACATACATCAATTTCAGAGGTGTTCGGACTCCTAAAGGGAATATGGCAAGAAGGGATCATCCGAAAGGAATGCTAGTTGAAATTTGGAAGAAATCCACTAGAGGAATCTGGATGGAGTTTGACTAACGAAGAAATCCAGGAGGAGTCCAACTGGTGGAGAAGTTCGATCGAAGAAGAAGTTCGGAAGGAGTTTGGCTCCTTTAGAAATCTATTTGAAGAAGAAATCTGGAAGGAGTTCGGCTCCTGGAGGAGTTCGACTGAAGGAGAAATTCGAAAGAAGTTTGGCTCCTAGAGGAGTTCGACTGAAGAAGAAGTTCGGAAGGAGTTCAGCTCCCATAAAAATCCGACTGAAGGAGAGGTCCGAAAGGAGTTCGATTCTTATAGGAATCCGACTGAAGGAGAAGTCCGGAAGAAGTTTGGCTCCTGTAGAAATCTGACTGAAGGAGAGGTTCAGAAGGAGTTTGGCTCCTGTAGGAATCCAGTCGAAAAAAAGTTTGAAAGAAGTTTGTAGGAATCCGACTGAAGGAGAAATCGAAAGGAGGCTCCTGTAGAAATTCGATTGAAGGAGAAGTCTGGAAAGAGTTAGCTCCTGTAGGAATCTGACTGAAGGAGAAGTCCAGAAGAAGTTTGGCTCCTATAGAAATTCGACTGAAGGAAAGATTCGAAAGAAGTTCGGCTCTTGTAGGAATCCGATCGAAGGAGAAGTTCGAAAGAAGTTTGGCTCCTATAGGAATCCGACCGAAGGAGAAGTCTGAGAGTAGTTTGGCTGAAGTCCTAAAGAAGTTAGGCTGCTGGAGGGGTTTGGCCGAGGTTCTGCCGCTGGAGGAGTTAGGCTACTGAAGAAGTTCGGCGGGGTTCGGCCGTTGGAGTAGTTCGGCTGGGGTTCGACCGTTGGTAGAGTTCGGTTGGGGTTCGACCGCTATAGAAGTTCGACTGAGGTTTGGCCGCTGGAGGGGTTCGACTACTGAAGGAAGAATTTTCGATCGAAGCTCTTTCATGATTGCCAGTTGCGTTAGGCTAAGCATCAGATTGGACTTCGGCGAGAGCGGGGTTTATCCCCAACACCTATGTTGAGCCTTGCCGGTTTCTGCTTTCTTTTGTTTACGTAGATATCTTTCTTTTCTTTTTTTTTTCTTTTTTTATTTGTCTCTCCTGTGAAGTAAATTTAATTTCAAAATGCTCTCAACAAAATACATAATGGTTTCTTTTATTTAACAAATATGTACATTCTTTGCATTTATCGTGCCAATGAAATGATATTTCATATAATACACATATTGTTGAAGATAAGGATTTTTAACTAAGAAATTTTCAGTGGATAAAATATGAGAGGAAGAACTAATTTTTTATACTTGATAATTATTTTCATACCCGTACATACTGCAAGTCTCATCTATTCAGATTACAAAATGTCTCTTGAACTCCCATCGTTAATTCAATACTTTCTCTCCCCAATTCATCTAATAGAAAATAGTACATACTTAGCAAACACACACTAATTAATTACATAGGAAATTGGTATTGTGCTTAGGAAACCCAGCATATTAACTCTCAACATTCTCTCCCTTAATGTGCTGACCTTGAACTCCCAAAAGTTCCCTAATTAAGCTGCTGAAATTTTTCTGTTGGCAGAGCTTTTGTGAAGATATCAGCTAGTTGCTCCCTTGTCTTGCAAAACTAAACTTGAACTTTACCTTCTTCAACTGCTTCTTGGATGAAATGATGCTTAATTGCAATATGCCAAGTGCGGCCATGAAATGTTGGATTATTTGCCATATATATGGCTGATTTGTTGTCAAGAAATAGTTTAGTAGCTTCCTCTTGCTTTTCACCAAAATCTTCAAGAATTCTTCTCAACCAAATTATTGGTGAAGTACCCATAGAAGCTGAAATATATTCAGCTTTAGCAGATGATTATGCAATTGATTTTTACTTTTTTAAACTTCATGAGAGTACACCTGAACCAAATGAAAATGCATAACAGTAGGTGCTCTTCATATCGTCAATGCATCCTCCCTAATCACTATCACAAAAGCCAATTAATTTTACATTAGTATTACTAGAAAATTTAATTCTATAATCCAATGTCACTTGCAAGGACCCTTTTAGCTACTCCAAGATGAATATGACTTGGATTAGTCATGAATCTTGAGAGTAAACTTGCTACAAACATAATATCCAGTCTTGTAGTTGTGAGATATAATAGCTTGCCGATCAAACTTTTGTTGAAATCTATATCTATCTTCTTTCTGCCATCATCTTTTCTCAATTTTTCATTCACAACAAATGAAGTTGCAACTTGTTTACAACCGAACATACCAAACGTCTTGAGAATCTCAATTGTATATTTTCTTTAACAAAGAAAGACTCTGTCTTCTGCTTGATGAATATCCATGCTGAGGAAATGATGTAGAAGACCAATGTCACTCATTTCATATTTCTTCATCATATCATTTTTGAAGCCTTCAATCATCTTTTTATTATTTCTTGTAAACACCAAGTCATCGACATAAAGTGCAACAATAAGGATATTAGAATCACCTTGCTTCTTGACATACAAGGTAGGCTCACTTTTGCTTCTTTCAAAACCTCTTTAATTGAAGTAACCATCAATCTCTTCATTCTATACTCTCGGTGCTTATTTTAGCCTGTAAAGAGCTTTCTTGAGTTTGTACACCATGTCCTCCTTGCCTTTGATGATGAATCTTTATGGTTGTTCAACATAGACATCTTCCTTCAATTCTCCATTCAATAAGGCTGATTTAACATTGAGTTGGTATAGCAACCAGCCCTTTTGGGGAGCTAGAGAAATGAGAGCTCTAATTATATCCAAATGGGCAACCGGTGCAAATGTTTCTTCATAGTCGATGCTGGGCTATTGTGAGTACCCTTTCACCACCAATCTTGCCTTATTCCTTTGGATGGAACCACCGGCATTGTAGTTGATCTTGTAGATCCATTTGACTCCTATAATATCCTTGTCTTTTGGTTTGTCAACAAGTTCTCATGCATTGTTCATCTTGATAACTGAAATTTCTTCTTCTATAGCCTTCTTCCAAGCTTCTTCTTTGATGGCTTCTTCAAAATTTTCAAGTTCGAGTACACAAAAATTGCATCTTTGATAAATGTCATCCATACTTCTCAATTTCTTTGGTGATGAAGTAGGAGTGGAGGAACTCGAACTTGGAGATGGTGGAGGGTCAGAAGTTGATGAAGAACTCTCACCATTTCCACTTGAATGTGCTGATTTTGTGCCAAAATCATCAATTATGACACACTTGTTATTGTCCTTGCCATCTTTCCACTCAATTGAAGCTTCTTCATTGAAAATGACATCCCGGCTAATGATAATCTTCTTCTTTTCCAGATTGTATAGCTTGTAGCCCTTTGATTTTGAGCTATAGCTGATGAAGATGCATTTCTCACTTGTCTCATCTAGCTTCCTTCTTTTCTCCTTCGGAATTTGAGCATAACAAACTAAACCAAAGACTTTCAAGTACCGCATGGATGGTTTTCTTCCACTCCAAGCCTCAATTGGAGTTAAATTCTTCAACGCCTTTGTTGGACATTGATTGAGAAGGTACACGATGGTATATACAACTACAACCCAAAAACTCTTTGGCACGCCTTTGTCATATAGCATCACCTTGGCCATCTCTACCACTATTTGATTCTTTCATTTACAAATTCCATTTAGTTATGAAGAAAACCCAACTATGAGCTACCTATCAATGCCTTCATTCTCACAAAACTTGTTAAATTCATTAGAATCATATTCTTTCCCATTGTCACTTTGAAGCACTTTAATTGTATTGCCACTTTGATTTTTAACAAGATTCTTAAACTTTTGAAATATAGTGAAAACTTTAGATTTTTGCCTTATGAAATAGACCCAAGTCATGCAGGAATAATCATCGATAAACAAGATGAAGTAACTATTTTGAGCATGAGATGGTGTCTTTATTGGTTCACATATGTCGGTATGCACTAACTCCAAAACTTACTTTGCTCAACAAGCTTCTCCTTTTGGAAATGATTGTCGATGGTGCTTCCTAAGTGCACACCCATGACATGCTTCTTGTTTCACCTCAATACTTGGAAGCCCTTGGACCATATTCTTTTGAGAAAGCAACTTGAGACTATTGAAGTTCAAGTGCCCCAACCTTTTCTGCCATACCATGATTCATCCATCATGTTCACCTTTATTGCAGCCTCTTTGGATACTTTAAGATTAAGTGAAAAACTTCTATTTGCCATCTTTATTCATTGTAGAACTTGCTTCTTTTGTTTGTTGTCTAATATGATGCATTTTCCATCTTCAAAGTGAATAGAATATCCATGCTCCACAAGCTGTCCAACACTAAGTAAACTTTGGACCAAATCAGGAACAAAAAGAATAACATGAATATGTTCAGCATCTCTCTTGGATTGAACACCAATAATGCCTTTTCTCTTTACTTCCACAAATGCTCCATTTCCAAGCCTCACTTGCAAATGATCACTTGTGTACATGTCAAGAAAGATGCCTTCATTTGTGGTCATGTGATGACTGCAACCGCTGTCAATGAACCATTGATCTTTTTTCTACTCTACTACACTTTGACATGCAAACAATAGGTTGCCTTCATCTTCTTTTTGTTAGAAATAGTATTCCAAAGCTAATTGTCAGTATGGTAATGGTTAAGCTATTTCTTATATTTGTATATAAAGTATAAATGAATAAATATGATTTTAACATTTTTATCATAAATTCTTTGCATCTTCTAATGAACTCTGGTATTGTAATAAAGTCCTTAAGACTATTTAGAATCCATAAAGAAAGATATATTATTTGGTCCTTAAATTTGTTCACGACCAAATTGTTAGATATATGTGCCTTAGAAGCCAGAATTGGCTGACACTTGTAATACACTTCTAGGGGCAAAATTATAATTTTGACTAATATCAATAAAATAGATTATTTTCTATCACATATGTGTATTTAGTGTCTGTGATATATCCTTTGAGTTAATGGTAATGATAATTCATATTTTCAAGAGTTGAAAATTTAAGACATGAATAATCATTATTAACTCATAAAATGCTCCTGACCATAGGATCATTACGAGGATGGTGATTGATCCGGAAGGTTGTGTACAATCGCTTCTCTTTGGTAGATGAGTCTTGAGTCTATGGTGTGGAGACATCGGAGCGAGAGTATAGGTACTCGTTAGAGAATGAGGGCACTGAGCATGACCACCTCGAGTAGTCATTAGAAAGTCTACCTTCTCGTCGATGACTGACTCGATGCTGTAGTGGTGTGTCTGATTTTTTGATCTGAGGTGCATCGGTAGTTCACCTTGAGGGTGTTATAGTTTGACTACACCATTACTCGATCTTCTAGCCATATGAAACCCTAAGGTGTATGTTGGCTATAGCATGTTCATTGTAGAAACTAGATAGCATCAAGATGGAATCTATCTACCTCGGTGGTAGAGGAGCAGCCCTATGATGATCATGAGAATCAAGTTCAGAAGTTCATGGCCATGGCAGAGTGAAATAATAGAAAGAGTTTCTATTTAGGTTTTCACATTGGACTTGAATCGAATGATTACATCATATGACAGAGACTAGGGTTTGACGAGTTCACCTTAACCCTAATCTGATCGGAGCTCAAGATAGAAGAACTTAATCACACAGATAGCTGCACCAAGAGGTTCGCATTCAGCTCTGATGGGTTGCCACCATATACTGCTAGGTGTCACTGGTGGATTTTGGGAGCAATTAGAATGATTTAGATGATCGATCATTCTAGCTGTTCGAATCAGAAGAGTTCTGATCCATCGAAAGGAGTTTTGATGATGTCGATGATAGAGATCATGACATATCCCATTACCATACAGAACTGAACCTAACTGGATCACACAAATAAGGGTTTGAATCTGGTGATCATCAATTGAACTGATCTAGTTCAATTGATCTGAATGTGATTCAATTAGGTTCAAGAAAATCGTGCTAGCACTCGATTGAACCTAACGTTCTTCTTTTGCTATCACAAATAAATTATCCTGACTGAGCCAAAGAAGTTTGTGCTCAATCAGAGGCCTTCATATGGTCTAACTGAAGGTTGTCCAAGTCAAAAAAGATTGTCTTATTTTGTAAGACATTACCTGCCATTTTTGGTCACCTGTCATTTCTCGTTCTTTGACTTTAGTCAAAAGTCTACCTTTGACTGGTCAAATGTTGACCATTGACACTTTGACTTCTGTCCATGTGTCACACACCTATTGGAGAGTTGGTGGGGGCCTGTCCTCCTGCCAGAACCTGGCAAGAAAGAGGGCGCACGCCATCCTTGGCGTGTGCCCAAGCTGGAGGCGCCCAGGAGTCCCTGTTGGATAGGGACTCCATCTCCTTTTTGGATTCCAATTAGAGTTCTCCTAAGAACCAACTTTGACTGGTCTTAGGCATCCTCTAAGGAGAAATCTAGGGGACTCTATTCCCACCAGTTAGATTTAGATCTGATTTCACAAAGAGTTGTGATTGGTTGGGAAAAAGAGAAGTTGGATCACAGACAGTCTATAAATAAGACCCTATGCCCAACTCAGATTGTATGATTGTATGATTGGAGAATTGAAATCCCACGCCCCAAGGCTGCCTCTCCCCTCTTCCTCCATGCCAAACCCACCTTCTCCCTCTCCTCTCCACATCCAAAGTGTTTGGATTCTTGGTTGGTGCGATCCAGATCAAAGAAAGGCGATTGAAAGCTAGAAGGCTGCACTGCTGCATAGGACAACTGCTGATCTTCGAAAAGAGTTTTGAAGATCCTCTAGATCAGATCCAGATTTGATTTTTGGAAATATGATAGAGAAGAAGAGGATCTTCATATCCAACCCGAGTGGATATCGGTAGAGGTCAGGCACTTGCGTGGCTTGATCCAGAACCTTTCGCTGCTTATAGGATCATCAACGGATAATAGGATTACCCACTTCAAGGTAAATTAAATTTAATTTAATTTATCTAATTTTATTTTAATTTTTAAAATAATAATAATCAGATCTGAAATATCTTAGATCTGATCTAGATCAAAGAGAAAAATTTTTGAAATATATCTCTTGATCTGATCAGATTTGAACGAACCTGATCCGGAAAATCAGATTTTTCCTTCACAAATGATATGTTGTTATTAAGGATGAAAACGTTTATCAAGTATAGATTATTGTATGCCATATGGGTTGGTTGTCCTCTTAACCAAGGAGTGTGGACATACTGGTATGGCATGTAGGTGAGATGTAGGGATACATATGTATTGAATGTGACCAATTTTAGAGCTTTTCTACTATTATGATTTGCTCTAATGGAATATGTGTATAAGTATCCCTTTGAGCTAAATTCACTATGGTGACTTCGAAGCAACTCACTGTACTTTAGTGCCAGACTATCTAAATTTTTAATTCAGTAATAGAAGATTTCTGGACACCGTCAAGTACTTGAGGAGTTGGTGTGTGAATCAAGATGGGATTGACCACTCCAGTTTAGAAGTTATGTTTAATTATATTTTAATTTAGCAAAGCCTTAGCTAGGGTAGTCCTAGTAAGGAGTCATAGGACTGATTGCATTAAGATATGATTTGAATGTACTTTTTAAAGTTGGTAATTTAACTTTAAGTCATCCTATACATAGAGGTCAAGAGGATGAATTATGCGGTAACTGTATTTGCGTAGGTTCTAAATGTTGCGATTATGACTATTCGATCTATCCGAATGTCCAATACCATTACTAGATAGTCACTTTGATTGCTACAAAAATTGATTCCTATGTTACCAACTTAGGTTCAACCCGCTCTACGTGGTTATACACACTAGAGATTTCTACCTGATCTGATGGCTGATGAAGAGTCCCACTGGATTGGGACTCTATGATCAAGAATCTCATTGAACTAAGACTCTTTAACCGAGAGTCCAGTACATTGGAACTCTATAATCGAGGGTCCCATTGATTTGGAACTCTATGATAATAAGTTCCACTGGTTTGGAACACTAGGATCAAGAGTTCCATTGGTTTGGGACTCTTCAATTAAGAATTTTATTTTGATGGGACTTTATTATCTGGACATCCACTAGATTTGGACTCTATATTTTTGAGAGATTTAATTAGTAATTTGATTACTAATTAACTCAATTTGATGGAGTAATGAGTTTTGCATTGAGTCCAATTTAATTGGATTCAATCAGATTTGACCCGATTAGATTATGAGATGACCTAATCGCTAAGAAGATTTGTTCCCTGATTTAATTAGGGGTTGGACTTGATTAATTTCTAATTTAATTAGGATTTAATTGAGCCTAATTAAGTCTAAATGAGTTGTATTTAATTTTGTCTAATTGGACTAAGCCAAATTAGTTTGGAATGTGTTCAATTGGATAAGATCAATTTGGACTAGTTTGACTAGTCCTCTTCTGTGCCACATCACCCAGACTTGTGCCCATTATTTCTCCATGAGAATTCAGAATTCTTATTGATTTTTCCATGCACAAGAGGCCTCACACCCTCCTTTTTCATGTATTTAAGTGGATAAGAATGAGTGGTTAACATTTTTATTCAAATGAGATTTGAAATTTGAATCAGTAAACAACTCATCCTCATCCACTCACATGCCTCCTACACTTATTGTTTGTTTTGTCACCATTTTAAAAAGGGGATTTGAATGGGGCATGTGTAGAATCTGAAGAGGAATACTTCTCCACATGGTCCACCCTCTTGTGCATGAAAAGTATTGAGAGTTTCTTGAGAGAAAAAATCCAGAGAGTGAGAGGCGCAGGGTTCTGGGTGAGTGCTGCCCTAGGGTTTTAGCCTAGGGTTTGGGGAGTGTTTCTATGAGCTATAAGTGTCATAAAATCACAAAAAATTTAGGAGAGCCTCCCCTACCTCTTCTCTACCTCTGCTAATAACCCAGAGCATCTAAAGAGCTCATGGAGAGAGATCAAAGAGGTTCGATCAACATCAGCCATCAAAACTTTTGATGTTGAGCTAGCACTTGGGAGGAGCTAATTGGGACCAGGGCCTTGTGTAGACCATCCGTGAAGGCCAGACAACTTGTGTGGCTACATCACGATGAGAGGACATCCCAATGATGTGTTATTGTGGTGTTCGGCTACCCACTCAAGATATCATGTCCTGAATACAGAGTAGTAAAATGTTTTACTACTGGCAATTTAATTTTTAAGATTTTAAATACATGTACATCACATTTTGATCCTTAGTGTAGGATTTTTTGATATGATCAATAGCTCTAGTAATTAATTAGATTAATTTTTAAAATTTTTATTGCATCAAATTTTTTAAAAAACTTTTGAAAGTAGAGCTAAAAATCCTGCACTGTTCCCATTAGTGGTATCAGAGCACTAGGTAGATTAATGTGATGTATATGCATGCTTAGATTATTTATTTAGATTAGATCTAAATTATAATCTAATTTAAAAAAATATAATTAAATTCAAGATCAGATGGATTGATTTATAAGGTTGTCATGTTGTAAGGTTTATTGCATATAGTGTAAAGGTTGTCCTAGTACGTGCTGATCTAAAACCCCTAATCATAAAATTTTAGATTCGATCTAAAGGATTTTATGATTTAATTGAAATTGATTTTGTTGGTGATAAATTTGCTCCTACCAAAGTTCAGCAAGATGCCCAACCATCAAGTGATCCCATCTGACAGTGGCGACCATGACCAAACTTCAACCAGTATGAATTCTGGCTCCAATTCACTCTAGGCCGGTTGACCTTCAACTCATGCATGCCGGATGATCTTTTTAGCTTTGACTATCAGATCTTTTAAATAACTGCAAAATCTAAAGAGCATCTCAAACCTCATTCGGATGAACTTGAATAGTGAAAATAGTCATCTAAGCAATTAGCTAAGTATTTGGCTAAATATTTGATCCCTGCATAGTCCAGCCTGACCGACCTCAAAGCTGGTCGAACTTCTTTTCAACCGAATCTCCTTCAAGCTAAATCTCACCATTACAATTGGGTCTCACATCAAGAGTCTCAAACTAGCTAAGTGTCTCCTTAAACAAACTTCTATACCTTGTTGTAAGTGGTGGATCTTAGCATTCCTATGTCAAGAACCTTAGGTGTGCAAGCCAGAGTTAGCAGAAGGACCTCATTATCTACACTAGTTGAACTCCCAACTCAGCGAATATTTGCCAACTTGTGGACAACCTCGAAAATAACTAAACTACAACAATTAATCTCCAACGGACTGGCAAGTCATGACAATGGATACCACCCTCCATAACAAACTTCACATGGCCCTAAACAGCCCACTAACAGGTAGTTACGGCTGTCATCATTAATTTGTTATGAGCTCCGTCTATTTAAGAAACCCACTAGATACGTTTTTCTCTCCAAGCCCAAAAAGTTTTGATAAAATTCTCTTGAGTGCTCCATTTCTATTGATCAGAGAGCTAACTTGACTGTTGGAGGATCTTGCCAAAGCCACCCCCACCTCTGATCCAGACTTGTTTTGCAGGTCCCGATAGCAACCTCATCTTCTCCAACTTTAGCTCTTTCCAACGTTCATAGTTTTCTATACCAATAGATTATGTGCAAGAGGAAGGGCACCTGATCCCTTGTTCTTAAAGGAGCATTCAATCGAATCCCATCTCTTCTTCAATTCTTCTTCTCTGATCCACACTACAAAATGCCGCCAAAGAGGGCATCAACCCGACAATCCATTGCCTCCATTGCCAAATCCCACCCAGATCTGCCTACTCCAACCTCATCTTCGGCGCCTCAAGCTCCACCACCAATGGCTGTGGTAGATATAGAGTAGTTCAACCTGTTGATTCAGCATGTTAAGGGCCTCACTGAAGCAGTGCAGGCCATATGGCAACCCCCGACATCTGTTCAGTTGGAGAGAACTTCACCAAAGTATTGGGACCCAGGGTAGGGGAGGCCCACCTGGGTTAGTCATCCGGTGACCCCTGAGAAAGGGAAGCGGAGAGTAGAGAGCTCCGATTTCGATCATAACTCCAACCTCGATAGATCTCTGCCTCCATTCGGCTAGTGGATCCTTGAGATTCATGATCGAAAAGATCTTCTCGATTAGAGGCTTCAATAGATGAACCGATAGATCAAAGAGCTCCACCATGCCGCTCCTGCCCACATTGACGACATCTACATCGACCTCCCATTCTCTCTCCAAATAATGTAGGAGCCTGTCCCATTGAACTTCAAGCTTCCTCAGTTCGAAAGCTATGATGGGACTTTGGACTTAGTTGATCACCTTGAGGCCTTCCTGACCATGATGCTGCTCTACGGTGCACCAGACGTCATTTTACGTTGAGCTTTCTCCTAAACTTTAAAGAAAACAATAAAAAATTGATACTCGAGCCTTAAGCCAAGTACGATCTGCTCTTTTGATCAAATAAGTTATCAGTTCATGGCTCACTTCATCAGCAACCAACATCCAAGGTGAGGTTTGAACTCCCTTATTAACATCAAGTAGAAGAAAGGGAAGTTCATTCGAGCTTACATTAGTCACTTCAATGCTATTGCACTAGATGTCCGAAACTTGGATGAATTCATAGCCATGGTCAAATTGAAGGATGGTCTTTAGAAGAATGATCTTCTATTCTCCCTAAAGAGAAAGTACCCTAGGAATTTTGCTGATATGCTAACCCTAGCTGAGGGTTACGCCTGGGTGGAGGAGGCTTTTCAAATAAAGGATGTTGGGACTGCAAAAAAGTGGCAGGCAGATGAATCTAGCAAGCCTACAGTTGAAGAAAAGCCAAGTGAAGCTCGACCGCACATCAAAATTCCTCCCGAGCGTAGATGAGCTCGAACTCCTCCCCAGGCTCGTTAACCAAGAAGTCCCAACCAAAGGGCATGGAGGAAGCCTCCCTCTAGGAGGTTCCACAACTACTCTCTCCTCGATGCTCCAAAAATACAAGTGCTGATAAAAATCAAGGAGCAGCTGTCAAGGCCCGAAAGAATGCACACCCATCCGGGCAAGCACAACCCCAACAAGTATTGCCTCTATCATCGTGATAATGGTCACGATACTGAAAAATGCATCCAGCTCCAAGACGAGATTAAGAAGCTCATCCAGCGAGGTCGGCTTGGTCAATTTCTGCAACATCGGCCTGAAGGAAGAGAAGATTGATCGAGGGCACCGCCACAGCCATAACCATCAAGGAGCGAGGAGCAGCAAGGGGATCGGCCTCCACTCAGGATCATCAATACTTTTATTGGAGGGTTTCGATAGGGAGAGACTACTGGATCAGGAGAGCAAGCTAAGTGGCAGAAGATAAAGAACCCATTTCTTTCACTGAAGAAAACTCAAGGGGTTCAATTCCCACACAATGATGTGGTTGTAGTTTCTCTAAATATTACTGACTATGATGTATGCTGCATTTTGATTGATAATGAAAGCTCTATTGATGTCTTATTTTATGATGCTTTCTCCAAAATATCCATACCTAGTGGCCACTTGGAATAAATGAACTCCCCATTGGTAGGCTTCACTAGTAATGCTATGCCGGTTGAAGGGATAATAATATTAACTATGATCGTTAGGCGGTATGCAAGACAGTCCAAGGCATAGATGGATTTTTTGATAGTAAAAGCCCCATCTACTTACAATGCAATTCTTAGCTGAACTAGTTTAAATGCACTTTGGGCAGTGGTCTTAAAATATTATTTAAAAATAAAGTTTTCGACAAACTATAGGATCGATGAAGTTTGGGAAGATTAAGCTCTAGTAAGACACTGCTACACGATTGCATTGCAAGGAGGTGGATAGCCAGATCCCTATTCGATGGATGAGCTAGACGTTCATGATGATCTAACCAAAAAATGGAGGGAACCTATGGAAGATCTTGTTGCAATTTCTTTGAATGATGGGAATGGAGATCATACTATGCAAATCGGCTCCAACCTAGTAGAAGAGGTCCAAAAGCAGCTCATCCCTTTCCTCTAGAAAAATATAGATATTTTTGCTTGGGTCCCCATAGACATGCTCAGAATTGATGCAGAAGTGATGAAGCACCATCTGGCTGTTGATCCCAAATGTTGGCTAGTAAAGGAGAAGATGCGGGGCTATGCACCCGAGTGGCAGAAAGTAATTATGGAAGAAGTTGACAAACTTCTCAAGACTGAGTTCATCCAGAAAGTTTTCTATCTGAACTGGGTCTTCAATATGGTCCTCATCAAGAAGGCAAACAACAAGTAGATAATGTGCATAGACTTCAAAAAAATTGAACAAGGCATGTCAGAAAGATAGCTATCCTTTGTTCAGAATTGATCAGTTGGTGGATGCAACCTCGAGCTATTAGCTTCTCACTTTCATGGATGCTTTCTTCAGCTATAACCAGATCTGGATGGCATCAGAAGATGCAGAGAAAACTACTTTTATTACTGATCGTGAGCTTTATTGTTATAGGATTATGCCCTTTGGGCTTAAAAATATAGGTGCGACTTACCAACACCTGATGAATAAAATCTTTAAGAAGCAGATCAACCGTAATATAGAGATTTATATAGATGATATACTAGTCAAGAGTCGATTTTCAATAAATCATATTACCAACTTTAAAGAGATCTTCAGTACACTCCAGAAGTATAAAATGAAGCTAAACTCGACCAAGTGTGCCTTCAGAGTAACTTCAAAAAAATTTCTAGGATTTATGGCATCACAGTATAGAATCAAAGCAAACTCAGAAAAAATCCAAGCCATTTAAGAAATGATCACACCAAAGATAATAAAAAATATTCAGCACCTAATAGGAAAGGTAGCGGCTCTAAATCACTTCATTTCAAGATCGACCGAATGGTATATGCCCTTTTCCAAATCCTCAAATAGCCAAAGAATTTCTATTGGACTCCTGAATGCCAACAAGTAGTTGAGGAACTAAAAAATTATCTCAGCTCACCTCCTCTATTGCCCAAGCCTGAATATGAAAAAGAATTATTTTTGTACCTGGCGGTCTCCCCTGCGACCCTCGTAGCAGTCTTGGTTAAGGAAGAGGCAAAAATGCAAAGGCCGATCTACTATATAAACTGAGTTTTGAGTGATGTTGAACCAAGTATACCAAGTTCGAGAAACTAACTTATGCTCTATTGATCGCAGCTTAAAGGCTCTGACCTTATTTTCAGGGGCATACCATAACACTCTTCACTAATCAATCCATCAAGTTAGTTCTTTATTGGATAGATGCTTCTAGAAGAATAGCAAAGTAGGCAATTGAGGTCACCAAGTTTGACATTAAATTTCGACCTTGGCCATCAATCAAAGCTCAGATATTGACAGACTTTATAGTAAATGCACTATTTTGGATGAAGCCAAACTTGAATGGCCCAAGGTCAATATTCCATAGTTGCGGCCGAACCGCCCTGAAGAAAGAGCAAATCTCCCAGAAGGCTTTTGGACCCTACATGTAGATGATTCATCTAATGCTTTTGGTGTGGGCGTGAGTCTGATTCTTGTCAACCTAGAAGGAATTGTTGATGAATATGCATTGAGCTTCGAATTTTTTGTAATAAATAATAGAGCAGAATATGAAGCCCTAATTGTAGGGCTATGGATAGCCAAGGAATTGTAGGTAGATTGGCTCAAAGTTTATAGTGACTCTCAAATGGTAATGGGATAATTTGGTGGCTGTTACGAAGCTAGGGAAAAAAGCATGCGGAAGTACCTAGAAAAAGTAAGGAGTCTGACCCTGGCCTTCAATAATTTTGATATCCAACAGATCCTGAGAATGAAAATTGCTAGGGCCAACGTTCTCTCCAAGTTAACCACACTAGCTCCAAATGAATTGCCTAAAGAGGTCTTCTTCTAAGTCCTAAATAGTTTGAGCTCGGAGGAATCTCAGACTATAATGCAGGTCGACCATGAGCCCAGCTGGATTGACCCACTTGTTACTTATCTTAAAGATGGTGTCCTCCTTTGAGACCTAAAAGAAGATCAAAAATTAAGAAATCAATCCTCTTGATATGTTCTATATGAGAATAAACTATATAAAAGGTCGTACTCTTTGCCACTCCATAAATATCTTCGATCTTCTGAAGCTGATTGTTGGTGTAAAATCTGATCATCATCGGAGGAGTGCTGGAATCGAAGAAGATGAGGTTGCTGCCAGGGACCCTACAAGATAACTCTCGACCAGAGCCTAGGAGGAGGGTGGCTCCGGTAAGATCCTCTGACGATCAAGTCAGTTCTTTCGGCCAACAGAAATGGAGTACTCAGTAGAAAAAGTTGCTAAATTTTGAGAAGAAGAATAGAGCCTAGAGAAAATATATCTGGAGGATCTCTTTTATAGATGGAGCCTGTAACAAACTGATAGCGACAGCCATAATCATCCGGTAGTGGGCCACTCGGGGCCATGTGGAGTTTGTTATAGAGGGTAGTGTCTGTTGTCGTGACGTCCTAGGCCGTTGGTATTTGATGGTTGAAGCTCGGAGGGGTAGATGTCAACTGATGGTAAACTTTGAGCTATATCAATTTCAGAAGAGTTCGGACTCTTCTAAGGTAGCCCGCATGTGGGTTGGTTCATGCCGTGTACGGGGAGGGATCTAGCTGAGGCAAAGTTCGGAAGGAGTTCGGCTACTAGAGGAGTCCAAAAGAATTTCGGCTACTGGAGGAGTCCAGAAGCAGTTTAGCTACTGGAGGAGTCCGAAAGAATTTTGGCTACTAAAGGAGTCCGAAAGGAGTTTGACTACTGAAGGAATTCGAAAGCAGTTCAGCTACTAGAGGAGTCTGGAAGAAGTTTGCGATTGAAGTCTCCTATGATTACAAGCTAAAATTGGTCGAGCACTAGACCAAACTTCGATGGGAGTAGGGTTTACCCCAACAATAGTCCCCCCACTTTTGAGTTCGAGATTTGAAGGAAGGGAGTGAGAAAGCAACTGCTGAAGTTCTTTCCCGGGTTTCTGCCCTTGTCAAGATGAGACATTTTGGCATCTACTATGCTGGCACCAAAACTTTTTGAATTCGAAGTGAATTTGAGAAGACGGCCCTTCGTTTCTCCCACCGAAACTCTGCCCTAGGTACGGTGCCATAAAAACTTCACCTGTCGCTGCTTTTTTATCATGATGAGTGGGACACGCGGTGCACACTGACCGACTGAGGTTGATCCATGATCATAACTACTTCAAGTTACTTCTGGCTATTTAAGGTCCTCTCTTCCCATCCAGGAGTCATTCTTTCCCGAGTCTTCTTCTTCCTTTGGTCCTCGTTCTTCTTCCGCCCAAGAGTTTCAATTCCTCCCCTTGTCTTCCCTGGTTCCAGGCATTTCTCCGTCCAATTCCCATCGCATCCATCGTCCCTCCGTCATCCCCAACCAACCTAGGTCAGCTTCTCAATACCTATTGTTGATTATTCTTGCCTCTTTTACTCCTTATTCCCTCGGTTTCCCCGTACAAGTTTTTACACTTAGGTTTCAATTCCTTTTTGGGGATTTTTTTGAGGGGGTTTACTTCGATCCAAATATCTTTTGAAACTTTCCAATCCATCGATTCTTGGAGCTCGTCCGAACCAGCCTTCCTAGACCCTACACCCCTAGCTGAGGTAGAACCTAGGAACATGTCCTACTCGCCTTTCGCTCTAGATGCCATCTCGTCCGTTCTTACTCCGGATGACCTTTTTCTAATCTGAATTTGATATGGAATCCCTCCAGAGTACGACCTTGAACTTTCTAGCTTGGATGACCGAGCTAGCTCTCCTCTGATCGGCCAGTTTTGCTTGTACTTAGAAACCTTGCGTGCCGGGCTCAGGCTCCCACTGCCCCCTTTTGCTATTGCACTTTTTTGATTTTTAAACATTTCTTTCACATCCATCATACCAAACTTCTTTCGATTCATCATAGGTTTCCTCTCTCTTTATCAATTGGCCGAGGTTCGACCGATCATTTTACTGTTTAGAAACTTCTACACTTTCAAATGCCATCCTTCTATGAAGGATTGGCGGTACTTTTCCCCCCAGTTTGGCAAGAGGGGGCTATTGAAAGGTGCCCCTTCTTCCATTCATAACTAAAAGTAAAAATATTTTTTTGTACACTGTTCAACCCTGCCATTAGGTCTTACCCCTTGGGGCCATATTAGGGAGTCAGTTCATCAAGCTCCTAGCTTAGATGGAGCTGACCTTGATTCCTCCAATAAACTTAAGGTGTACCGAGCTCCTCTTCTTTTCGACCTTCTAAAAGAATAGACCTTATTCAACCTGGGTCTGAGCCCTCTCAATCCCGCTAGTATATCTTTTGATTTTCCAAATCCGCATGATTTCATGTACGTGTATTGCCACTGACTGTATTTCTTTTTCTGTAACAGAAATGGATACACAAGCCATCGAGATGCTTACCAAAGGACTCTACACCAAGAAGAGGAAAGGGAAGGTGTTGAGTGATGGCTCAAAGAGAGCGAAGGCCGATGCTTCCAGCTCCACAGTCGCTGCCTCCACTACTACTGCGCCTAAGGTCATCGCCAACGTTGAAGCTACTTTAACCGTTGAGCTCAGCACCGCTGGTGTGAGCTCAGTGCCACCCTTGTGTTAGATATGTATGCCCTAGAAGCCAGAATTGGCTGACACTTGTTATACACTTTTAAGGGCAAAATTATAATTTTGACCATAAATAATAAAATATATTATTTTCTATCACAATGTGTATTTAGTATCTATGATACATTCCTTGAGTTAATGATAATGATAATTCCTATTTTCAAGAGTTAAAAATTTAAGATATGAATTTTTATTATTAACTCATAAAATGCTCCCGACCGTAGGATCATCATGAGGATGGTGATTGATCCGGAAGGTTGGTGTACAATCATTTATTTATAGTAGATGAGTCTTGAGTCTATGATGTAGAGACACCGGAGTGAGAGTACAAGTACTTATTAGAGAATGAGGGCACTGAGCATGACCACCTCGAGCAGTCATTAAGAAGTCTACCTTCTCATCGATGACTGGCTCGAAGCTACAGTTGTGTGTCTGGTTCTTTAATCTGAGGTACATTGGCAGTTCACCTTGAGGGTGTTATAGTTTGACTACACCATGACTCGGTCTCCTAGTCATTCGGAACCCTGAGGTGTATGTTGGCTATAGCATGTTCATTATAGGAATTGGATTGCACTAAGAGGAAATCTGTCTACCTTGGTAGATGAGGAGTAAGCCTATGATGATCACGAGAATCAAATCCATAAGCCCATAGCCATGGCAGAGTGAAATAATAGAAAGAGTTTCTATTAAGGTTTTCACATTGGACTTGGATCGAATGATTAATCATATGACGGATATTAGGATTTGACGAGTTCACCTTAACTCTAATCCGATCGGAGCTCAAGATAGAAGAATTTAATCACACAAGTAACAACATCGAGAGGTTCATTTTTAATTCTAATGGGTTGCCACCATATGCTGCTAGGTGTCATTGGTGCATTTTGAGAGCAATTAGAATGATTTAGATGATCAATCATACTAGTTATCTAAATTAGAAAAGTTCTGATCCATCAGAAGGTATTTCGATGATGTCGATGATAGAGATCATGACATATCTCATTACCATATGGAACTAAACCTAACTAAGTTACACAAACAAGAGTTTGAATCTGGACATCATCAATTGGACTAATCCAGTTCAATTGATTTGAATTAGATTCAATTCGGCTTAAGAAAATCATGCTAGCACACGATTGAGTCTAATGTTCCCCTTTAATTATCATTAAAGTTGTCTCGACTGAGCCAAATATGTTTGGGCTCACTCAGAAACTATTACTTGGTCTGACTGGAGCTTGTCCAGATCAGAAAAGGGTTGTCTTAATTTATGAGATAAATTTGAGACAATACCTGCCATTTTTCGTCATCTGCTAAATCTTATCTTTTGACTTTGGTCAAACATTGACCTTTGATACTTAGACATCTGTCTATGTGTCATGCACCCATAGGAGAGCAGATGGGGGTTTGTCCTCCTGCTAAAAAGTAGAAAGAAAAGGAGTGCATGCCTAGGGAGGCGTGCACCTAAGGATGATGATGCCTGGAGTTCCATACAGATGGGACTCCAATTGCTTGATGCATTCAACTAAGGTGGCGCCAAAAGAGTCTTCTTTGACCAATCTTGGTGCCACCTAAGGATGTTTGTGAGAGACTCTCATCTGATTGGATCAGATGATGTCATCCCATTAATCAGATTTAGATCTGATTGTACAAAAGGCCGTGATTGGTCGGGATGATGTGGCACTGCATGGCACAGCAGGGTCTATATAAATCTTGTCTGCACCTAGGATTTAGAGCTCTTGCCCTTTGCCCATGCCATACATCCTCTCTTCCTCCCTCTCCATACCTACATCTGATTTTCTTTCTCCTCTCCATGCCCAAAAGGTCTTGGGCTCTAGTTTGGTGCGATTCAAGCAAGAGAAAGGTGACAAGAAAGGAAGAAGAGAGCACCGCAGCAAGAGACGACACCTGATCTTCAAAAAGTGTTTTGAAGATCTTCAAGATTAGATCCAGATCTAATCTTTGGAATCTAGATTGAGAAGGAGAAGATCTCTAGATCCTACCCAAGTGGATACCAGTAGAGGGCAGGCACTTGCATGGCTACTTCCAGAACCTCAGGCAAACGTTAAGATCATCACAAGGTAATAGGATTACCCTCAACAACATGAATTAAATTAGATTTATTTTATTCTTTATTTTATTTTATTTTTTATTAAATTAATAATATCAGATCTAAAAAGTCTCAGATCAGATCTAGATCTAAGAGAAAAAATTTTGAAATATCTCTCTTGATCCAATCAGATCTGAATAAACCTAACCTGAAAAATAAGGTTTTCCCTTAAACTGGTATCAAAGCCAGGTTGCATTAGATCTGATTTTATTTTATTTTGATATAATAATTAGGTTATTTTAGAGGTCACATGAGATGTGATTAGATCTAAAATTAAAAAAATTAAAAATTAAATAATTTAGATCTAAGTTGTATAAGATGCATGACTAGTTGTAGAATAGAATTATTCTATGTATAGTCTTGCATGATCGTAAATTAATTTAATTAGTTATAATTTTTAGATCTATTTATTTACTATTTTTAGATATTATAAATATTATAATAAGATCAAAAAAATAAAAAATAAAGTTATTTAATTTTTGTCCATAAGAGATATGATGAATGCAAGTTTAGACTAGTTGTAGAATAGTTCTACATAATTATCTAGAATAGAATTTATTTTGATATGATCAATTTAAATTTAATTTTTTAGATGATTATGAGATAATTTAGATCTAAAAATATGCATGATATGATACATGAAGATGTGTGCAAAACATGTTTAAAGTTAGATCAATCTTGCATATGAGATATATGTTGTAGATCTAACTAATTTTGTAGTTTTTATATTTTTGATTAAGGTGTTCCCCTTGGCCGTCCGATCATAAGAATAAAGTAGGGTTTAAA
Source organism: Cocos nucifera (assembly GCA_006176705.1). Classification (NCBI taxonomy): domain Eukaryota; kingdom Viridiplantae; phylum Streptophyta; class Magnoliopsida; order Arecales; family Arecaceae; genus Cocos; species Cocos nucifera. The sequence continues at coordinate 129,627 of QRFJ01002403.1, forward strand.
TATCCTCTCCTTTCATTCGATGGGGTGTTCTTATGATGTGTAGGGGTGCTGCACATTCGTCATTAATCAGAAACCTAAAAACTTATTTTCTACAAAACCCTAGATCCTGAAACCTTAGGATTTTATTTACATATTTTATTTGTGAACCCTAAACTTAATTAAGAATTAAGATTATGAAATATGTTAAGTCTAAAAATTAAGAATTTTTAGATTTAAGATATATTCATAAAATTGGGTTCGGGCTTGGGTAGCTCAATTAGGTCTAGCGGTTGATCAAACTGAATCAAGAGTTGGTTAGATGGGATCAAGAGTGCTTAAATTGACCAGCCTAATAGGATTTAGTCTGGGTCAAGATCGAATCACATGAGTGATCGACCAAGCTAAGACCTAATTAGGCTCAATGGTTAGAGTCTGGATTATAGGCTAATCGGATTGATTCTGGTTTAACAATTTGGTGTCTAAGGTAAGTCTGACAGATACGACTGACTAATTTTTAATTGGGAGCTACTCGATTCGAATGCATTCTTGTCAAGTTAATGGCATATCCCTTCCACCGGTCTCACTTATCTGACCATATTTATCGACCCATTTCTGATCTAAGGTGGTTAACAATCCGAGCTGATCCATGCCACTACGTTAGTTATAATTGTTATGGCTATTGTAAGTCAAGTTTAAAGAGACCTAAATCAAATCTTCCTAAGAAAAGATTAAGTCTAAGGTCTTCCATCATTGTAGATATGCGGGCCCTTTTCGAGGTTAATTGTTCTTGGCTGGTCATAGTGGTTCAGTTGCATCGAAAAGATGCAACCATGTCTATTAGGCATTGGATGATATAGGCTAGAGAAAAAATTGGACTCAATATTCTGGATATGGTGAGAGACACAATTAGGAATCCAACCCGTGCAAATGGTGGCTCTAACTTAACTAAGGAGTGGATCAATATTCCGGGCATGATGAGATTCATGAATTAAAGACTAAGTTTGGGTGCACCATGATTGGAGAATCATTGGACAAGAGTTGTCCACTCATTGGCTAACCCATCACCAATAACTGTTAGGTGAGGAGATGAGTCAGTTGGTGAGACTACACCATCCATTAGAAATCTATAATCATGGAGATTTTTGCATCTCTATAGAGAGAGTGTAGGGATCCAAGAAAATAGTGAAAGCTAATTTGTTTAAAAATTAAATTCTTAAATAAATTGGTCAAGTCTTAATTACAATATCTAACTAAAAATTTTGACTCTCTATAGAAAAATATCTGTGTCCAACCCATTAGAGCGTATTCTGGACACCCATAGACTGACCAGATCCAATTATAAGGATTGGCTCTGAAACTTCAAAATTATTTTGGATTTCGAGAAGTTAACTCATGTATTGGATCAGGACCCCCCTTACCAGCTCGTCCATCCGCTGAACAGAGAGCGTCTCTTGAGAAGTGGATAGATGAAGATAACAAGGTCAGATACTACATATTGGGCTCGATATTTGATGAGCTTCAGCGCCAATATGAAGATATCAAGACTGTCCGCCAAATGTTGGCTCACCTATAAGAGATATTTGGTGAACAGAGTCATGCAGCCAAATATCGAGTCATTAAACAACTATTCAAGGCTAAAATGCATGATGGGTAGTCGGTCCAAGATCATTATCTGATGATGATCAAGGACTTGGAAGAGCTTGAGAAGCTTGGAGTGAAGTTGGATCTGGATCTGTAGAATGATATAATTTTGCAATCCTTGATCGATGCATATGGGTAGTTCATCATGAATTACCACATGCATAAACTTCAAAATACTCTGATCGAGCTTATGAACATGTTGGTTATTGCTGAGCTTTCAATGAAAGTTTCTAAAGGCTCAATATTTGCTATGGAATGGACTACTTCTGAGAGAAAATCTTTTGAAAAGAAGAAGAAGTCTGTGAAAAGGAAGAAGATGGAAGGAGGAAAGAAAAAGAAGGCAGAGCTGAAAAAGAAGGCCGCTGACAAAGAAAAATATTTTCATTGCAACACTGACGATCATTAGAAGTGAAATTGCCCTACATACCTGGCCACGGCCACTGTGAAGAATAAGAAGGCAGGTCCTTCTGGAGGTATGCTCGTTATTGAATCTAATCTTATGATTTTTTCTGCATCTAGTTGGGTGCTTGACTCTGGTTCTAGTGCTTATTTGTACACTTCCATGCAGGGTCTTGAGGATAGCAGGAGGCTGAGGGATGGTGAGATGATCCTATGCATTGAAAATAGAGTAAGGATTGCTGCTGTGGCCGTGGGAACCTACCCTCTTCGACTACCATCTAGTTTAGATTTAGTACTTAAGGATTGTTATTATGTGCATGCAGCAAGCAAGAATTTGTTTTCTATTTCATGCTTAGCACTAGAAGGCTATGTAATTAGTTTTCTTAAGAACCATTGTAACATTCTTTATGAAAGAAATAAAATTGCAAGTAGTTTCCTTATTAACGATCTTTACTAGTTACATATTGATGTATCTATTTTTAATATCGAGCAAAATGTGAATGCCATAAAATTAAAATGACCCAGGGATATTCCAACCGATAGGCATCTATAGCACCTTAGACTAGGTCATATAGCAGAAGATAGGGTTAATAAATTAGAGAAAATTGGGCTATTGAGTCCATGGACTTCTGAGTCATATCCAAATTATGAATCATGTCTTCATGGCAAAATGACTAAACTTCCTTTTGTAGGACATGGGAAAAGGGCCACGGATTTACTTGCTCTAGTACATACTAATGTGTGCGGCTCATTTGATGTACTGGCAAGAGGCAATTTTGTCTACTTCATAACCTTCACCGATGATTTATCTCGGTATGTGTATGTGTATCTTATGAGACACAAGTTAGAAACCTTTGAAAAGTTTAAAGAATTCAGACATGAAGTAGAAAAGCAAACTGAAAAATTCATTAAGATTCTTCGATCAGATTGAGGAGGTGAATACCTTAGTCGAAAATACCTGGATTATCTAAAGAAAAATGGCATAGTCTTTCAATGGACTCCACTTGAAACACCTCAACTCAACGAAATTTTAGAATGGAGGAATCGGATCCTATTAGATATGGTTCGATCCATGATGAGCTTCACAGACTTTCCTGATTTTCTTTGGGGATAGTTTGTTAACTGCTATATATTTGCTGAATAGGGTTCCTTCTAAAACCATTCCTACCACACCGTATGAGATATGGCATGGTAAGAAATCAAGTCTAAGTCATCTCAAAATTTGGAGTTGTCCGACTCATGTCAAGAGACAACAAGCGGACAAATTTGACTATAGGTCCTTTAGAGCTCGATTCATAGGATATCCTAAAGAGTCATCAGGATATTATTATTACATTCCAGAAGATCACAATGTGATTGTGAGTTGACATGCCATCTTTCTTGAAAAATAATTTATTCAAGATGGTGGCATTGGAAAGCAGATCAAGCTAGAGGAGAAAGTCTCCCAAGAGCAAAGAGCTAAGGACCCTATGGAATCAAATCAGGTTGATCCAATACAATCACTACCTCCTCCACCTTGAAGATTGGAAAGGATTTTTCGTCCTCCTGAGAGGTACTTTGGTACTATTTCAGAGAAAGTAGAGAAAATATTCCTTGTAAGTAATGGAGTTTATGGTGATAATTCCAAAAACTATAATGAGATGATATCAGATATCAACTCTGAGAATTAGTTAGAGGCAATGAAGTCAGAAATTGACTCGATGCACTCAAACCAAGTCTGGACCTTGGTAGATCCACCAGAAGGTATAGTACCTATTGGATGTAAATGGATCTATAAGAGAAAGATTGGTGCAGATGAGAATGTAGAGATATTTAAAGCTAGATTAGTAGCAAAAGGTTATAGTCAGCGCAAAGGCATTAACTATCAGGATACCTTTTCGCTAGTAGTCATGCTTAAATTCATTCGCACATTGCTTGCTGTTGCAACCTATTTCAATTATGAAATATGATAAATGGATGTAAAAATGGCATTCTTAAATGGATATCTTGATGAAGATATATATATGAAATAGCCATTGGGTTTCACATCTAGTGATACTGATCATAAAGTATGCAAGCTGCAAAGGTCCATATATGGACTTAAGCAAGCATCTCAGAGCTAGAATAGTCATTTTAACGATGTGATCAAATTGTTTGATTTCATTAAGAATGAGGAGGAACCATGTGATTTCAGAAAGGTTAGTGGGACCACTATTGTCTTCCTCGTACTGTACGTAGATGATATCCTCCTTATTGGGAATGATATTCCAATATTGACCATAGTTAAAATATGGTTATCTAAAGAATTCTCTATGAAAGATCTAGGAAAAGCATCCTTCATTCTTAGAATCAAAGTCTATAGAGATAGACCGAATAGGATGCTAGGACTTTCACAGAAGATGTACATAGAGGAAGTGCTATAGAGGTTTAGCATGGAAAACTCTAAGAGGGAATTAATAACCTTCAGACATAGCATTCATCTCTCCAAGAAGATGTGCCCTAGGATACCTGAGGAGATAGAATACATGAGCAAAATCCCTTATGCTTCTGCAATAGGAAGCCTCATGTATGCCATGTTATGTACACGACCTGATATAGCCCATGTTGTGTGTCACGAGCAGATATCAGTCGAATTCAGGTGAAGAACATTGGACTTCTGTGAAATGTATCCTTAAGTACTTAAGAAGAATAAAGGATATGTTCTTGGTTTTTGGTAATGTAGAACTCCAAGTCCAGGGGTATACAGACTCGGATTTTATGTCTAATATAGAAGATCGAAAGTCGATATTTAGGAATCTATTTGTGTGTAATGGTGGTGCTGTCAGTTGGAAGAGCTCCAAACAGATAGTAATAGCAGATTTCATCATGGAAGCAGAATACATCGCTGCATCAGAAGCTACGAAGAAGGCATTCTGGTATAAAAAATTTACCGTAGAGATCGGAGTGATGCCATCAGATGCCATTCCTCTATGCTGTGATAATAATGGTGCCATAGCCTTTGCTAAGAAGCCGAGGTCTCACCAGAAATTCAAGCACATCGAGCAGCGATACCACCTCATCCATGATTACCTCGAGAAAGAATTCACTGAGGTTTAGAGAGTTGACTCTACAGACAATGCGGCAGACCCACTTACAAAGCTGTTGGGCCAGTAGAAGATCGAAGCCCACCTTGAGAAGATGGAACTTAGATTTATAGCCAATTAGCTTTAGGTCAAGTGAGAGTTTGTTAGATATGTGTGCCCTAGAAACCAGTATTGACTGACACTTGTTATACACTTCTAAGGGCAAAATTATAATTTTGACTATAAATAATAAAATTGATTATTTTCTATCATAATATGTATTTAGTGTTTGTGATATATCCCTTGAGTTAATGGCAATGATAATTCTTATTTTCAAGAGTTAAAAATTTAAGACATGAATTTTCATTATTAACTCATAAAATGCTTCCGACCGTAGGATCATCATGAGGATGGTGATTGATCAGAAAGGTTGGTGTACAATCGCTTTTTTATAGTAGATAAGTCTTGAGTCTATGGTGTAGAGACACCGAAGTGAGAGTACAGGTACTCGTTAGAGAACGAGGGCACTGAGTGTGACCTCCTCGAGCAGCCATTAGGAAGTCTACCTTCTTGTCAATGACTGGCTCAAAGCTGCAGTTGTGTGTCTGGTTCTTTGACCTGAGGTACATTGGTAGTTTACCTTGAGGGTGTTATAGTTTGACTACACCATGACTCGATCTCCTAGCCATTTGAAACTCTGAGGTGTATGTTGGCTACAGCATGTTTATTATAGGAATTGGATTGCACCAAGAGGGAATATATTTACCTCGGTAGATAAGGAGTAGCCCTATGATGATCACGAGAATCAAATCCATAAGCCTATGGCCATGGCAGAGTAAAATAATAGAAAGAGTTTCTATTAAGATTTTCACATTGGACTTAGATCGAATGATTAATCATATGATGGATATTAGGGTTTGACGAGTTCACCTTAACCCTAATCCGATCGAGGCTCAAGATAGAAGAACTTAATCACATAGGTAACTGCATCGAGAGATTCATTTTCAGTTCTAATGGATTGCCACCATATGTTGCTAGGTATCATTGGTGAATTTTGAGAGCAATTAGAATGATTTAGATGATCAATCATACTAGTTGTCTGAATCAAAAAAATTCTGATCCATCGAAAAGTATTTTGATGATGTCGATGATAGAGATCACGACATATCTCATTACCATATGGAACTGAACCTAACTAGATCATACAAATAAGGGGTGTGGATCTAGATATCATCAATTGGACTAACCCAATTCAATTGATTTGAATTAGATTCAATTAGGCTCAAGAAAATCATGCTAGCACATGATTGAGCTTAATATTCTCCTTTAATTATTATTAAAGTTGTCTCGACTGAGCCAAATATGTTTGGGCTCACTCAAGAATCTTTACTTGGTCTGACTGGAGCTTGTCTAGGTTAGATAAGGATTGTCTTAATTTATGAGATAAATTTGAGACAACACCTGCCATTTTTCATCCCCTGCTAAATCTTATCTTTTGACTTTGGTCAAATATTAACCTTTGATACTTAGATATCTGCCCATGTGTCATGCACCCATAGGAGAGTAGATAGGGGTTTGTCCCCTACTAAAAAGTGGAAAGGGAAGGGGTGCATGCCTCGAGAGGCATGTGCCCAAGGATGATGATGCCTGGAGTCCCATACAGATAGGACTCTAGTTACTTGATGCATTCAACTAAGGTGGCACCAAAAGTGTCTTCTTTGACCAATCTTGGCGCCACTTAAGGATGTTTGTGAGGGACTCTCATCTGATTGGATTAGATGATATCATCCCACCAATCAGATTTAGATCTAATTGCACAAAAGGCCATGATTGACCGAGATGATGTGGCACTGCATGGCGCAGCAGAGTCTATATAAACCCTATCTGCACCTAGGATTCAGAGCTCTTGCCCTTTGCCCATGCCATACATCCCCTCTTCCTCCCTCTCCATGCCTACATCTGATTCTCTCTCTCCTCTCCATGTCCAAAAGGTCTTGGGTTTCAGTTTGGTGCGATCCAGGCAAGAAAAAGGTGATAAGAAAGGAAGAAGGCAGCACCACTGTAAGAGATGACACCTGATCTTCAAAAGGTGTTTTGAAGATCTTCAAGATCAGATCTAGATCTGATTTTTATAGTACAAATTGAGAAGGAGAAGATCTCTAGATCCTGCCCGAGTGAATACTGGTTGAGACTAGGCACTTGCATGGCTACATCCAGAACCTCAAGCAAACGTCAAGATCATCATAGGGTAATAGGATTACCCTCAACAAGGTAGATTATATCAGATTTAATTTGTTCTTTATTTTATTTTATTAGATCAATAATATCGAATCTGAAAAGTCTCAGATCTAATCTAGATCTGAGAGAGAAAATTTTGAAATATCTCTCTTGATCCAATCAGATATGAATAAACCTGACCCAGAAAATAATGTTTTCCCTTCACCCTGCCCTCAGGTCCTTCCAACGGGGATCGAGCTTCAGAGCCCCCTACCAGGGAAGAGACAAGGGAAGGAAGAAAAAATCGCAGACCAGATGGCGATAGCGACGCACGAGGGGAGGATACCTTTGACAACCCAAAGATCATTCGAGATCTTACCGACAGGTTCGCCCTACCAAAGTTGGTGGATTAGATGGCCGATCTTGACTCGCAGTAGCTCATCTGGGGTTCTCTTGGAACCATCCTTAAAGTGATTGCTCTATTGCTCAATTCTTTCTCTTTTCCTTTGTTCTTCTTTTTTTTTCCTATTTTTTTTTTTAACACCAATCATCTGTTGCAGTCAGGTCACCAGATGCTCGCCTACCTTAAGAGGGCGCATCGCCAGGAGGCCCTTCGAGCCAAGATCGATCATCTGCAAGAGAGGGTCATCGAGGTCGAGCACCTTGCCAAGGAGAAGGCGGCAGACATCGAGAGTCTCCAGGGCATGCTTTACAAATAGGAGTTCATCTCGGTCGGACTCAAGGCCGCACTGGCCTTAGAGGAGGAAAGAACGAAGGAAGCTGAGAATAGGGTCACCGAACTAGAGGCTCAGATGGCGAAGTCTATCTTAGAGATGATGATCCAGGCCGTAGAAGTGTTCAAGACCTCTTCTAAAATGAGGAATCTGAACGTCGAGTTTGACTAGGAGGTGTATATCAAGGGTTTCAAGCTCTGCAAAGGTAGGGTGGCTTGGAGGTTCCTCGAGCTAGACCTCAGTTTCTTGAAGGAGGAGGAAGACAGTGTAGATGCAGGACCGTCCGATGTCGCAGTCGATCCTTCTTTTGATGAGCTTGCTTCTGGCCCATCTGAACCTGTCGTAGAGGCATCCGAACTAGTTCGAATATCCGAGGTGGTTGAGAGCACTTTGGCTCCATCCTCTGTCGCCCCTCCTGAGGTTGAAATCCTCGAGTAGTTATATATTTTTCTTTTTTTCTCTTTTTTTTTGCTCTTCTTGCCTTATACTCAAAGATTTTGATTAAATGAAAGTGAACTTTTCGTATACCTTTGAATGCTTTTTGTACATTGAATGCAGTCTCTTGTCAGTGCTGATCCACTACCCCTGGGGGTTCCGATGAAGCCCTTGATAAAGAGCCTGAGGAAGAAAGTTTATCTTCTAAAGAAAAAGTTGAAGAAGATGGAGGACGACCATCGAGCCTCGTGAAAGAATGCTTCTGAGGCGACTAAGGAGATCACTTGCCTCCGTGGCTTGCACATGAAGGGCACGGCGAGCTTCAGCATCCGGAAGGGTAGCTTTGAAAGGAAGATCATCGAACTTAAGAGAAATGCCAGTGACAAATCCTGGGCACTGACGGCGAAGATCAGCTTTCTCGAGGCCAACCTGAAGAAGGCCGGGGAGAAAATATTTCTCCTAGAAGGGAGCTCGCCGTGATCCACCGACAAGGCCTGGTACGATTAGGATTGGTCAAAAAGGTTCTTGTAGCTTTAGAAGCAATTGCAAGATATTGAAGACTGGCACAATAGCTACCTAGTGACCTAGGCGGGGAAGATGTCTAGGCTTGAAGGTGAGCTCAAGACTACCAGAGATGAAGCAGCCTATCTTCAGAAGCAATTGCACAATAGTCGGGAAGCCAGTGTGAGTGGTGAGTCGGAGGAGATCTTCTTCTTGAAGAGGACCATCGGTGAGCTTTTAGAAGCGGTTGGAGCAGAGAAAGCCGAGGTTCAACGATGGAAGCTTCAGCTCACCTAGGAACATCGGGCTATCGAGGATGCGAAGGCCGAGTCTGAAGTTTTGAGGAGACAGTAACGAGAGCTTGAGGGTAAATTTCAGCTCGCCAACAGAATATACGTAGATGGTCTCTTCAAGAAGAAGAAGCTTGAGGAGGAGATCTTCAGGCTAAAGCAAGCCCTGGTGATGGCCGGGGTTCATAGTCCAAAGTTTGAGGGGTCCGATCCACCTTAGAGCTTCGACCTCTTCCACTTTTTTTTTCTTTCTTCTAGTGTAATCAGCTTTGTCGGCCTATGTTTTGCTTGTAATGAACTTATTCTTGTAACCAAATGGTATACTTCTAGTTATTTTTATTTCGCCAGAATTTGAGGCTTATTCATGGTCTTATCTTTTCTACCTCATTTTCCTCTATGTTGCCTTCTCATGAAATGCTTGTTATGGATGCCAAACTAGGACTTCTTCCATAAATCAAGATAGGATTTCGTCTTTCGTATTTGACGTAATCAGGACATCGCGGAAAGAAAACACGTGTAAGAATTCTTTGCCGAGCCTCGTCCCTCCCCTCTTCTTTGGTCAACAAGGTTCTGACTTTTGTGCACGTTTGAACGAGGCTTTCCCTCCATTCTTAACATGGATTATGAGGGCATGTTAGGGTCGTTGGTAGGATTTCTCTCCTATCTCATCATAGTTTAATGAGGCCTTCAACCTTGCTCACATTAGAATGAGGCTCTCCTCCTATTTTCAATGGGCTGTAGGGGCACATTAGGGCCGTTGATTAGGCCTCTTCCCTCATCTCATCTTAGTTCAACAAGGCCTTCAACCTTGCTCACATTAGAACAAGGTTTTCCTCCTATTTCTAATAGACTGTATGGGTACATTAGGGCCGTTGGTTGGGCCTCTCTCCTCATCTCGTCTTAGTTCAATGAGGCCTTTGACCTCGCTCACGTTAGGATGAGGTTCTCCTCCTATTCCTAATGGGCTGTAGGAGCCCTCATCTCATCTTAGTTCAACAAGGCCTTCAATCTTGCTTACGTTAGGATGAGGTTCTCCTCCTATTTCTAACAGGCTATAGGGGCACATTAGGGCCGTTGGTTGGGTCTCTCCCCTTATCTCATCTTAGTTCAACGAGGCCTTCGACCTTACTTACATTGGGATGAGGTTCTCCTCCTATTCCTAATGGGCTACTTCAGATTGCTTTGGAGAGTTATTAGTCATTACATAATTTTTGTGTCAAGAAATAATGATATTAAAATAAAAAAGTTTTATTGAATGAAAGTTACTGGTAATATATTCTTAAGTTTTCTGAATTCCAAGGCTGCGGGAGTGTCGCTCCTCCAAGCTCCTTCAACTGATAAGTTCTAGGTCAGACAACCTCCTCTACTTTATATGGACCTTCCCAATTTGGGATAAGCTTTCCTTGATCTTGAGGTTGTGAGATGGATGCTCGTCGAAGCACCAAGTCTCCCACTCAGAATGCTTTGCTTTTTACTCTGGAGTTATAATATCTGGCAACTCTTCATTTGTAGGCCGCCATTCGAACTTGGGCTTCTTCTCTTTTTTCCTTCAGTAGATCGAGGTTGACTCTAAGGTCTTATGAATTATGCTGCTCATTGAAGGCTATGACTCATGCTAATGGGAGTTTAAGCTCTATTGGGATGACTACCTCCATTCCAAAGGTCAGGGCGAATGGTGTTTTCCTAATTGATAGCCTTTAAGTAGTTCGATACACCCAAAGGACATGGTAGAGTTCGTCCGTCCAAGTCCTCCTTACTCTTTCAAGCCTTACCTTGATGTCCTATAGTAAAATTCTATTGGTCACCTTTGCTTCATCATTTGCCTGTGGATGGACCACTAATGTGAAGTGATGGAAGATGTTTAGATCTTCACAGAGCTTAGCAAACCTCATTCTAGTGAACTATCATCCGTTATCTATTATGAGAGTTTGGGGAAGACCAAACTGATAGATGATTGACTTTTAGACGAAGTTTTGTACCTTAGCTTCAGTAATTTTTGCTAATGGTTCAGCCTCGACCCACTTGGTGAAGTAGTCGATCACAACTAGGAGGAACTTTCATTGTCCAGAGGCCATCGGGAAGGGGCCAAGTATATCCATCCCCTATTACGCGAATGGCCAACGTGTGCTAAGTGGAGCTAGCTCAGAGGCCGACTGTCTCTGTATGTTCATATTTCTCTGATAGCGGTCATATGTTTTGATGTACTCTATAGAGTCGTGGTACAAGGTCGGCCAATAGTATCCCTATCGAAGTAGTTTTTGTGATAGGGATCTGGCTCCTACATGACTTCAGCAAATCCTCTCATGCACTTCTCATAATGCGAAGTCGACCTTCGAAGGTCGGAGACATCTCAAAAGTGGTTGAGAATACGACCCTTTATACAGCTTGCCTTCATACAGAATATATCGGAAAGCTTGATTTCTGAGTTTTCGAGCTTCTTTTGGAGTATGAGGAAGCACTCCATCCTTAAGATAGGCAACTAGCGGATCGATCCAACTCAGTTCGTGCTCGACTTGCATAACAAGCTGCAACTCCTCCGAGCTTGGTTACTTTAGAATTTTGAAAAATACTTCTTTGGGCAATTCGGTCGAAGCTAAAGTGGCCAATTTAGAGAGAAGATCGACTCTTGTATTCTCTGCCCTCAGAATCTACTGAATACTAAAACTATTGAAGGCCGAAGTTAAGTTTTTTACTTTCTCAATATATTTTATCATGCTTTCCTTCCAGGCTTCATAGTCGTCGCTAACCTATCCAACCACCAGTTAGGAGTCGTTGAAAACTTGGAGTCGGTCTGCCTCTAATTCTTTTGCTATTTTTAATCCAGTGATCAGAGCTTCATATTGAGCCCCATTATTAGTTGCAGAAAATTCAAAGCATAGTGCATATTCGATGATGACTCCTTTAGGATTAACCAAGACCAACCCCGCATCTACTCCGACAGCATTGGATGAACCATCCACGTATAGGGCCCAAAAATCTTAGGAAAGATCGGCGCTCTCTTCGGGGGGGCTCGGCTGCAACCATGGAATGCTGGTTTCATTCTGTTCAGGCTCGACCTCCTTTGGAATGGTGCATTCTACTACAAAATCTACTAATATCTAGGTTTTGATTGACGGTCGAATTCGATAGTTGATGTCAAATTCTATAAGCTTGATCGCTCATTTTATGATTCTTCCAAAGGCATCCATTCGATGAAAGATTGCTTTAATTGATTGATCCAGGAGTATAGTTATGGTGTGCCCCTGAAAGTAAGGTCGGAGCCTTCTGCCAGCAATTAGAAGAGAGTAAGTCAATTTTTCTAATTTAGAGTACTTGATCTCCGCATCTCTCAGGATCTGACTTATGTAGTAGATTGATCACTGCACTATTGCTTCCTCCTTGACCAGGACTGCTGTTAGAGGAGCCGGAGAGACCACTAGATACAAAAATAATTCTTCTCTGGGCTTGAGCTTTGCCAATAGTGGGGATGAGCTAAGGTAGTTTTTAAACTCCTTGAATGCCTGTTGCAATTCCATCATCCAATAGAAGCTCTTTGGCTGCTTGAGAACTTGAAAGATGGGCATGCATTGCTCGACTGATCTTGAGATGAAGTGGTTCAAGGATGCCACTTTTTCAATCAGGCGTTGAACTTCTTTGATTGTTCTCGATGTGGTCATCTTCTGAATGGCCCAAATTTTCTCTGGATTTACCTCGATCCTGCATCTCGACATCATGAATCCCAAAAGCTTCCTCGAAGTTACACCAAAAACACACTTGGTTAGGTTCAGCTTCATCTTATACTTTTTAAGTATGCTAAAGTTCTCTTCGAGGTCTACAATGTGATTTGTCGAGGCTCGACTCTTTATGAGCATGTCATCTACATATACCTCCATGTTTCGACCAATCTGCTCCTTGAAGATTTTGTTAACCAGGCGCTGGTATGTTGCCCCTACATTCTTGAGTCTAAAAGGCATAAACCTATAATAGTAAAGACCATGATCAGTAACAAAAGTAGTTTTCTCCTCATCCTCTAGCGCCATCCAAATTTAATTATAATCAAAAAAGGCATCCATGAAGGTGAGGAGCTCATGGTCGGAGGTTGCATCCATCAGTTGATCAATCCTGGGTAGGGGATAGCTATCTTTAAGGCAAGCTTTGTTCAACTTTTTGAAGTCAATGCACATCCTCCACCAGCCATTTATCTTTTTGACGAGCGCCACGTTCGAGACCCAGCTCAGGTAGTTAACCTCCCGGATGAATCTAGCCTTGAGGAGCTTGTCGACTTCTTCTGCAATTGCTTTCTGCCTTTTCGGAGCATGGCTGTGCATCTTTTCTTTTATCGATCGACAATTGGGATTAGCAGCCAGTCGATGTTCCATAACCTCGACATCAATCCCTAGCACATTCGCTGGGACCCAGGTAAACACGTCCGCATTCTTTTGAAGGAAGGCGATGAGTTGCTTCCGAACCTCACCTCCTAAGTTGGAGCCGATCTACACAGCATGCTCCACATTTTTCTCATTCAATGGAATGGAAATGAGGTCCTCCATAGGCTCGCCCCGTTCCTCCATAAGGTCATCATGGACATCGAGCCCATCAACAGGATAAAGGTTGGGTAGGGTGTTTTTTTGTAGGGCAATGGAGTAACAATATCTTGCCAAGGCCCCTGATCTCTCCAATTCCATAGCTTATCAAGAATTTCACCTTTAAATAATAAGTCAAGACTATAGCTCGGAGTGCATTTAAACCAGGTCAACCAAGAATGGCATTATAGGTAGATAGAACTTTTACAACTAGAAAATCAACCTATGCTTTAGCCAGCTTCGGGCGTTGTCCTATAGCCACAATCAAAGTTATTATGCCTTCAACTAGCATGGCATCGCCAGTGAAGCCCACCAACGGGGAGTTCATAGGTCCCAAGTACTTATTAGGCAAAGATATTTTTAAGAAAGCATCGTAAAACAAAACATCGGTAGATCTTCCTTTATCTACCAAAACGTGGCGCACATCATAGTCAGTAATATTTAAAGAGATTACAACCGCATCATTATGCGGAAACTGGACTCCTTCGGCATCCTTGCTGGTGAAAGTGATGGACTCCTCAATTCTCCATCTCTTTCTGGGCTCTGCTGATCCACCGATCTTCCCTCATCAAAGTCCCCTAGAGATGGTGTTGATAATACCGAGGGGTGGCTGATCTGCCTGCTGCTCCTCTCCTGGTGGTTTCGATTGCAGTAGTATCCTTGGCCGATCATCTCACCCTTCATACTAACATTGTAGAAATCGATCGAGCCTATCTTGCCTGATGAGCTTCTTGATCTAGTCTTGGAGTTGAATGCACTCTTTAGTATCATGACCGTGGTCACAATGATAGAGGCAGAACTTATTTGGATTGCATCTGCCAAGATGGGAGCACATTCTTTTCGGCCTCGGTAGCTGTTCCTTAATCTCCATTAGTACTTGGATTTTTGGAGTGTTGAGTGGGGCATAGTGGTAGAATTGTCAGAGGGGGAAGCCCAGCCATGCCCTTCTGTCAGGGCTTCCATGCTTCCAGGCCTAGGGAGGAGTTTGGGCTTGCTTACACTCTGGTGGAGTTCGGAAGTGCGACCGAGCTTCACTCGGCTTTCTTTCCTCATCAGGCCTACTAGGCTCACCCATTCACCATTCTCCAGTAGCTTCATTGTCCTTGGCCTTGAAGGCCTCTTCCGCTCCGGCATATCCTTTGGCCCAGGCCAGTATATTGATAAAATCCTTGGGGTACTTCTTGTCCAGGGAGAAAAGAAGATTGTTCTTCTGAAGGCCGCCCTTTAGTGCGGCCATTGCAACAGACTGGTTTAGATTTCAGACCTCCAGCGCAATAGCATTGAAATGGTTGACGTAAGCTCGGATGGATTCTCCCTCTTGCTGCTTGATGTTGATGAGGGATTCCAAGCCTCGCTTGGGACGTCAGCTACTAACAAAATAAGCTACAAATTGATGGCTCATCTGGACAAAAGAGAAGATGGTAATCGGCTTGAGGGCCAATGTACCAATTTATGGCTACTCCTTTCAAGGTAGATGGGAAAGCTCAGCACAGGATGGCGTTAGGCGTTCCATGGAGTAGCATCATCATTTAGAAGGCCTCTAGGTGGTCAACCGGATTGGTGGTCCCATCGTAGCTCTCGAATTGAGGAAGCTTGAAGTTCGGTGGGATGGGTTTCTGTATGATGTGGTGAGAGAAAGAAGGGTCGGTACAGATATCATTACCATGGGAGAGGGATGCATGGCAGAGTTCCTTGATCCACCTATTCATCTCTTAGAGTTTTTGGTCTAGATCCTCTCGATCTCGAGTCTCCAAGGTCTTCTGACTGGATGAGGGCAGAGTGCCCCCGGGGCTGGAGTCATGATCAAAGCAAGGTCTCTCGGCCTTCTACTTCCTCTTTTTGGAGGCGACCGACCGGCTAGTCCAAGTCGACCGTCTCCAAACTGGATCATGGGATTCCAAAGAAGCCTGCTCCGATCGAACTGGCACTGGAGGCTGTTGTTGCTACATGGCCTATACTGCTTTCGTGAGGCCACGAACTTGCTGGACTAGCAGGTTGAACTGCTTCGCATCCATCATGACTGTAGGTGGAGCTTGAGCTATCGGGGATGAAATAGGGGCGGGCAGACCTGGATGGGATCTGACCGCAGAGGCCATCGACCGTCGTGTTGAAGCTTTCCTAGGAGGCATCTTTTTCAAGAAGGAAGATTCTTGAGGAGAAGAAGAGAGTGAGGTCCCTTCCTCCAGTGCCAATTCTGTTGGTGCAAAATCTGGTCATCGTCGGAGGAGTGCTGGAGTTGGAGAAGATGAGGTCGCCACTGGGGACCCTGCAAGACAAGTCTCGACCAAAGCCTAGGAGGAGGGTGGCTCCGGCAAGAACCTCCGACGATCAAGTCAATTCTTTTGGCCAATAGAAATGGAGTACTCAGTAGAGAAAGTTGTAGAATTTTGAGAAGAAGAATAGAGCCTGGAGAAAATGTATTTGGAGAGTCCCTTTTATAGACGGAGTCTGTAACAAACTGATAGCGATAGCCATAACCGTCTGGTAGTGGGCCGCTTGGGGCCACGTGGAGTTTGTTATGGAGGATAGTGTCTGTTGTCATGACGTGCTAGGCCGTTGGGATTTGATGGTCGAAGCTCGGAGGTGTAGACATCAACTGGTGGTGAACTTTGAGCTATATCGATTCCAGAAGAGTTCAGACTCTTCTAAGGTAGCCCGCGTGAGGGTTGGTTCATGTCATGTACGAGGGGGATCTGGCTGAAGGCGAAGTCTGAAAGGAGTTTGGCTATTGAAGAAGTCCGAAAGTAGTTCAGCTACTGGAAGAGTCCAAAAGAATTCTGGCTACTGAAGGAGTTCGGAAGGAGTTCGGCTACTGGAGGAGTCCAGAAGCAGTTTAACTATTGGAGGAGTTCAGAAGGAATTTACGATTGAAGTTCTCCTATGATTACGAGCTATAATTGGTCGAGCTGAAGACTGAACTTTGATGGAAGAGGAGTTTACCCCAACACTGACTATGCACTTATTAGAATTTGATGCCTCAAATTCGATCCACAGCAAAGTAGAATCAGTATCAGCAAGCAGTCAAGCTGGCCCGGATATGGGGTCGAGTTAGCTTAAGCTGAGATCGAGTCAGCTCAAACCACAGCCAAGCTGGCCATCTTAGGAAGATAGAAAGCAGAAGTTTGAATGAGATGCAGTTGAGCCAGCTCGACCTCTGTTAGAGTTGGCTTGACGAAAACGAATAGAACAAGATGGGGTTTTCTATTTGGACTCAGATTGTGATTAATCCAAGGGTTCTATGGGAGTTATGCATGGACCATAGGATCCAACAGCCATGGAAGGCTACGGTTATGATCTGAAGATTGAAAAATTATTCCAAGACTCTATCAAGATCATGTTCAACTCATATTAGGAGAAAGAGTCTTGTTAAGACTCCTGTGAACTGCTGAAAAGAGGATTCTCATCCTATTTAAAGAGCTAAGATGCTATGGAATAGTGTGGTGGAGCGTATGGTGTGAGAGGCACGTAGAGAAGCTTAGGCAGCCATCAAGAGGAGCTTGGTAGAGCATCGAGTACGTGTAGTCCGCAAAAGAGAAAAGTAATAGGTACATAGCATCCGACGAGGAGGTTGTGAGGGCAAAGCATCTTATAGCTTCTGAGGATCTCCTTGTGATTCTAAGAGAGCTTTTGTGAGGGTAGCTTCTAGTTGTGAGAGATTTATATACGGTGAGTTGAGAGTAGGTGTTCTCCTCTTATACTTATTTTTCTCTTTCGTAGTGGAGCTTTGCATGCCCCATGGAGGAGAGCCTTTGGACTAATCCACGTACTTGATTATTTTCTTATTTTATTTTTTTCTTCTTTCTGCTATAATAATTTGGTACTAGATTCTTAACAAGTGGTATCAGAGTAGCTGATATCCCAAAAGCACTGTGGGAGGTTCATGAAGAAATTTGTGAAAATCATTTGGGAGCCAGAGCTTTATCTCACAAACTACTTTGACAGGACTACTATTAGCCGACTATGCACCAGAATTTTATGGAGTATGTGTGAAAGTATGATCGATGTTAAAGAAATGCCCATATACAAAGACAACCGGCTTCTCAGCTTACACCTTTGAGTGCCCCATGATAATTCATATAGTGGGGAATGGACATACTCGGACCCTTTCCCGTGGTATCTGGATAGCGAAAGTTTCTCCTAGTGGCAATAGATTACTTCATCAAATGGATTGAGGCCGAACCCCTGGCAAGGATTACTGAAGCTAAAGTGCAAGACTTCATCTAGAAGTCGATAGTCTACAGGATCAGCCTATCTCAAACTTTGATTATCGATAATGGGTGCTAGTTTGTTGGGACAAAGTTTACCGAGTTCTATGAAGATTTGAATATTTTTCATAACTTCATATTAGTATCCCATCCACAGGCAAACGGCGAGGGTCAGATAACTAACAGGACCCTATTGCAAAGCATAAAAATAAGACTTGAAATGGCAAAAGGAACTTGGATGGACGAACATTATCATGTACTCTGGGCTTACAGAACTATCCAAAGATTGCCAACTGGGGAGATCCTATTTGTATTAGCTTTTGGAATGGAAGCGGTCATTCCAATAGAACTTAAACTTCCTTCAGCGCAAGTCGAAGCATTCAATGAATAGCTGAACTCACAAGATCTTAGAGCCAACCTCGACCTGTTAGAGAAAAAATGAAAAGAGGCTCAAATTTGGATGGTGGCTTATAAACAGAAAGTGGCCCGCTATTATAATTTCAGAGTCAGAAGCAAAGCATTCAAGGTAGGGGACCTGGTACTTCGGCGAGTAGATGTCTTACAATCTTAGAATCAAGAAAACTCGCTCCAAATTGGAAAAGCCATTATGAAGTCACTGAAGTCATCCAACCAAGAATTTATTATTTGAAGGAACTTGAAGGAGCTGTTCTCCCATGCCCATGAAACTAGTAAAATTTATGAATGTACTATCAATAATCCCATTTCAATAAAATTTTCTTACTTTAACATTTCCATCCTTGGTGCAAAGTTGCGATGACAGGAAATAACCTCCCAAACTTTATCACTAGACGAAGTAGAAGACCTCCGGTAATCTAAGATAGAAGAAAATGGGGAGAGGCCCTCTCAACGGTCCTTCAGTGCCCCAACAACCTTTTCAGGAATAGAAGGAGAACCTCATCCTAGCAAGGATAAAAGCTAACCACATTAGGAGCAGGAAGAGAACCTTGTCCTAACATAGATGAAGACCTCCAGTTATCTAAGATAGGAGAAAAGGGGAAGAGGCCATCTAAATAGCCCTTAAGTGCCCTAGCAACCTTATCAGAAATAGGAGGAGAACCTCATCTTGATAAGGGTAAAAGCAAACCATATTAGGAATAGGAGAAGAACCTTATCCTAACATGACTGAAGACCTTCGGTTATCTAAGATAGAAAGAAAGGAAAGGAGGCCCTCTCAACGGCCCTTTAGTACCCCAGCAACCTTGTCATGAACAGGAATAGAACCTCATCCTGACAAGGATAAAAATTAACCATGTTAGAAATAGAAGGACAACCTCATCCTAACATGGATGAAGACCTTCAGTTATCTAAGATAGGAGGAAAGGGAGAGAGTGAAGGAAAAATCCTATTTTCCAGGTTAGGTTCGTTTAG
This sequence comes from Cocos nucifera, assembly GCA_006176705.1. Classification (NCBI taxonomy): domain Eukaryota; kingdom Viridiplantae; phylum Streptophyta; class Magnoliopsida; order Arecales; family Arecaceae; genus Cocos; species Cocos nucifera. The sequence goes on from QRFJ01002403.1 coordinate 149,020, forward strand.
ATCTAATTTGACCAAGAGGAATATTTCAAAAAAAAATTTCTTAGATCTAAATCAGATCTGATACTTTTCAGATCTAATTTAATGAATCTAATAAAATAAAATAAATTAAATTAAATTAGATTTAATTTATACCTTGTTCTTGGGTAATCTTATTACCTTGTGATGATTCTGTTGATTTCCTAAGGTTCTGGATGCAGCAACGCAATCGCCTGACCTCTACCGATATTCACTCGGACAGGATCTGAAGATCTTCTCCTTTTTAATCTTTTCTTCAAAGATCAGATCTAGATCTGATCTTGAAGATCTTCAAAATAATTTTTAAAGATCCGATGTCGTGTCTTGCAGCAGTGTTGCCTTCTTTCTTTCTTGTCGCCTTTCTCTTGCCTGGATCGCACCAAACTGGAGCCCAAAGCCTTTTGAGCATGGAGAGGATAGATAGGATCAAAGGTAGGCATGGAGGAGAGAGGGAGAGGGCTACATGGCATGGGCAAAGGGAGAAGTCTCTAAAACCTAAGCACAGACAGAATTTATATAGACCCCACTGCGCCATGCAGTGCCCCATCATCCAGGCCAATCATGTCTCTTCGAGCAATCAGATCTAAATCTGAATGGTGGGATGACATCACCTGATCCAATTAGATGAGAGCTCCCCTCCAACATCCTTAGGTGGTGCCAAGACTGGTCAAAGTAGAGTCTTAGGCGCCACCTAAGTTTATTCCATGAAGCAACCTAGAGTCCCATCTGTATGGGACTCCAGGCATCATTATCCTTGGGCGCATGCCTCCCTACGTGTGCACCCCTTGCTTTCCTCTTTCTAGTAAGGGGACAAGCCCCTATCTGCTCTCTTATAGGTGCATGACACATGGGCAGATGTCTAAGTATCAAAGGTCAATGTTTGACCAAAGTCAAAAGACAAGAATTAGCAAGTGACAAAAAATGGCTGGTGTTGTCTCAAATTTATCTAATAAATTAAGACAATCCTTTTCTGACGTAGACAAGCTCTAGTCAAACCAAGTAAAGGTACCTAAGTGAGGCCAAACATATTTGGCTCAGTCAAGATAACTTTTGATGATTGTTGAAGGAGAATATTAGGCTCAATCATGTGCTAGTACAATTTTCTTGAACCTAATTGAATCTAATTCAAATCAATTAAACTGGGTTAGTCCAATTGATGATATCCAGATCTAAATCTTTGTTTGTGTAATCTAGATAGGTTTAGTTTTGTATGGTAATGAGATATGTCGCGATCTCTATCATCGACATCATCGAAACATCTTTCGATGGATCAGAATTTTTTTGATTCAGACAACTAGAATGATCGATCATCCAAATCATTCTAATTGCTCCCAAAATCTATCAGTAACACCTAGCAGTATATGGTGGCAATCCATCAGAACTGAAAATGAATCTCTCGATGCAGTTACCTGTGTGATTAAGTTCTTCTATCTTGAGCTTCGATCGGATTAAGGTTAAGGTGAACTCGTCAAACTCTAATATCCATCATATGAATTAATCATTTGATTCAAATCCAATGTGAAAACCTTAATAGAAACTCTTTTTATTATTTCACTCTACCATGGCCATGGGCTTATGGATTTGATTCTCGTGATCATCATAGGACTACTCCTCATCTATCGAGGTAGATAGATTTTCTCTGGTGCAATCCAATTCCTACAAGAAACATGCTATAGCCAACATACACCTCAGGATTCCGAATGGCTAGGAGATAGAATCATGGTGTAGTCAAACTATAACACCCTCAAGGAGAACTATCGATGCACCTCAAGTCAAAGAACCAGATACACCACTGCAGCTTTAAGCTAGTTATTGACGAGAAGATAGACTTCCTAATGACTGCTCGAGGTGGCCACGCTCAGTGCCCTCATTCTCTAACGAGTACCTATACTCTCGCCCTGGTGTCTCTACACCGTAGACTCAATACTCATCTACTATAAAGAAGCAATTGTACACCAACCTTCTGGATCAATCACCATCCTCATGGTGATCCTATGGTCAGGAGCATTTTATGAGTTAATAATGAAAATTCATGTCTTAAATTTTCAACTCTTAAAAATAAGAATTATCATTGGCATTAACTCAAGGGATGTATCACAGACACTAAGTACACATTATGATAGAAAATAACCTATTTTATTATTTATAGTTAAAATTATAATTTTGTCCTTAGAAGTGTATAACAAGTGTCAGGCAATTTTGGCTTCTAAAGCACACATATCTAACAAACTTCCACTTGACTTAAAGCCAATTGGCTACAATTCTAAGTCCCATCTTCTCAAGGTGGGCTTTAATCTTCTGCTGGCCCAATGACTTTGTAAGTAGGTCTGCCGCATTATCTATGGAGTCGATTCTTTTGACCTCGACGTAACCTTTCTTGAGGTAATCACGGATGAGGTGGTATCGCCGCTCGATATGCTTGGATTTTTGATGAGACCTCAATTCCTTAGCTAGGGCTATGGCGCCATTGTTGTCACAGTATAGAGGAATAGCATCACTTCGAACTCTGCGAAAAACTTCTTATACCAGAATGCCTCCTTCGTAGCTTCTGACGCAACGATATACTCTGCTTCCATGGTGAAATCTGTTATCACTGTCTGCTTGGAACTCTTTCAACTAACAGCACCACCATTACACACAAACAAACTCTCAGATGTTGACTTTCGATCATCTATATCGGACATAAAATTCAAGTATGTATACCCCTGGACTTGGAGTTCTCCATTACTAAAAACCAACAACTTATCCTTAGTTCTTCTCAAGTACTTAAGGATACATTTCATAGAAGTCCAGTGTTCTTCACCTGGATTTGACTGATATCTGCTTGTGACACTCACAGTATGAGCTATATCTAGTCGTGTACATAACATGACATACATAAGGCTCCCTATTGCTAAAGCATAAAAGATCTTGCTCATGCATTCTATCACCTCAGGTGTGCTAGGGCACATCTTCTTGGATAGATGAATGCCATGTCTGAAGGGTACCAAACTCCTCTTGGAATTTTCTATGCTAAACCTCTTTAGCACTTCCTCTATATACATCTTCTGTGAAAGTCCTAGTATCCTATTCGGTCTATCTCTATAGACCTTAATTCCTAGAATAAAGGATGCTTCTCCTAGGTCTTTCATGGAGAATTCTTTGGATAACCATATTTTAACTATGGTCAACATGAAAATATCATTCCTAAAAAGAAGGATATCATCCACGTACAATACGAGAAAGAAATAGCACTTCCACCGATCTTTTTGAAGACACATGGTTCCTCCTCATTTTTGATGAAACCAACTAATTTGATCACATCATTAAAACGAGTAATCCAGCTCCGAGATGCTTGCTTAAGTCCATATGTGGACCTTTGCAGCTTGCATACTTTGTGATCAGCATCACTGGATGTGAAACCTAGCAGCTATTCCATATAGATATCTTCCTCAAGGTATCCATTTAAGAATGCCATTTTCATGTCCATTTGCCATATTTCATAATCAAAATAGGTTGCAATTGCAAGCAATATGCGGATGGATTTTAGCATAGCTACTAACGAAAAGATATCCTGATAGTCAATGCCTTCGCGTGGACTATATTCTTTTGCCACTACTTTAGCCTTGAATGTCTCCACATTCCCATATGCACTAATCTTTCTCTTGTAGATCCATTTACACCCAATAGGGACTATGCCTTCTGGTGGATCTACCAAGATCCAAACTTGGTTTGAGTGCATCGAGTCAATTTCTGACTTCATTGCCTCTAACCATTTCTCATAGTCGATATCCGATATCGCCTCATCGTAGGTTTTGGGATCATCACCATGAACCCCTTAACCTATGAGGAATATTTTCTCTACTTCCTCTGAAATAGTACCTAAGTACCTCTTAGGGGGATGGAAAATTCTTTCTGATCTACGAGGTGGAGGAGGTAGTGATTGTATTGGGTCAACCTAATTTGGTTTCATTTGGTCCTTAGCTCATTGATCTTATGAGACTTTCTCCTCGAGCTTGATATGCTTTCCAATGCTGCCATCTTGAATAAATTATTTTTTAAGAAAGATGGCATGCCGACTTACAATCACATTATGATCTTCTGAAAAATAAAAATAATATCCTAATGACTCTTTAGGATATCCTATGAATCGAGCTCTAAAGGACCTATAGTCTAACTTATCCGCTTGTTGTCTTTAGACATGAGTCGGACAACCCCAAATTCTAAGATGACTCAGACTTGATTTCTTACCATGTCATATCTCATACGGTGTGGTAGGAATGGTTTTAGAAGGAACCCTATTCAGTAAGTATATTACAATTAACAGACTATGTTCCTAAAGAAAATCAGAAAGGTCTGTGAACCTCATCATGGATCGGACCATATCTAATAGGGTCCGGTTCCTCTATTCCAAAATTCCATTGAGTTGAGGTGTTTCAGATGGAGTCCATTGAGAGATTATGCCATTTTGCTTGAGATAGTAAAGGAATTTTCAACTAAGGTATTCACCTCCTCGATCTGATCGAAGAATCTTAATGGATTTTCCAATTTGCTTATCTACTTCATGTCTGAATTTTTTGAACTTTTCAAAAGCTTCAGACTTGTGTCTCATAAGATACATGTACCCATATCAAGATAAATCATTGGTAAAGGTTATGAAGTAGATAAAGTTGCCTCTAGTCGGCACATCAAATGGGCCACATACATTAGTATGTACTAGGGCAAGTAGATCCGTGGCCCTTTCCCCATGTCCTACAAAAAGGAGCTTAGTCATTTTGCCATGAAGATAAGATTCATAAATTGGATATGACTCGAAAGTCAATAGACTTAATAGCCCGATTTTCTCCAATTTATTAACCCTATCTTCTGCTATATGACCTAGTCTTATGTTCCATAGATACCTATCATTTGGACTATCCCTAAGTCGTTTTGTTCTTATGGCATTCATATTTTGTTCGATATTAAAAATAGATACATCAATATATAACTGATAAAGATCGTTAATAAGAAAATCACTTGCAATTTTATTTCTTTCATAAAAAATGTTACAATGGTCCTTAAGAAAACTAATTATATAGCCTTCTTATGCTAAGCATGAAATAGAAATCAAATTTCTGCTTGTTGCAGGCACATAAAAACAATACTTTAATACTAAGTCTAAATCAGATGGTAGTCGAAGAGGGTATGTTCCCATGACCACAGCAGTAACCCTTGTTCCATTTTCAATACATAAGATCATCTCACCATCCCTCAGCCTCCTGCTATCCTCAAGATCTTACATGGAAGTGCACAAATGAGCACTAGAATTAGAGTCAAGCACCCAACTAGATACAGAAAAAATCATAAGGTTAGACTCAATAATGAGCATACCTCCAAAAGGACATGCCTCCTTCTTATTCTTCAGGGTGGCCAGGTAAGAAGGGTAGTTTCACTTTCAGTGCCCATCAGTGTTGCAATGGAAACACTTTCCTTTGTCAGCGACCTTCTTCTTCAGCTCTGTCTTCTTTTTCTTTCCTCCTTCCACCTTCTACTTTTTTACAGACTTCTTCTTCTTTCCAAAAGACTTTCTCTTGAAAGAAGTATGTTCCATAGCAAGCATTGAGCTTTTAGAACCTTTCATAGAAAGCTCAGCAGTAACCAGCATGTTCATAAGCTCGGTCAGAGAATTTTAAAGTTTATGCATATGGTAGTTCATGATGAACTACCCATATGCATCAGTCAAGGATTACAGAATTATAACATTCTATAGATCCAGATCCAACTTCACTCTGAGCTTTTCAAGCTCTTCCAAATCCTTGATCTTCATCAAATAATGATCTTGGACTGACTGCCCATCATGCATTTTAGCCTTGAATAGTTGTTTAGTGACTTGATACTTGGCTACGCGACTCTGTTCACCAAACATCTCTTGTAGGTGAGCCAACATTTGGTGGGCAGTCCTGATATCTTCATGTTGGTGCTGAAGCTAAGCAGACATTGACCCAACATGTAGTATTTAGCCTTGTTATCTTCATCCATCCACTTGTCAAGAGATGCTCTCTGTTTAGTGGATGGATGAGCTGGTAAGGTGGAGGGGTTCTGATCTAATACATGAGTTAACTTCTCAGAACCCAAAATGATTTTGAAGTTTCGGAGTTAATTCTTATAATTGGGTCTGGTCAGTCTATGGGTGTCCAGGATACTTGCTAGTGGGTTGGATGCAGACATTTTTCGATAGAGTCAAAGTTTCTAGTTAGATATTGTAATTAAGACTTGACCAATTTATTTAGAAATTTTATTTTCAAATATATTAGCTCCCACTATTTTCTCGGATCCCTACACTCCCTCTATAGAGATGCGAAAATCTTCACGATTAATGATTTCTAATGGGTGGTGCGATCCCACCAACTGACTCATCACCTCATCTAACAGTTATTGATGATGGGTTAGCCAATGGGTGAACAACTCTTGTTCAATGATTTTCTAATCATGGTACACCCAAACTTGGTCTCTAATTCATGAATCTCATCGTGCCCAGAATATTGATCCACTCCTTAGTTACGTCAAACCCACCATCTGCACAGATTGGATTCCTAATTAGGTCTCTCACCGTATCCAAAATATTGAGCCCAATCCATCCTCTAGCCCATAGCATCCAATGCCTAATAGACATGATTGCGTCTTTCAGATGCAACTGAACCACTATAACCAACCAAGAACAATCAACCCACGGAAGGGCTCGTACATCTACAATGGTGGAAGATCTTAGACTTAATCTTTTCTTAGGAAGATTTGATTTAGGTCTCATTAAACTAGACTTGACATAGTCAAAACCATTATGACTAATCTAGTGGCATGGGTTAGCTCCGATTATTGGCCACCTCAAATCAGGACTAAGCCAACAACTATGGTGATGTTGAAGAAAAAATACTATTTTTTGGATCAGGTTCATTTAGATTTGATTTGATCAAGAAGAATATTTCAAAAAAAAATTCTCTTAGATCTAAATCAGATCTGATACTTTTTAGATCTGATTTGATGGATCTAATAAAATAAAATAAATTTAATTTAATTTAATTTAATTTATACCTTATTCTTGGGTAATCTTATTATCCTATGATGATCATGCTGATTGCCTGAGTTTCTAAATGTAGCCATGCAATCGCTTGACCTCTATCAGTATCCACTCGGGCAGGATTTGGATAGCTTCTCCTTTTTAAACTTTTCTCCAAAGATCAGATCTGAATCTAATCTTGAAGATCTTCAAAATAATTTTTGAAGATCCGATGTCGTGTCTTGCAGCAGTACTGCCTTCTTCCTTTCTTATCGCCTTTCTCTTGCCTGGATCGCACCAAACTGGAGCCCAAAGCCTTTTGGGCATGGAGAGGATAGAGAGGATCAGAGGTAGGCATGGAGGAAAGAGGGAGAAGGCTATGTGGCATGGGCAAAGGGAGAAGTCTCTAAAACCTAGGCGTAGATAAGGTTTATATAGATCCTACTGCACCATGCACTGCCACATCATCCAGGCCAATCATGTCTCTTCATACAATCAGATCTAAATCTGAATAGTGGGATGACATCACCTGATCCAAACAGATGAGAGCTCCCCTCTAACATCCTTAGGTGGCACCAAGACTAGTCAAAGTAGAGTCTTAGGCGCCACCTAAGTTTATTTCATGAAGCAACCTGGAGTCCCATCTATATGGGACTCCAAGCGTCATTATCCTTGAGCGCACGCCTCCCTAGGTGTGCATGTTAGATATATGTGCCCTAGAAGTCAGAATTGGCTGACACTTGTAATACACTTCTAGGGGCAAAATTGTAATTTTGACTAAAAGCAATAAATGGGTTATTTTCTATCACATATGTGTATTTAGTGTCTGTGATACATCCTTTGAGTTAATGGCAATGATAATTCATATTTTCAAGAGTTGAAAATTTAAGACATGAATAATCATTATTAACTCATAAATTGCACTCGACCATAGGATCATCACGAGGATGGTGATTGATCCGAAAGGTTGGTGTACAATCGCTTCTCTTCAGTAGATGAGTCTTAAGTCTACGGTGTGGAGACACCAGAGCAAGAGTATAGGTACTCGTTAGAGAACGAGGGTACTGAGCGTGACCACCTCGAGTGTCATTAGGGAGTCTACCTTCTCGTCGATGACAGACTCGATGCTGCAGTAGTGTGTCTGGTTCTTTGACCTAAAATGCATCGGCGGTTCACCTTGAGGGTGTTATAGTTTGACTACACCATTACTCGGTCTCCTAGCCATATGGAACCCTAAGGTGTATGTTGGCTATGACATGTTCATTGTAGGAACTGGATGACATCAAGATGGAATCTATCTACCTCGGTGGTAGAGGAGCAGCCCTATGATGATCATGAGAATCAAGTCCAGAAATCCATGGCCATGGTAGAGTGAAATAATAGAAAGAGTTTCTATTTAGATTTTCACATTGGACTTGAATCGAATGATTACATCATATGATAGAGACTAGGGTTTGATGAGTTACCTTAACCCTAATCTGATCGGGGCTCAAGATAGAAGAACTAAATCACACAGGTAGTTGCACCAAGAGGTTCACATTCAGCTCTGATGGGTTGCCACCATATACTACTAGGTGTCATTGATGGATTTTGGGAGCAATTAGAATGATTTAGATGATCGATCATTCTAGCTATTCGAATCAGAAGAGTTCTGATCCATCGAAAGGAGTTTCGATGATGTCAATGATAGAGATCATGACATATCCCATTACCATACAGAACTGAACCTAACTGGATCACACAAACAAGAGTTTGAATCTGGTGATCATCAATTAAACTGATCTAGTTCAATTGATCTAAATGAGATTCAATTAGATTCAAGGAAATCGTGCTAGCACTCCATTGAACCTAACGTTCTTCTTTTGCTATCATAAATAAGTTGTCCTGTCTGAGCCAAAGGAGTTTGTGCTCAATTAGAGGCCTTCATATGGTCTGACTGGAGGTTGTCCAAGTCAGAAAAGGTTGTCTTATTTGTAAGACATTACCTACCATTTTTGGTCACCTGTCATTTCTTGTTCTTTGACTTTGGTCAAAAGTCTACCTTTGACTGGTCAAACATTGACCATTGATCCTTTGACTTTTGACCACATGTCATGCACCTATTGGAGAGCTGGTGGGGGCTTGTCCCCCTGCCAGAACCTGGCAAGGAGGAGGGCACACGCCAAGGGTGGCGTGAGCCCAAGTTTGGAGGAGTCTTGGAGTCCTTGTTGGACAAGGACTCCACCTCTCTTTTGGATTCCAATCAGAGTTCTCCCTAAAACCAACTTTGACTGGTCTTAGGCACCCTCTAAGTAGGAATCCAGGGGACTCTATTCTCACCAATCAGATTTAGATCTGATTTCACAAAGGATTGTGATTGGTTGGAAATAAGAGAAGCTGGATCACAGTCAGTCTATAAATAAGACCCTGTGCCCAACTCAAATACAAGTAATTGAATTGAGATCAAAGTTCCCCACACCCCAAGGCTGCCTCTCCCCTCTTCCTCCATGCCAAACCATCTTCTCCCCTTGCTCTCCACATCCAAAAGGAGTTTTGGACCTTGGTTGGTGCGATTCAGATCAAAGAAAGATGATCAAAAGCAAGAAGACTGCACTGCTGCAAAGGACGACTGTAGATCTTCAAAAGGAGTTTTGAAGATCTTCAAAAGGAGTTTTGAAGATCCTCCAAATCTGATTTTTAGAAGTGTGATAGAGAATAAGAGGATCTCTAGATCTAGCCTGAGTGGATATCGATAGAGGCTAGGCGCTTGCGTGGCAAGATCCAGAACCTTCCGCTGCAAAAAGGATCATCAACAGGGTAATAGGATTACCCAAATCAGGTAAATTAAATTTGATTTAATTTATCTTTATTTTATTTCTATTATTAAAATAATAAAATCAGATCTGAGTGCTGCAGACCTCATGTTGCCATGCTATGTACACGATCTGATATAGCCCATTGCTGTGAGTGTCACAAGCAGATATCAGTCAATCCAGGTGAAGAACACTGGACTTCTGTGAAAATGTATCCTTAAGTACTTGAGAAGAACTAAGGATTATGATGTTGGTCTTTGGTAACGGAGAACTCCAAATCCAGGGATACACAGACTCGGATTTCATGTCCAATATAGATGATCGAAAGTCGACATCTAGAAGTCTGTTTGTGTGCAATGGTGGAGCTGTCAGCTGGAAGAGTTCCAAGCAAACGGTGATAGCAGATTTCACCATGGAAGCAGAATATATCGCTGCATCAGAGGCTGCAAAGGAAGCATTCTGGTACAAGAAGTTTGCTGTAGAAATTGGAGTAATGCCATCAGATGCCATGCCTCTATACTGCGACAACAATGGCGCCATAGCCCTTGCTAAGGAGCCGAGGTCTCACCAGAAATCCAAGCATGTTGAGCGGCGATACCACCTCATCCGCGATTACCTTGAAAAGGGTTATGTCGAGGTCAAGAGAGTCAAGTCCGCAGATAATGTGGCAGACCCACTTATAAAGCCGTTGAGCCAAAGAAGATCAAGCCCACCTTGAGAAGATGGCCACCCTGAAGAACAAGAAGGAAGGTCCTTCTGGAGGTATGCTCGTTATTGAGTCTAACCTTGCGGTTTCTTCTGCATCCAGTTGGGTGCTTGACTCTGGTTCTAGTGCTCATCTGTGCACTTCTATGCAGGGTCTTGAGGATAGCAGGAGGCTGAGGGATGGAGACATGATCCTACGCATCGGTAATGGAGCAAGAGTTGCTGCAGTAGCCATGGAAACATACCCTCTTCGATTACCATCTGGTTTAGACTTAGTTTTGAAAGACTGTTATTTTGTGCCTGCAGCTAGCAGGAATTTGATTTCTGTTTCATGCTTAGCACAAGAAGGTTATGTGATCACCTTCTTTAAGGACCATTGTAACATTCTTTATGAAAGAAATAAAATTGCAAATGGTTTTCTTATTAATGGTCTTTATCAGCTACATATTGATGTACCTGTTCTAACTATCGAGCAAAACGTGAATGCCAAACGACCTAGGGATAGTCCAAATGATAGATATCTATGGCACCTGAGATTAGGTCATATAGCAGAAGATAGGATCAACAAATTGGAGAAAAATGGGCTATTGAGTCCATTGACTTCCGAGTCATATCCAACTTGTGAATCTTGTCTTCAAGGCAAAATGACTAAACTCCCTTTTGTAGGACATGGGGAAAGGGCCACAGATCTCCTTGCCCTAGTACATACAGATGTGTGCGGCCCATTTGATGTGCCGGCTAGAGGCAATTTTGTCTACTTCATTACCTTTACCGATGATCTGTCTAGGTATGGGTATGTGTATCTTATGAGACATAAGTCTGAAGCCTTTTGAAAAGTTCAAAGAATTCAGACATGAAGTAGAAAAATAAACTGGAAAACCCATTAAGGTTCTTCGATCAGATCGAGGAGGTGAATACCTTAGCCAGGAATTCCTAGACTATCTCAAAAAAAATGGCATAGTCTCTCAATGGACTCCACCAGGAACACCTCAACTCAATGAGGTTTCAGAATGGAGAAATCGGACTCTATTGGATATGGTTCGATCCATGATGAGCTTCACAGACCTTCCTGATTTTCTTTGGGGACACTCATTGTTAACTTCAATTTATCTACTGAATAGGGTTCCCTCTAAAACCGTTCCTACCACACCGTATGAGATATGGCACGGTAAGAAACCAAGTCTGAGTCATCTCAGAATTTGGGGTTGTCCGGCTCATGTCAAAAGACAACAAGCGGACAAGTTAGAGTTTAGGTCCTTCAGAGCTCGATTCATAGGATATCCTAAAGAGTCATTAGGATACTATTTCTACATTCCAGAAGACCACAATGTGATTGTGAGTCGACATGCCATCTTTCTTGAAAAATAGTTTATTCAAGATAGCGGCATTGGAAAGCAGATTAAGCTTGATGAGAAAGTCTCACAAGTACAACGAGCTAAGGACCAATTGGAACCAAATCAGGTTGAGCCAATAAGAACACTACCTCCTCCACCTCGTAGATCGGAAAGAGTTTTCCATCCCCCTGAAAGATACTTAGGTATTATTTCAGAGGAAAGTAGAGAAAATGTTCCTCGTAGGTAATGGTGCTCATGGTGATGATCCCAAAACCTACAACGAGGCGATATCAGATATCGACTCCGAGAAATGGCTAGAGGCAATGCAGTCAGAAATTGACTCGATGCACTCAAACCAAGTCTGGACCTTGGTAGATCCACCAGAAGGTATAGTACCTATTGGGTGTAAATGGATCTTCAAGAGAAAGATTGGTGCAGATGGGAATGTGGAGACATTCAAGGCTAGACTGTGGCAAAAGGTTATAGTCAACGCGAAGGCATTGACTATCAGGATACCTTTTCCCCAGTGGCTATGCTAAAATCCATCCGCACATTGCTTGCCGTTGCAGCCTATTTCGATTATGAAATATGGCAAATGGACGTGAAAATGGCATTCTTAAATGGATATCTTGAGGAAGATATCTATATGGAACAGCCGCTAGGTTTCACATCCAGTGATACTGATCACAAGGTTTGCAAGCTGCAAAGGTCCATATATGGACTTAAGCAAGCATCTCGGAGCTGGAACACTCGTTTCAATGATGTGATCAAAATGTTTGGTTTCATCAAAAATGAAGAGGAACCATGTGTTTTCAAAAGGGTCAGTGGGAGCGCTGTTGTCTTCCTCGTATTGTACGTGGATGACATCCTCCTTATTGGGAATGATATTCCCATGTTGACATCAGTCAAAATGTGGTTGTCCAAGGAATTCTCCATGAAAGACCTAGGTGAAGCATCCTTTATTCTAGGAATTAAGGTCTATAGGGATAGACCGAATAGGATGCTAGGACTTTCACAGAAGATGTACATAGAGAAAGTACTAAAGAGGTTTAGTATGGAAAACTCTAAGAGGGGATTAATACCCTTCAGACATGGTATTCATCTTTCCAAGAAGATGTGCCCTAGCACACCTGAGGAAATAGAACGCATGAGCAAGATCCCTTATGCTTCTGCAATAGGGAGCCTCATGTATGCCATGCTATGTACACGACCTGATATAGCCCATGCTGTGAGTGTCACAAGCAGATATCAGTCAAATCCAGGTGAAGAACACTGGACTTCTGTGAAATGTATCCTTAAGTACTTGAGAAGAACTAAGGATATGATGTTGGTCTTTGGTAATGGAGAACTCCAAGTCCAGGGATACACAGACTCGGATTTCATGTCTGATATAGATGATCGAAAGTCGACATCTGGAAGTCTGTTTGTGTGCAATGGTGGTAGCTGTCAGCTGGAAAGAGTTCCAAGCAAACGGTGATAGCAGATTCCACCATGGAAGCAGAATATATCGCTGCATCAGAGGCTGCAAAGGAAGCATTCTGGTATAAGAAGTTTGCTGCAGAAATTGGAGTAATGCCATCAGATGCCATTCCTCTATACTGCGACAACAATGGCGCCATAGCCCTTGCTAAGGAGCCGAGGTCTCACCAGAAATCCAAGCATATTGAGCGGCGATACCACCTCATCCGCGATTACCTTGAGAAGGGTTATGTCGAGGTCAAGAGAGTCAACTCCGCAGATAATGTGGCAGACCCACTTACAAAGCCGTTGGGCCAACAGAAGATCGAAGCCCACCTTGAGAAGATGGGACTTAGACTTGTAGCCAATTGGCTTTAGGACAAGTGGGAGATTGTTAGATATATGTGCCCTAGAAGCCAGAATTGGCTGACACTTGTAATACACTTCTAGGGGCAAAATTATAATTTTGACTAAAATCAATAAAATGGGTTATTTTCTATCACATATGTGTATTTAGTGTCTGTGATACATCCTTTGAGTTAATGGCAATGATAATTCATATTTTCAAGAGTTGAAAATTTAAGACATGAATAATCATTATTAACTCATAAATTGCTTCCGACCATAGGATCATCACGAGGATGGTGATTGATCCGAAAGGTTGGTGTACAATCGCTTCTCTTCAGTAGATGAGTCTTAAGTCTACGGTGTGGAGACACCAGGAGCGAGAGTACAGGTACTCGTTAGAGAACGAGGGCACTGAGCGTGACCACCTTGAGTAGTCATTAGGGAGTCTACCTTCTCGTCGATGACTGACTCGATGCTGCAGTAGTGTGTCTGGTTCTTTGACCTGAAATGCATCGGTAGTTTACCTTGAGGGTGTTATAGTTTGACTACACCATTACTCGATCTCCTAGCCATATGGAATCCTGAGGTGTATGTTGGCTATGACATGTTCATTGTAGGAACTGGATTGCATCAAGATGGAATCTATCTACCTCGGTGGTAGAGGAGCAGCCCTATGATGATCATGAGAATCAAGTCCAGAAATCCATGGCCATGGTAGAGTGAAATAATAGAAAGAGTTTCTATTTAGATTTTCACATTGGACTTGAATCGAATGATTACATCATATGACAGAGACTAGGGTTTGACGAGTTTACCTTAACCCTAATCTGATCGGGGCTCAAGATAGAAGAACTGAATCACACAGGTAGCTGCACCAAGAGGTTCACATTCAGCTCTGATGGGTTGCCACCATATACTGCTAGGTGTCACTGGTGGATTTTGGGAGCAATTAGAATGATTTAGATGATCGATCATTCTAGCTGTTCGAATCAAAAGAGTTCTGATCCATCGAAAGGAGTTTCGATGATGTCAATGATAGAGATCATGACATATCCCATTACCATACAGAACTGAACCTAACTGGATCACACAAACAAGGGTTTGAATTTGGTGATCATCAATTGAACTGATCTAGTTCAATTAATCTGAATGAGATTCAATTAGGTTCAAGGAAATCGTGCTAGCACTTGATTGAACCTAACGTTCATCTTTTGCTATCATAAATAAGTTGTCCTGTCTGAGCCAAAGGAGTTTATTCTCAATCAGAGGCCTTCATATGGTCTGATTGGAGGTTGTCCAAGTCAAAAAAGGTTGTCTTATTTGTAAGACATTACCTACTATTTTTGGTCACCTGCCATTTCTTGTTCTTTGACTTTGGTCAAAAGTCTACCTTTGACGGGTCAAACGTTGACCATTGATCCTTTGACTTTTGACCACATGTCACCTATTGGAGAGCTGGTGGGGGCCTGCCCCCTGCCAAAACCTGGCAAGGAGGAGGGTGCACGCCACGGGCGCACGCCAAGGGGTGGCGTGAGCCCAAGTTTGGAGGAGTCTTGGAGTCCTTGTTGGACAAGGACTCCACCTCTCTTTTGGATTCCAATCAGAGTTCTCCCTAAAACCAACTTTGACTGATCTTAGGCACCCTCTAAGTAGGAATCCAAGAGACTCTATTCCCACCAATCATATTTAGATCTGATTTCACAAAGGGTTATGATTGGTTGGGAATAAGAGAAGCTGGATCACAGTCAGTCTATAAATAAGACCCTGTGCCCAACTCAAATACAAGTAATTGAATTGAGATCAAAGTTCCCCACGCCCCAAGGCTACCTCTCCCCTCTTCCTCCATACCAAACCATCTTCTCCTCTTGCTCTCCACATCCAAAAGGAGTTTTGGACCTTGGTTGGTGCGATCCAGATCAAAGAAAGACGATCAAAAGCAAGAAGACTGCACTGCTGCAAAGGATGACTGCAGATCTTCAAAAGGAGTTTTGAAGATCCTTTAGATCAGATCCAGATCTAATTTTTGGAGGTGTGATAGAGAAGAAGAGGATCTCCAAATCTAACCCAAGTGGATACCGGTAGAGGCCAGGCGCTTGCGTGGCTAGATCCAGAACCTTCCACTGCAAACAGGATCATCAACAGGGTAATAGGATTACCCAAATCAGGTAAATTAAATTTGATTTAATTTATCTTTATTTTATTTCTATTATTAAAATAATTAAATCAGATCTAAAATATTCCAGATCTGATTGGAATCGAGAGAAAAAATTTTAAAATATATCTCTCGATCTGATCAGATTTGAACGAACCTGATCCAGAAAATCAGAATTTCCCTTCAGTGCACCCCCTCCTTTCCTCTTTCTAGTAGGGGACAAGCCCCTATCTACTCTCCTATAAGTGTATGACACATGGGTAGATGTCTAAGTGTCAAAGGTCAACGTTTGACAAAAATCAAAAGACAAGAATTAGCAGATGATGAAAAATGGTAGGTATTGTCTCAAATTTATCTCATAAATTAAGACAATCCTTTTCTAACCTAGACAAGCTCCAGTCAGACTAGGTAAAGATACTAGAGTGAGCCCAAACACATTTGGCTCAGTCAAGACAACTTTTGATGATTGTAGAAGGAGAACATTAGGCTCAATCTTGTGCTAGCACGATTTCTTTGAACCTAATTGAATCTAATTCAAATCAATTGAACTGGGTTTGTCCAATTGATGATATCCAGATCCAAACCATTGTTTGTATGACCCAGTTAGGTTTAGTTCTGTATGGTAATGAGATACGTCTTGATCTCTATCATCGACATCATCGAAATACCTTCCGATGGATCAAAACTTTTCTGATTCAGACAACTAGAATGATCGATCATCCAAATCATTATAATTGCTTCCAAAATCCACCAGTGACACCTAGTAGTATATGGTGGCAACCCATCAAAATTTAAAATGAACCTCTTGGTGTAGTTACCTATGTTATTAAGTTCTTCTATCTTGAGCTCCGATCGAATTAGGGTAAAGGTAAACTCGTCAAACCCTAATATCCATCATATGAATTAATCATTCAAGTCAAGTCCGATGTGAAAACCTTAATAGAAACTCTTTCTATCATTTCACTCTACCATAGCCATGGGCTTATGGACTTGATTTTCATGATCATCATAAGGTTACTCCTCATCTACCGAGGTAGATAGATTTTCTCTTGGTGCAATCCAATTCCTACAATGAACATGCTATAGCCAACATGTAGCTCAAGATTTCGAATGGCTAGAAGATCGAGTCATGGTGTAGTCAAACTATAATACCCTCAAGGTGAACTACCGATGCACCTCAGGTCAAAGAACCAGACACACAACTACAGCTTTGAGCCAGTTATTGATGAGAAGGTAGACTTCCTTATAACTGCTCGAGGTGGTTACGCTCAGTGCTCTCATTCTCTAATGAGTATCTATACTTTTGCTTCGGTGTCTCTACATCGTAGACTCAAGACTCATCTACTATAAAGAAGCGATTGTACACCAACCTTCTGGATCAATCACCATCCTCATGATGATCCTACGGTCAGCAGCATTTTATGAGTTAATAATGAAAATTTTTGTCTTAAATTTTCAACTCTTAAAAATAAAAATTATCATCGCCATTAACTCAAGGGATGTATCATAGACACTAAGTACATATTATGAAAGAAAATAATTCATTTTATTATTTATAATCAAAATTATAATTTTGCCCTTAGAAGTGTGTAACAAGTGTCAGCCAATTCTAGCTTCTAGAGCACACATATCTAACAAACTCTCACTTAACCTAAAGCCAATTAGCTACAATTCTAAGTCCCATCTTCTCAAGGTAGGCTTCGATCTTTTGCTAGCCCAACGGCTTTATAAGTGGGTCCGTCGCATTATCTACGAAGTCAACTCTCTTGACCTTGACGTAACCTTTCTCGAGGTAATCATGGATGAGGTGGTATCATCGCTTGATGTGCTTAGATTTCTGATGAGACCTCAGCTCCTTAGCAAGGGCTATGGCACCATTGTTGTCGCAATATAAAGGAATGGCATCTGATGGCATCACTCCAATATCTATAACAAACTTCTTATACCAGAATGCCTCCTTCGCAGCTTCTGATGCTACGATGTACTCTTCTTCCATGGTGGAATCTGCTATCACTGTCTGCTTGAAACTCTTCCAACTGATAGCACCACCATTATACACAAACAGACTCTTAGATATCGACTTTCGATCATCTACATCAGACATAAAATCCAAGCCTGTATACCCCTGGACTTGGAGTTCTTCATTACCAAACACCAATAACATATCCTTAGTTCTTCTCAAGTACTTAAGGATACATTTCATAGAAGTTCAGTGTTCTTCATCTGGATTCGACTGATATCTACTTGTGACACTCACAGCATGGGCTATATCAGGTCATGTACAAAATATGGCATACATGAGGCTCCCTATTGCTGAAGCATAAGGGATCTTGCTCATGCATTCTATTTCCTCAGGTGTGCTAGGGCACATCTTCTTGGAGAGATGAATGCCATGTCTGAAGGATACTAATCCTCTCTTGGAGTTTTTCATGCTAAATCTCTTTAGCACTTTCTCTATATATATTTTCTATGAAAGTCCTAGCATCCTATTCGGTCTACCTCTATAGACCTTAATTTCTAGAATAAAGGATGCTTCTCCTAGGTTTTTCATGGAGAATTCTTTGGATAACCATATTTTAACTATGGTCAATATGAAAATATCATTTTCAAAAAGAAGGATATCATCTACGTACAATACGAGGAAGATAATAGCGCTCCTACTAATCTTTTTGAAAACACATGGTTCCTTCTCATTTTTGATGAAATCAAATAATTTGATCACATCATTAGAATGAGTATTCCAGCTTCGAGATGCTTGCTTAAGTCCATATATGGACCTTTGCAGCTTGCATACCTTGTGATCAGCATCACTGGATGTGAAACCTAGCGGCTGTTTTATATAGATATTTTTCTCAAGGTATTCATTTAAGAATGTCATTTTTACATCCATTTGCCATATTTCATAATTGAAATAGGCTACAATAGCAAGAAATGTGCCGATGGATTTTAGCGTAGCTATGGGTGAAAAGGTATCCTGATAGTCATTGACTTCGTATTGACTATACCCTTTTGCCACTAATCTAGCTTTGAATATCTTCACATTTTCATCTGCACCAATCTTTCTATTATGTCACGAGCAGATATCAATTGAATCTAGGTGAAGAACATTAGACTTTTGTGAAATGTATCCTTAAGTACTTGAGAAGAACTAAGGATATGTTGCCGATCTTTGGTAATGGAGAACTCCAAGTCTAGGGATATACAGACTTGGATTTTAAGTCTGATGTAGATGATCGAAAGTCGACATCTGAGAGTCTATTTGTGTGTAATGATGGAGCTGTCAGTTGGAAGAGTTTCAAGCAGACAGTGATAGCAGATTCCATCATGAAAGCAGAATACATCGCTGCATCAGAAGCTACAAAGAAGGCATTCTAGTATAAGAAGTTTGCCACAGAGATCAGAGTGATGCCATCAGATGCCATTCCTTTGTACTGTGACAATAATGGCACCATAGCCCTTGCTAAGGAGCCGAGGTCTCACCAAAAATTCAAGCACATCGAGCGATGATACCACCTCATCCGCGATTACCTCGAGAAGGGTTATGTCGAGGTCAGGAGAGTCGACTCCACAGACAATACGGCGGACCCACTTATAAAGCCGTTGGGCCAGCAGAAGATCAAAACCCATCTTGAGAAGATGGGACTTAGATTTATAGCCAATTGGCTTTAGGTCAAGTGAAAGTTTGTTAGATATATGTGCCCTAGAAGCCAAAATTGCCAGACACTTGTAATACACTTCTAGGAGCAAAATTATAATTTTGACTATAAATAATAAAATAAATTATTTTCTATCATAAATGTGTATTTAGTGTCTGTGATACAATCCTTGAGTTAATGGTAATGATAATTCATATTTTTAAGAGTTGAAAATTTAAGACAAGAATTTTCATTATTAACTCATAAAATACTTCCGACCGTAGGATCATCATGAGGATGGTGATTGATCCGGAAGGTTGATATACAATCGCTTCTTTATAGTAGATGAGTCTTGAGTCTATGGTGTAGAGACATCAGAGCGAGAGTATCGGTACTCGTTAGAGAACAAGGGTACTGAGTGTGACCACCTTGAGCAATCATAAGGAAGTCTACCTTCTCATTGATGACTGACTCGAAGCTGTAGTGGTATATTTGGTTCTTTGACCTGAGGTGCATCGGTAGTTCACCTTGAGGGTATTATAGTTTGACTACACCATGACTCGGTCTCCTAACCATTCGGAACCCTGAGGTGTATGTTGGCTATAGTAGGTTCGTTGTAGTAATTGGATTGCACTAAGAGGGAATCTATCTAGCTCGGTAGATGAGGAGCAGTCCTGTGATGATCATGAGAATCAAGTCCATAAGCCCATGGCCATGGCAGAGTGAAATAATAGAAAGAGTTTCTATTAATATTTTTACATCGAACTTCAATCGAATGATTAAATCATATGATAGAAATTAGGATTTGACGAGTTCACCTTAACCCTAATCTGATCAGCGCTTAAGATAGAAGAACTTAATCACATAAGTAGCTGCACCAAGAGGTTCATTTTTAGTTTTGATGGGTTGCCACCATATACTGCTAGGTGTCACTGATGGATTTTGGGTGCAATTAAAATGATTTAGATGATCAATCATTCTAGTTGTCGGAATTAAAAGAGTTCTGATCCATCGAAAGATGTTTCGATGATGACGATGATAGAGATCACGACATATCCCATTACCATACAGAACTGAACCTAACTTGGTCATACAAATAAGGGTTTTGGATCTGGATATCATCAATCGAACTAACCCAGTTCAATTGATTTGAATTAGATTCAATTAGGTTCAAAAAAATCATGCTAGCACACGATTGAGCCTAACGTTCTCCTTACATTATCATTAAAAGTTGTCTCGACTGAGCCAAATGAGTTTGTGCTCACTCAGGTACCTTTACTTGGTCTGACTGGAGCTTGTTTAGGTCAGAAAAGGATTGTCTTAATTTATGAGATAAATTTGAGACAACACCTGCCATTTTCCATCATCTGCTAATTTTTGTCTTTGACTTTGGTCAAACGTTGACCTTTGACACTTAGACATCTGTCCATGTGTCATGCACCTATTCGAGAGCTAATTGGAGCTTGTCCCCTTGCTAAAATTTGGAAAGGAGGGGGTGCATTTCTAAAGAGGCGTGCGTTCATAGATAGGGACGCCTAGAATCCCATACGGATGGGACTCCAGGTTGCTTCTTGGTTTCTACTTAGGTGGCCCATAACTATAGACTTTGACCAGTCTTAGACACCATCTAAGGATGAATTAGAGGGGCTCTCATCTAATTGGATTAGGTGATGTCATCCTCACCAATCAGATTTAGATCTGATTGCACGAAGCAACGTGATTGGCTGGGATGATGTGGCACTGCATGGCGCAGCAGGATCTATATAAACCCTATCTGCACCCAACTTTCATAGAGTTCTCTCCTAGCCATGCCCCAAGACTGCCCCTCTCTCTCCTCCATACCATCTTCTGATCCTCTCTCTCCTCTCCATGCCTAAGGCAAGTTGGGCTCCAGTTTGGTGCAATCCAGGCAAGAAAAAGCTAACGAGAAAGGAAGAAGGTAGCACTGCTACAAAGACGACAGCAGATCTTCGAAAGGAGTTTTGAAGATCCTCCAAATTAGATCAAGATCTAATTTTTAGAGAGGTGATAAAGAAGGAGAAGATCTCCAGATCTAGTTTGAGTGGATATCGATAGAGATCAGACGCTTGCGTGGCTAGATCCAGAATCTCAGGCAATCAGTAGGATCATCAAAGGGTAATATGATTATCCAACATCAAGGTATAAATTAAATTAGATTTAATTTATTTTTATTTTTATTTATTAGATCTATAAAATTAGATCTAAAATATCTTAGATCTGATCTGGATACATGAGAGAAATTTTTGAAATATCTCTCTTGATCCGATCAGATCTGAACGAATCTGATCCAAAAAATCAGGATTTTTTCTTCAACTAGTATCAGAGCCTAGTTCTCTATAAATAGTTTAGATCTAATTTTTTTATTTTGATATAATAATCAGATGATTTTAAATATCACATGAGATATGATTAGATCTAAAATTAGAAAAATTAAAATTAAATAATATAGATCTAAGTTTTACAGGATGAATGACTAGTTGCAAAATAGAATAGTTCTATACATAGTCTTGCATGATTATGATTTATTTTGATTAAATTATAATTTTAGATCTATTTATTTTTTATTTTTTGATGATTATAAATATTATAATAAGATCTAAAAAATAGATAATAAAATTATTTAATTTTTAGATCATATGAGATATGATGCATGCATGTTTAGACTAGTTGTATAATAGTTCTACATAATTATCTAGATTAGAATTTATTTTGATGTGATTAATTTAAATCTAATTTTTAGATAATTATGAGATAATTTAGATCTAAAAAATATGCATGATATGATACATGAGATGGATGCAAAACATGTATTAAGTTAGATCAATTTTATATATGAGTTATATAATGTAGATCTAACTAGTTTTGTAGATTTATATTTCTGATTATGGCATTCCCCTTGGCCGTCCGATCATAAGAATAAAGTAGGATTTAAATGCCCTCTCCTCCCATTCGATAGGATGCTCTTATGATGTGTAGGGGTGCTGTGCGTTCGTTCTTAATCAAAAATCAAGAACTTACTTTCTGCAAAATCCTAGATCCTGAAATCCTAAGATTTTATTTACATATTTTGTTTATGAATCCTAACTTAATTGAGAATTAAGATTATGAAATATCAATTATGTCTAAAATTGAGAATTTCAAATTTAAAATATATTCATAATATTGGGTTCAGACTTGGGTAGCTCAATTAGGTCTAAGCGGTTGATCAAACCGAATCAAGAGTTGGTTAGATGGGATCAACAGTGCTTAAATTGACCAGCCTAATAGGATTAAGTCTGGGTCAAGATCAAGTCACGTGAGTGATCGATCAAGCTAAGACCTAATTAGGCTTAGTTATTAGAGTCTGGATTGTAGGCTAATCCGATTGATTCTGGCTCAATAATTTGGTGTCTAAGTCTGGCAGATATGATCGACTGGTTTTTAATTGGGAGCTACTCAACTCGAATGCATTCTTATCGAGTTAATAGCATATCCCTTCCATCGGTTTCACTTATCTGGCAATATTTGTAGGCACAGTTTTGATCTGAGGTAGTCAATAATCTGAGCTAACCCATGCCACTAGGTTAGTCATAATGGTTATGACTATGTCAAGTCTAGTTTAATGAGACCTAAATCAAATCTTCCTAAGAAAAGATTAAGTCTATGATCTTCCACCATTGTAGATATGCGGGCCCTTTTCAGGGTTGATTATTTTCGGCTGGTTACAATAGTTCAGTTGCACCAAAAAGATGCAACCATATCTATTAGACATTGAATGCTACAGGATGGAGGATAGATTGGACTCAATATTTTGGATATGGTGAGAGACTTAATTAGGAATTCAATCTATGCAAATGGTGGGTGTGACTTAACTAAGAAGTGGATAAATATTTCGGGCATGGTGAGATTCATGAATTAGAGACCAAGTTTGGGTGCACCATGATTAGAGAATCATTGAACAAGAGTTGTTCACTCATTGGCTAACCCATCATCAATAACTATTAAGTGAGGTGATGAGTCAGTTGGTGGGACCGCACCATCCACTAGAAATCATTAATCATGGAGATTTACGCATCTCTACAGAGGGAGTGTAGGGATCCGAGGAAATAGTGGGAGCTAATTTGTTTAAAAATAAAATCACTAAACAAATTGGTTAAGTCTTAATTACAATATCTTACTAAAAACTTTGACTCTCTACAGAAAAATATTTGCATCCAACCCACTAGCACGTATCCTGGACACCCATAGACTGACCGGATCCAATTATAAGGATTGGCTTCAAAACTTTAAAATTATTTTAGGTTCCAAGAAGTTAACTCATGTATTGAACCAGAACCCTCCCACCTTATCAGCTCGTCCATCCACTGAATTGAGAGCGTCTCTGAATAAGTGGACGGACAAAGATAACAAGGCCAGATATTACATGTTGGGATTGATGTCTGATGAACTTCAGCGCCAACATGAAGATATCAGAACTGCCCATCAAATGTTGGCTTACCTACAGGAGATGTTTGGTGAACAAAGTTGCGCAGCCAAGTATCAAGTCACTAAATGACTGTTCAAGGTTAAGATGCATGATGAGCAATTAGTCTAAGATCATTATCTGATGATGATCAAGCATTTAGAAGAGCTTGAAAAGCTCGGAGTAAAGTTGGACTTGGATCTACAGAATGATATAATTCTGCAATCTTTGACTAATGCATATGGGTAGTTCATCATGAACTACCATATGCATAAACTTCAAAATTTCCTGGCCGAACTTATGAACATGCTGGTTATAGCTGAGCTTTCCATGAATGGTTCTAAAGTCTTAGTGCTTGCTATGGAATGGACTTCTTTCAAGAGAAAGTCCTTTGGAAAGAAGAAGAAGTCTGTAAAAAAGTAGAAGGTGGAAGAAGAAAAGAAGAAAAAGATAGAGCTGAAGAAGAAGGCCGCTGACAAAGAAAAGTATTTCCATTGCAACAATGATGGCCACTAGAAGCGGAACTGCCCTACTTACCTGGCCACCCTAAAGAATAAGAAGGAGGCAAGTCCTTCTAGGGGTATGCTCGTTATTGAGTCTAACCTTACGGTTTCTTCTACATCTAGTTGGGTGCTTGACTCTGGTTCTAGTACTCATTTGTGCACTTCCATGCAGGGTCTTAAGGATAGCAGGAGGCTGAGGGATGGTGAGATGATCCTATGCATCGAAAATGGAGCAAGAGTTACTGCCATGGCCGTGGGAACATATTCTTTTTGACTACCATTTGATTTAGACTTAGTGTTAAAAGACTGTTATTATATACCTGCAGCAAGCAGGAATTTGATTTCTGTTTCTGTCTTGCATTAGAAGGCTATGTAATTAGTTTTCTTAAGGACCATTGTAACATTCTTTATGAAAGAAATAAAATTGCAAGTGGTTTTCTTATTAATGATCTTTATCAGTTACATATTGATGTATCTATTTTTAATATCGAGCAAAATGTGAATACCAAGAAATGACCTAAAATAGTCCAAACGATAGGTATCTATGGCACCTAAGACAAGGTCATATAGCAGAAGATAGGGTTAAAAAATTAGAGAAAATTGAGCTATTGAGTCTATTGACTTTCGAGTCATATCCAATTTGTGAATCTTGTCTTCATGGCAAAATGACTAAGCTCCCTTTTGTAGGACATGAGGAAAGGGCCATGGATCTTTTTGCCCTAGTACATACTGATGTGTGCGGCCCATTCGATGTGCCGGCTAGAGGCAACTTTATCTACTTCATAAACTTTACTGACGATTTATCTAGGTATGGGTATGTATATCTTATGAGATATAAGTCTGAAGCCTTTGAAAAGTTCAAAGAATTTAGACATGAAGTAGAAAAGCAAATAGAAAAATTCACTAAGATTCTTCGATCAGATCGAGGAGGTGAATACCTTAGTCAAAAATTCCTAGACTATCTCAAGGAAAATGGAATAGTCTCTCAATGGACTCCACCTGGAACACCTCAACTCAACAGGATTTCAGAATGAAGGAACCAGACTCTATTAGATATGGTCCGATCCATGATAAGCTTCATAAACCTTTCTGATTTTTTTTGGAGATACTATTTGTTAACTGCAATATACTTACTGAATAGGGTTTCTTCTAAAATCATTCCTACCACACCATATGAGATATGGCATGGTAAGAAACCAAGTCTGAGTCATCTCAGAATTTGGGGTTGTCCGGCTCATGTCAAAAGATAACAAGCGGACAAGTTAGACTTTAGATCCTTTAGAGCTCGATTTATAGGATATCTTAAAGAGTCATTAGGATATTATTTCTACATTCTAGAAGATCACAATGTGATTGTGAGTCAACATGCCATCTTTCTTGAAAAATAGTTTATTCAAGATAGCGGCATTGGAAAGCAGATCAAGCTCGATGAGAAAGTCTCACAAGAGCAACGAGCTAAGAACCAAATGGAACCAAATCAGGTTGAGCCAATACAATCACTACCTCCTCTACCTCATAGATTGAAAAGAGTTTTTCGTCCTCCTGAGAGGTACTTAGGTACTATTTTAGAGAAAGTAGAGAAAATGTTTCTCATAGGTAATGGGCTTCATGGTGATGATCCCAAAACCTATAATGAGGCGATATTGGATATCGACTCTGAGAATGGTTAAAGAAAATGAAGTCAGAAATTGACTCGATGCACTCAAACCAATTTTGAACCTTGGTAGATCTATCAAAAGGTATAGTGCCTATTGGGTGTAAATGGATCTACAAAAGAAAGATTAGTGCAGATGAGAATGTGGAGATATTCAAAGCTAGATTAATGGCAAAAGGTTATAGTCAATGCGAAGGCATTGACTATCAGGATACCTTTTCACCAGTAGCTATGCTAAAATTTATCCGCACATTGTTTGCTGTTGCAGTCAATTTTGATTATGAAATATAGTAAATGGACATGAAAATGACATTCTTAAATGGATATCTTGAGGAAGATATCTATATAGAATAGCCGCTTGGTTTCACATCCAGTGATAATGATCACAAGGTATGCAAGCTGCAAAGATCTATAAATGGACTTAAGCAAGCATCTCAGAGCTAGAATACTCATTTTAATGATGTGATCAAATTATTTGATTTCATCAAGAACAAGGAGGAGCCATGTGTCTTCAAAAAGGTCAATAGGAGCGCTGTTATCTTCCTCGTATTGTATGTGGATGACATCCTCCTTATTGGAAATGATATTCCCATATTGACCACAGTTAAAATGTGGTTATCTAAAGAATTCTCCATAAAAGACCTAGGAGAAGCATCCTTTATTTTGGGAATTAAGGTCTATAGAGATAGACCGAATAGGATGCTAGGACTTTCATAGATGATGTACATAGAAGAAGTGCTAAAGAGGTTTAGCATGAAAAACACTAAGATGGATTTGGTACCCTTTAGACATGGCATTCATCTTTCCAAGAAGATGTGCCCTAGCACACCTAAGAAAATAGAATGCATGAGCAAGATCCCTTATGCTTCAGCAATAGGGAGCCTCATGTATGCCATGTTATGTACACGACCTGATATAGCCCATGCTGTGAGTGTCACGAGCAGATATCAGTCAAATCCAGGTGAAGAATACTGGACTTTTGTAAAACGTATCCTTAAGTACTTAAGAAGAACTAAGGATATGTTGCTAGTCTTTGATAATGGAGAACTCCAAGTCTAGGGATATACAGACTCAGATTTTACATCCGATGTAGATGATCGAAAGTTGACATCTAGGAGTCTGTTTGTGTGTAATGGTGGAGCTGTCAATTGGTAGAGTTCTAAGTAGACAGTGATAGCAGATTCCACCATGGAAGCAAAATACATCGCTGCGTCAAAAGCTGCAAAGGAGGCATTCTGGTATAAGAAGTTTGCCGCAGAGATCAAAGTGATGCCATCAGATGCCATTCCTCTGTACTACGATAACAATGGCGCCATAGCACTTGCTAAGGAGCCGAGGTCTTACCAAAAATCCAAGCACATCGAGCGGATACCATCTCATCTGTGATTACCTTAAGAAGGATTATGTCGAGGTCAAGAGAGTCAACTCTACAGACAATACAGTGGATCCACTTACAAAGCCGTTGGGCCAGCAGAAGATCGAAGCCCATCTTGAGAAGATGGAACTTAGATTTGCAGTCAATTACTTTAGGTCAAGTGGGAGTTTGTCAGATATGTGTGCCTTAGAAGCCAGAATTGGCTGACACTTAAAATACATTTTTAGAAGAAAAATTATAATTTTGATAATAAATAATAAAATGGGTTATTTTCTATCATAAATATGTATTTAGTGCCTGTGATACATCCCTTGAGTTAATGGTAATGATAATTCATATTTTTAACAGTTGAAAATTTAAGATAAGAATTTTCATTATTAACTCATAAAATACTTCTGACCGTAGGATCATCATGAGGATGGTGATCGATCCGGAAGGTTAGTGTACAATCACTTCTTTATAGTAGATGAGTCTTGAGTCTATGGTGTAGAAACACCAGAGCAAGAGTATAGATACTCGTTAGAGAATGAGGGCACTAAGCATGACCACCTCGAGCAGTCATAAGAAAGTCTACCTTCTCGTCGATGATTGACTCGAAGCTGCAGTGGTGTGTCTGATTCTTTGATCTGAGGTGCATCGGCAGTTCACCTTGAGGGTGTTATAGTTTGACTACACCATGACTCGATCTCCTAGCCATTCGAAACCCTGAGGTGTATGTTGGCTAGAGCATGTTTATTGTAGGAATTGGATTGCACTAAGAGGAAATCTATCTACCTCGATAGATGAGGAGCAGCCCTATGATGATCATGAGAATCAAGTCCATAAGCCCATGGCCATGGCAGAGTGAAATAATAGAAAGAGTTTCTATTAAGGTTTTTACATCGGACTTAAATTGAATGATTAAATTATATGATAGAAATTAGGGTTTGACGAGTTCACCTTAACCCTAATCTGATCGAGGCTCAAGATAGAAGAACTTAATCACATAAGTAGCTACACCGAGAGGATCATTTTCAATTTTGATGGGTTGCTACCATATACTGCTAGGTGTCATAGTTGGATTTTGGGAGCAATTAGAATGATTTAGATGATCGATCATTCTAGTTGTCTGAATCAGAAGAGTTCTGATCCATCAGAAGGTGTTTCGATGATGACGATGATAGAGATCATGACATATCCCATTACCATATAGAACTGAACCTAACTAGATCACACAAATAAGGATTTTGGATTTGGATATCATCAATTGAACTAACCCAGTTTAATTTATTTGAATTAGATTCAATTAGGTTCAAGAAAATCATGCTAGCACACGATTGAGCCTAATGTTCTCCTTATATTATCATTAAAAGTTGTCTCAACTGAGCCAAATGAGTTTGTACTCACTAGGTACCTTTATTTGGTCTGACTGAAGTTTGTTTAGGTCAGAAAAGGGTTATCTTAATTTATGAGATAAATTTGAGACAACACCTGCTAATTTTGTCTTTGACTTTGGTCAAACGTTGACCTTTGGCACTTAGATATCTGCCCATGTGTCATGCACCTATTGAAGAGCTGGTAGGGGCTTGTCCCCTTGCTAGAATTTGGAAAGGAGGGAGCGCATGCCTAGGGAGGCATTCGCCTATAGATAGGGATGCCTGGAGTCCCATACGAATGGGACTCTAGGTTGCTTCTTGGTTTCTACTTGGATGGCCCATAACTATAGACTTTGACCAATCTTAAGCACCATCTAAGGATGAATTAGAGGGGCTCTCATCGGATTAGATTAGGTGATGTCATCCCACCAATCAGATTTAGATTTGATTGCACAAAGCAACGTGATTGGCTGGGATGATGTGGCACTGCATGGCGCAGTAGGGTCTATATAAACCCTATCTGCGCCCAACTTTCATAGAGTTCTCTCTTAGCCATGCCCCAAGGCTACCCCTCTCCCTCCTCCATGCCATCTTCTGATCCTCTCTCTCCTCTCCATGCCCAAGGTAAGTTGGGCTCCAGTTTGGTGTGATCCAGGCAAGAAAATCTGATGAGAAAGGAAGAAGGCAGCACTGCTGCAGAGACGATAGCAGATCTTCGAAAGGAGTTTTGAAGATCCTCCAAATTAAATCCAGATCTAATTTTTGGAGAGGTGATAAAGAAGGAGAAGATCTCTAGATCCAGCCTGAGTGGATACCAATAGAGGTCAGGCGCTTGCATGGCTAGATCCAAAATCTTAGGCAATCAGCAGGATCTTCAAAGGGTAATATGATTATCCAAGGTATAAATTAAATTAGATTTAATTTATTTTTATTTATTAGATCTATAAAATTAGATCTGAAACATTTTAATTCTAATCTGGATATATGAGAGAAATTTTTGAAATATTTTTCTTGATTCGATCAGATCTAAACGAACCTGATCTGAAAAATCAGGATTTCTCCTTCAACCATATCTCATATGGTGTGGTTGGAATGGTTTTAGAAGGAATCCTATTCAGTAAGTATATTGTAGTTAACAGACTATGTCCCCAAAAAAAATTAGGAAGATCTGTGAAGCTCATCATGGATCGAACCATATCTAATAGGGTCTGATTCCTCCATTCTGAAATCCTGTTGAGTTGAGATGTTCTAGGTGGAGTCCTTTAAGAGACTATCCCATTTTACTTGAGATAGTCAAAAAATTTTCAACTAAGGTATTTACCTCCTCGATCTGATCGAAGAATCTTAATGGGTTTTTCAGTTTGCTTTTCTACTTCATGTCTGAATTTCTTGAACTTTTCAAAAGCTTCAGACTTGTGTCTCATAAGATACACATATCCATGATGAACTATACATAGAATAATTCTATTCTACAACTAGTCATGCATCTTGTACAACTTAGATCTAAATTATTTAATTTCTAATTTTTTTAATTTTAGATCTAATCACATCTTATATAATATTTAAATTACCTAATTATTAGACCAAAAATAAATTAAAATTAGATCTAAATTATTTATGGGAACCTGGCTCTGAAACCAGTTGAAGGGAAAATCCTATTTTTTGGATCAGGTTCAGATCTGATTTGACCAAGAAAAATATTTCAAAAATTTTTCTCTTAGATCTAAATTAGATCTGATACTTTTTAGATCTGACTTGATGGATCTAATAAAATAAAATAAATTAAATTAAATTAGATTTAATTTATACCTTCTTCTTGGGTAATCTTATTATCCTATGATGATCCTACTGATTTTCTGAGGTTCTGGATGCAGCCACGGAATCGCCTGGCCTTTATCAGTATCCACTCGAACATGATCTAGAGATCTTCTTCTTTTTAATCTTTTCTTCAAAGTATGAATCTGGATCTAATCTTGAAGATCTTTAAAATAATTTTTGAAGATCCAATGTTGTCTCTTGCAGCAGTGCTATCTTCTTCCTTTCTTGTCGCCTTTCCCTTGCCTGGATAGCACCAAACGCCCAAGGCCTCTTGGGCATGGAGAGGAGAGAAAGGATCAGAGGTAGGCATGGAGAAGAGGGGAGAGGGCATGGGCAATGGGAGAGCTCTCTCAAACCTAGGCACAGACAGGATTTATATAGACCCTGCTGCGCCATGCAGTGCCACATCATCCCAGCCAATCACGTCACTTCGTGCAATCAAATCTAAATTTGATTAGTAGGATAACATCACCTGATCCAATTAGATGAGAGCCCCTCTCAAACATTCTTAGGTGGCACCAAGACTAGTCAAAGTAGAGTCTTTGGCGCCACCTTGTTTGATTCCATGAAGCAACCTAGAGTCCCATCTATATGGGACTTCAGGTGTCATCATCCTTGGGTGCACGCCTCCCTAGGCATGCACCCTCTCCTTTTCTCTTTCTAGTAGGAGAACGAAGGTCAAATCTCTCTCCTATGGATGCATGACATATGGGCAGATATCTAAGTGTCAAAGGTCAATGTTTGACCAAAGTCAAAAGATAAGAATTAGCAGGTGACGAAAAATGATAGGTGTTGTCTCAAATTTATCTCATAAATTAAGATAACCCTTTTCTAACTCGGACAAGCTTCAGTCAGACCAAGTAAAGATACTTGAGTGAGGCTAAATATATTTGGCTTAATCGAGATAACTTTTGATGATTGTTGAAGGAGAACATTAGGCTCAATTATGTACTTGCACGATTTTCTTGAATCTAATTCAAATCAATTGAACTGAGTTAGCCCAATTAATGATATCCAGATCCAAACTCTTATTTGTGTGACCCAGTTAGATTTAGTTTCATATGGTAATGAGATATATCACGATCTCTATCATCGATATTATCGAAATACCTTCCGATGGATCAGAACTTTTCTGATTCAGACAACTAGAATGATCGATCATCCAAATCATTCTAATTGCTCCCAAAATCCATCAGTGACACCTATCAGTATATGGTGGCAACCCATCAAAATTAAAAATAAACTTATCGATGCAATTACCTGTGTGATTAAGTTCTTCTATCTTGTGCCCCAATCGGATTAGGATTAAGGTGAACTCGTCAAACCCTAATATCTATCATATGAATTAATCATTTGATTCAAATCCAATGTGAAAATCTTAATAGAAACTCTTTCTATTATTTCACTCTACCATGACCATGGGCTTATGGATTTGATTCTCGTGATCATCATAGGGCTACTCCTCATCTACCAAGGTAGATAGATTTTCTCTTGGTGCAATCCAATTCCTACAATGAACATGCTATAGCCAACATACACCTCAAAATTTCGAATGGCTAGGAGACCGAGTCATGGTGTAGTCAAACTATAACACCCTCAAGGTGAATTATCGATGCACCTCAGGTCAAAGAACTAGACACAGCATTGCAGCTTCGAGCTAGTCAATGACGAGAAGATAGCCTTCCTAATGACTGCTCGAGGTGGTTATGCTCAGTGCCCTCATTCTCTAATGAGTACCTATACTTTCGCTCTAGTATCTCTACACCATAGACTCAAGACTCATCTACTATAAAGAAGCGATTGTATACCAACCTTCTGGATCAATCATCATCCTCATGATGATCCTACGGTCAGAAGCATTTTATGAGTTAATAATAAAAATTCATGTCTTAAATTTTCTACTCTTGAAAATAAGAATTATCATTATCATTAACTCAAGGGATGTATCACAGACACTAAATACACATTATGATAGAAAATAATTT
Organism: Cocos nucifera; assembly: GCA_006176705.1. Taxonomy (NCBI): domain Eukaryota; kingdom Viridiplantae; phylum Streptophyta; class Magnoliopsida; order Arecales; family Arecaceae; genus Cocos; species Cocos nucifera. The sequence continues at coordinate 181,623 of QRFJ01002403.1, forward strand.
ATTTTATTATTTATAGTTAAAATTATAATTTTGTCCTTAGAAGTATAAGCAAGTGTCAACCAATTCTGATTTCTAGGGCACACATATCTAATAGAGAGGTCCTCTCAATGGCCTTCAATACCCCAGCAACCTTGTCAGAAACAGGAGGAGAACCTTATCAAGATAGGGGTAAAAGCTAACCACATTAGGAATAGAAGGAGAACCTCATCCTAATATAGATAAAGATCTTCAATTATTTAAGACAGGAGAAAAGGGTGAGAGGCCCTCTCAACGATCCTTCAGTGCCCCAGCAACCTTATCTGGAACAGAAAGAGAACCTCATCCTATCAAGGGTAAAAGCTAACCATATTAGGAATAGGAGGAGAACCTTATCATAACATAGATGAAGACCTCCGGTTATCTAAGATAGGAGGAAAGAGAAAAAGACCCTCTTAATGGCCCTTCAGTACCCAATAATCTTGTCAGGAATAGAAAAGGAACCTCATCCTGATAAGGATAAAGGCTAACCACGTTAGGAACAGGAGGAGAACCTCATCTTAATGTGGGTGAATACCTTTGATTATTCAAAACAAGAGGTTATCTTTAAGATGATGTCCATGTTAAGCACGATGAGAAAATGAAGAAATCAACAAACATCAAATCTAGGCAATGCAAAAAGATAATTGAAGAAAATGTCATTTCATTAAAATTGAAATTCATTACAAATGAAGGTCTGCAAGACCATATATAAAAAGAAGAATGGACGAAGTCTTAAGAAGGACCAGATTCTTCAGACTTTGGACTACCAGCCCCTGCAATCACTAAGGACTACTTCAAGCCATTGATTTCTTTCTTGAGCTATTTCCTCTTTAGCAAGCTCTCGCGAAATAATTTATTAGCCCTTTGGCAATTATCTTCCAACTTGCATAGTCTCTTCCTCAGAACTGCCGATTCAGCCTCTGCTTCTTTAATAGCCTTCTATTTGTAGGTTAGTTGGATCTTCAACTGCTATAGTTTAGCCTTCTCCTTCCCGTATGTCTCAGGATTGCCAAACATCCTCCTCAAAGAGGCAATCTGCTCTGATTCTTTGCTTACACTAGCCTGTTGACTGTCGACTAACTGCTTTTGAAGATGGATCACCTCACTATTGGCGACTCTAAGTCTCTATTCAAGTTAGAAAATTTTCTCTACTTGCACGAAGGACTGCTTCACGCCATTGATTTCTTCTTTGAGCTATTTCCTCTTTTGCAAGCTCTCGCGAAATAATTTATTAGCCCTTTGGCAATTATCTTCCGACTTGTGTAGTCTCTTCCTCAGAACTGTCGATTCAGCCTCTGCTTCTTTAATAGCCTTCTACTTGTAGGTTAGTTGGATCTTCAACTGCTATAGTTCAGCCTTCTCCTTCCCGTATGTCTCAGAGATCGCCAAATGTCCTCCTCAAAGAGGCAATCTGCTCTGATTCTTTGCTTGCACTAGCCCATTGACCGTCGGCTAACTGCTTCTGAAGATGGATCACCTCACTATTGGCGACTCTAAGCCTCTATTCAAGTTGAAAAATTTTCTCCATCCATCCAAACTTATAGTCATTATACGCACTTTCGGCATCATGAAGCTGCTTCTAAAGGTCGGAGAACTTCTTCGACCAATCCCAACCATATTGCATTTTTTTGGTGGACCACGACGAGCTCCCTTCCAATAGTTGAATCTTCTCTCTTGCCACATTGAGCTCGACCTTGAGGGAACTGACTTTTAAGGTCAACATCCAAGATTTATTGCTAGCTTGCTTCTTGATCTCTTCGAGTTCTACTTCGAAATCTCTTTTCTTTCTAATATAGTTCATGGAATCCTTTTTATGTGCTTGGCAGAGGTGGGTGATCTCGATCGTAATTTCTAAATAGTTTTTTCTTGATTTTTGAAGTTCGTCTTCAACTTTTTTTATTTTTTTTTAGTATGACAAACTTTCTTCTCTAAATGCCTAATGTGAGTTTTCAGGGAGATACCCTGAGGTAGAGGATCGGCTTCGATAAGAGACTGTATTTAATGCATAAAAATATCACAACACGAAGGCATTGTGAAAGAGAAACTTATTTTTATTAATCAAAATATTTTTGGATATAGAGAAAGGTACGGATAAGAAGAAAACGAGAAAATGTATTGATCAAAAGTTTTTGACCTCAGGAGGCACGACGACGGATGAGGTTGGAGCATTCTCTGCAACCTCGAGCTCCAGAGAAAGCTCGGGAGCCGCGGCAGCGGGTTTGAAGGTTTCAGTGCCATGTTCGGCAATTGGAGAGGTGGCACCAATATTGGAGGGACCTGCTTTATCGTTGGGCTCCTCCATCAGAAAATCAAGATCCATGTCTGGGAACTTCTTCGCGATCCTCGCCATACAAATCTCAAACCCCTTCAGAAAGGCCTCTTGGGCGAAGGCAATCTTGATATCCTCTATTGTCTTGGAGGACTTGAAGGCCTCAATAGCTCGCTCTCTCTTGGTGCCAACCTCCTCCTCAGCTCTCTTCCTCTTATCCTCCTCGAGAGTCAAAGTAGCCTTCAATCCTACTGATGCTTGTTCTTCCCTCAGCAATGCTTCCCGAAGGTACTCGACCTCGGCAGACTGGACTTTCGAAGCCACCTTCAAATAGTCAAGCTCAGCCTGAACACTCTTAATCTCCACCTAAGCCTCTTGAAGAACTCTTGAAGCCTCGGCTTGGCAGAGACTAGCTGCTTTTGAGTGAGCGTACAAGTAGTGCCCCAATTGCAAAACAAAAGGAATAAACAAATCATGGCCTCAAGGTTTATTGACATTCAATCAAGCTCAAAGAAAGATCAATTACCTCGAGGAAGGAAGCAAAAGATTCTTTAAACCTCTTCATACTTTCGATCCAAACCATCTTCTCGATGATGTGTGGGAGGACACTTCCCTCCATCAGAGAATGAACGACCTCCCAATCATCCAAAGAATCCTGCTCCTGGTCGGAGCTCTCATCGCTGGAGCCTCCGACCTTCCTCTTGACCTTCTTGGCAATGGTCTTCTTCTTCTTCTCCACTACTTTCCCCTACTCAGGAGGTGCGGGGATGGTGGTTCCATCAGGCAAGGTCAAGCATGGTGCGGCCATAGTAGTTTCTAAATTGGGAGCGGTCTGGGTCGGCATGGCCAAGCTCATTTCTTTGACACGAGCCTTCTTCGATGACTCCCCTATGGGACTACCCTTCCTCTTGAGGACCTGGATTTCTTGTGATAGATGATTCAGCTCCTCTGGAGTCATTTCTATGATAATAAAAATCAAGGTCAGAAGAAAGAATAAGGAATGATTGGCAAGTTACGAAAAATCACCTACCAAATCAAGAGGACTAAGGCCAAGGTTAAACAGGATCTGATTGTCCAGCAGACCGAATATCGGAGGAGCTCGATAATCTCTTAGCTTGCTGGCCGAGTCTCAATCTTCTTTTTCTAGCCCAGGAGCTCAGCAAATTGAGTCTCTCAAATCCCCCCATGAAGGAAGCCCTAATTCTATGGAGGAACATGAGATGGAAAAGAATTTTTTTTTCAATTATGAACGAAAAAAGGGGTGCCCTTAAGCAATCCCTTCTTGCCAAACTGGAGGGAGACATACCACCAATCCTTAATAGTAGGATGGTATTTAAAAGTGAAAAAGTTGCGAAACAAAAAAATTATAGATCGGACCTCGGCCATGATACACAAAGAAAGAAATCCAATAATGAACCTAAAAGAGTTCAGCACCATGGAGGCAAAGGAGATGTTTAGGAATCTGAAGAGGGCTACAACGAAGAAAGGAATTAAAAGTCAAAGTCCAACATGAAGAACCTCAGCACACAAGCAAAAATGACCCAAGAGAGGAGAACAAGCTCAGCCACTTGGTCCAGAAAGTTCAAGCTCATATTATAGGGGTATCCCATACTAAATCCATATCAAGGAAAGGTCTTTGGGACGAAGTATGCAAGAAATGGTGTTAGGGACAAAAAGGGGATGAGATGCTTCTATGGGCTCAATTTTCTTAGGATTTGGATCCATCAAAATCAGATGGGCCAAACTCCCAGAATAAGTCAATCAAGATTCTTCGACGGACATACGGATCAAACAAAACTCGTAAAAGACCCCAAAAATCAAAGAAAATAAGGGATAATTTTTTTGAAGAAATCGAAGGGTCAAGAAATGAAAAACTTTAAAATGATCAAAAAGAAGTTTGGGAACTAACCTAGATTGGTTGGAGAAGGCAAGAAGACAATTGGCGGAGCAAAAATCGGGTGAGAAAGCATCTGTGACCAGAGAAAATGGTGGAGAAAATTGAAACTCTCAGATGGAAAGAAGGTGGAAACCAAACGAAGAAGAAGAGGACTTAGTCAAAATAAGATGAAGAAGAAGGAAGAGAAAATAACCAAAGAAGATCCAAGGCAGTTATGATCGCAGGTCTTCTCCGTCCGATCTTCACCTAACACGTGTCCCACTCATCATGACTAGCATAGATGGCTGGCAGAACTTTAATGATGCCGTATCTCGAGCAACACTTTGGCATAAATTTAGAAATCTTATCTTTTTGGATCATCTCGTATTGAAGAACTTCGACACCAGTGCAGATAATGTCAAAATTCTCCACCTCACGGAAGTGGGAAGTTAAAAAAGAACTTCGGCACTCGCATTTGTACTCCTTTCTTTCAAACTTCAAACTCGAGAGTAGGAGGACTAGTGTTGGTGATAAATCCACTCCTGCTAAAGTTCAGCAAGATGCCCAACATCTAAGTGATCCCATCTGATGGTGGCGACCATGACCGAACTCAACCACTATGAATTCTGACTCCAATTCACTCTAGAACGGCCGACCTTCAACTCATGCATGCTGGATGATCTTCTCAGCTTTGACTATCAGATCTTTTAGACTGCAAAATTCAAAGAGCATATCGGATCTTATTGGGATGAACTTGAATAGTGAAAATAGTCACCTAAGCAATTAGCTAAGTGTTTGGCTAAATATTCGATCCCTACGTAATCTATCCCAATCGATCTCGAAGCTGACTGAACATCTTTTCAATAGGATCTTCTTCAAGCCAAATCTCATCATTACAATTGGATCTCACATCAAGAGTCTCGGACCGACAGAGCTTCTTCTCAGACGAACTTCTATACCTTACTATAAGTGGCAGATCTTGGCATTCCTATGTCAAGAATCTTGGGTATGCAAGCCAAAGTTAGCAAAAAGACCTTATCGTCTACACTAGTTCAACTCCCAACTCAGCAAATATCCACCAACCTATGGACAACTTCATAAATAACCGAACTATAGCCATTAATCTCCAATGAACTGCCAAGTCACAACAATGGACACCACCCTCCATAACAAACTTCATGTGGCCTCGAATGGCCCACTAACAGGCAATTACGACTGTCACCATTAGTTTGTTATGAGCTCCGCTTATTTAAGGGATCCTCCAAATAGATTTTTCTCTCTAAGCCTAAAAAAGTCTGATAAAATTCACCCGAGTTCTCCATTTCTATTGATCAGAGAGCTGACTTGACCATCGAAAGGTCCAGCCAGAGCCACTCCCACCTCCGGTCTAAACTTGTTTTGCAGATCTCAGTGGCGACCCATCTTTTCCAACTCCAGCTCTTTCTGGCATCCACAGTTTTCTGCACCAACAGGTTGCAATCCAATTTTTAATCATGAAGGTGTTAGATTAGATCTAAATTTAGATTCATGATTTTATTTTTATGTAGTGTACATAAACCTACAGCTACTGGTTGTTTATGAAATGAGCTAACCCATTTTTGAAATGAGTTGAATCATTTAGTGAATGGTGTTAGATTGTAAAAAAAATTTTCAAAATTTTGAAAAATATTTTTGAAATGCTAAACTCCAACCCTTTAGCCCAAAACTTAATTAAAAAATTAAGGAGATGAATTAGGATCTAGAATTATGAATTAAAGATCCTAAATCATGAGCATAAATTTTAGGTTATTGGATTAGATGAATTAGGTTCATTAATTGGGTTAGACCTAAAGTTAGTTAAAGAATGGACTAAATTAGAGTAATTAATCAATCTAACCAAATGTTGATTTAGATTAAGTCAATGACTCTTTAAACTCAATTACAATAGTTATAGTTGGTCAAGTTCATGTCTTTAACAAGAATCAAATGGACTTGATTCATGGCTATGCGATTGAACCCAAAATTACTAGGTTGATCAAATTGAAACTAATAAACCAGTTGGTGTTTAAGATAAGTTTGGCAAATTAGATCAGTCGTTTTTAATTGGGAGCTACTCGCACTGATTCGATCTTTGATGAGTTAATGGTATATCCCTTCCACTGATTTTACTTACCTAATCATCTTGGTGAATTAGATTTTGATTAGATCACTTAGTGATTTAGGCTCATCCATATCAATTAGATAAATTAGTATGACTGATTTAAGTGCTCTTAATGCTGGCTTCAATTAGGTCCTTTTTTATCTGATTTGGTAAAGTCAGTGGGAGGATTGAAATTGATTGGTTAATCTTCTTCTCTCTTCTTAAAATGAGTTCATCAAATCCTCTAAAATTATTAGGTCCTTAAGAATGATATAGTTATGGTGATAACTAGGTTATAACCTTCCATTAAGTTGAGTGATAATGGATCCATTAGTTTAATAATCATTGGAGGCCCAAAGGCCTGATGCTTATTGACAAATAGAATTATTATTCATAATATAATAATTTGATTGTCTCTCTAATGGTGGTTAGGTTGGTAGGCCAAAGTCGGATCTAATCATTTGTTGGTTAGATACACCAAGTTTAGTCATGTTAATGATTGGACCTAATCAGACCTTTTCGGTGAAGACTAAAGCCTACTGATTAGGTTTTTGGGATAAAATTTAATTACTAAAAGTTATTTAGAGGAATAATTGGTTATGAACCTACCTATAAATACATATGGATTGATCGACCAAAGTCAGGCTTGCATGTAGTCTGTGTGGATTCTAATATCCACTAAAAAATTAAAGTAATTTCTCGAATTGAAAGTAGAGGCTACTAATTCATATAAAATAGTAGAAGAATCTTTAGACTAAAGTTCAAGTTTTTAGGGTAGATAATTCATATACTAATTAGATTTGATTTTTCTATTTATGCAACTATGGCCACTATCCTATCACTCTGGTCATTGTTAGATAATGACAAACTTATGGGACCCAACTTCGATAGCTGGTATCCAAAGTTGAAAATAGTCCTAGAGCATGAGCGGATCCTATATATTTTGATAGATTCGGTACCTGAGGAGCTAGCTCCAAATGCTAGAGATACGGTTCGTGACACTTATCGAAAGTGGCTCAACGACCGCACCATAATTCAATGCATTATGCTGGTGGTAATAAATATTGAGATCAGCCACAGGTTTGAAAATGCCTAGCCATAGGAGATGCTTCAAATGTTGAACGACTCTTTTGACATACCTAATAACGTTGAGAGGCACAAGACTAGTTGCACCATTTTTAATGCTTGAATGAGGGATAGGACGTCAGTCATCGATCATGTATTATACATGATCGAGATGATTGAGTGCCTTTGTAAGCTAGGTTTTTTCTTGCACAAGTAGCTTGGAAAGAATGAGATACTGAACTCTTTGCCCTAGTCCTTCCTCTCCTTACTCATTTCAGAATGATAAAGCCTGTAGTCAACTATGATGGCTTGCTAGTGTTGCTTCAAAACTTTGAGAAGGATCACCAACTCCATAAGGAGAAGGTGAATGTTGTGGGAGGGTCTTCTTCTATGCGTCGATCCTTTAAAAAAGAAAAGAAGAAGAAGAAGAAGAAAAATAAGAAGGTGCAACTACATGCTTGGACGTCTACATAGGCTCAGACCAAGAAGCCCAAGCTCGACCAGAGCCAGGCAGAGTGCTTCTTCTGTAATAAGCTGGGGTACTGAAAGAGAAATTATCCTCAGCATATTACCTCCCTAGATCCAACAGGCCGAGGAAGAAGCAAATAGTTGCCGAGCAAGGTAATTATATGATAACACCTTGCAACATCTCAATATGTGATATACTGTCCGGGTATTATGTAGGGTGTGCTCCCAAGCCTTAAGATCGGAGCCAGGGTGAGGACTCCGATAATACAAGGATAGGAGTGGATGGAGATGGCATTGTTAGATATATGTGCCCTAGAAGCCAGAATTGGCTGACACTTGTAATACACTTCTAGGGGCAAAATTATAATTTTGACTATAATTAATGAAATGGGTTATTTTCTATCACACATGTGTATTTAGTGTCTGTGATACATCCTTTGAGTTAATGGTAATGATAATTCATATTTTCAAGAGTTGAAAATTTAAGACATGAATAATCATTATTAACTCATAAACAGCTCCCGACCATAGGATCATCACGAGGATGGTGATTGATCCGGAAGGTTGGTGTACGATCGCTTCTCTTTAGTAGATGAGTCTTGAGTCTACGGTGTGGAGACACCGGAGCGAGAGTACAGGTACTCGTTAGAGAACGAGGGCACTGAGCGTGACCACCTCGAGTAGTCATTAGGAAGTCTACCTTCTCGTCAATGACTGACTCGATGCTGCAGTAGTGTGTCTGGTTCTTTGACCTGAGATGCATCGGCAGTTCACCTTGAGGGTGTTATAGTTTGACTACACCATTACTCGGTCTCCTAGCCATATGGAACCCTGAGGTGTATGTTGGCTATAGCATGTTCATTGTAGGAACTGGATTGCATCAAGATGGGAATCTATCTACCTCGGTGGTAGAGGAGTAGCCCTATGATGATCATGAGAATCAAGTCCAGAAGCCCATGGCCATGGCAGAGTGAAATAATAGAAAGAGTTTCTATTTAGATTTTCACATTGGACTCGAATCGAATGATTACATCATATGACAGAGACTAGGGTTTGACGAGTTCACCTTAACCCTAATCTGATCGGGGCTCAAGATAGAAGAACTTAATCACACAGGTAGCTGCACCAAGAGGTTCGCATTCAGCTCTGATGGGTTGCCACCATATACTGCTAGGTGTCACTGGTGGATTTTGGGAGCAATTAGAATGATTTAGATGATCGATCATTCTAGCTGTTCGAATCAGAAGAGTTCTGATCCATCGAAAGGAGTTTCGATGATGTCTATGATAGAGATCATGACATATCCCATTACCATACAGAACTGAACCTAACTGGGTCACACAAACAAGGGTTTGAATCTGGTGATCATCAATTGAACTGATCTAGTTCAATTGATCTGAATGAGATTCAATTAGGTTCAAGGAAATCGTGCTAGCACTCGATTGAACCTAACGTTCTTCTTTTACTATCATAAATAAGTTGTCCTGACTGAGCCAAAGGAGTTTGTGCTCAATCAGAGGCCTTCATATGGTCTGACTGGAGGTTGTCCAAGTCAGAATAGGTTGTCTTATTTGTAAGACATTACCTGCCATTTTTGGTCACCTGCCATTTCTTGTTCTTTGACTTTGGTCAAAAGTCTACCTTTGACTGGTCAAACGTTGACCATTGACCCTTTGACTTTTGACCACATGTCATGCACCTATTGGAGAGCTGGTGGGGGCCTGTCCCCCTGCCAGAACCTGGCAAGGAGAAGGGCGCACGCCAAGGGTGGCGTGAGCCCAAGTAGGAGGCGCCTAGGAGTCCTTGTTGGACAAGGACTCCACCTCCCTTTTGGATTCCAATCAGAGTTCTACTAAGAATCCAGTTTGACTGGTCTTAGGCGCCCTCTAAGGAGGAATCCAGGGGTCTCTATTCCAACCAATCAGATTTAGATCTGATTTCACAAAGGGTTGTGATTGGTTGAGAGGAAGAGGAGTTGGATCACAAGAGGTCTATAAATAAGACCCTGCGCCCAACCCTAATTCCTAAGTGAATTCAATTGAGATTTCCCACGCCCCAAGGCTGCCTCTCCCCTCCTTCTCCATGCCATAGTCTCTTCTCCCCTTGCTCTCCACGTCCAAAAGTGTTTTGGACTTTAGGTTGGTGCGATTCAGATCAAGGAAAGGCGATCAAAAGCAAGAAGGCTGCGCTGCTGCAAAAGGACGACTGCAGATCTTCAAAAGAGTTTTGAAGATCCTCCAGATCAGATCCAGATCTGATTTTTGGAGGTGTGATAGAGAAGAAGAGGATCTCCAGATCCAACCCGAGTGGATACCGGTAGAGGCCAGGCGCTTGCGTGGCTAAGATCCAGAACCTTCCGCTGCAATCAGGATCATCTACAGGGTAATAGGATTACCCAAATCAGGTAAATTAAATTTGATTTAATTTATCTTATTTTATTTTATTTATTAAAATAATAAGAATCAGATCTGAAACATATCAAGATCTGATTGAGATCAAGAGAAAATTTTTTTGAAATATATCTCTTGATCTAATCAGATCTGGACGAACCTGGACCGGGAAATCAGGATTTCCCTTCAACTGGTATCAGAGCCATGGTTCTAAAATTGTTTAGATCTGATTTTAATTTTATTTTAATTAGAAAATAAAGTGATTTCAGATGTCACATGAGATGTGATCAGATCTGAAATCAGAAAAAAAATTAAAATTAAATGATTTGGATCTAAGAACATGAAGATATGCATGACTAGTTCTAGAATAGAATAGTTCTATAGAATAGTTTTGCATGTCTTTGATTTAATCTGATTAAATCATATTTTAGATCTTCTTATTTACTATTTTCTGATATTATAAGTGTTATAATAACATCTGATAAACAGCAAATAAAAATTATTTAATTTTAAATATCATATGAGATATGATAGATGCATGACTAGACTAGTTGTAGAATAGTTCTACATAATTGTCTAGATTAGAATTTATTTTGATTAGATCAATTTAAATCTAATTTTTTAGATTATTATGTGATAATTTAGATCTGAAAACATGCATGATTATGATACATGAGATGTATGCAAAATATGCCTTGATTAGATCTAAATTTGTATATGAGATATATGATATAGATCTATAACTGTTTTGTAGTATTTACATGTTCCTGATTAAGGCGTTCCTCTTGGCCGTCCGGTCATAAGAACGAAGAAGGGTTTAAAGGCCCTCTCTTCCCATTCGATGGGGTGTTCTTATGACGTGTAGGGGTGCTGCGTGTTCGTCCTTAATCAGAAACCCAAAACTTACTTTCTGCAAAACCCTAGATCCTGAAACCCTAGGATTTATTGTGCATATTTTGTTTATGAACCCAACTTAATTAAGAATTAAGTTTATGGAATATTAATTAGGTCTAAAATTGAGAATTTCAGATCTAAGACATATTCATAATACTGGGTTCGGGCTTGGGTAGCTCAATTAGGTCTAAGCGGTTGATCAAACCGAATCAAGAGTTGGTTAGATGGGATCAACAATGCTTAAATTGACCAGCCTAATAGGATTAAGTCTGGGTCAAGATCGAGTCACGATCAAGCAAGACCTAATTAGGCTCAGAGGTTAGAGTCTGGATTGTAGGCTAACCCAATTGGTTCTGACTCAACAATTTGGTGTCTAAGGTAAGTTTGGCACAGACGACCGACTGGTTTTTAATTGGAAGCTACTCGACCTGAATGCGTTCTTGTGCGAGTTAACGGCATATTCCTTCCACCGGTCTCACTTACCTGGCCATATCTGTTGACACAGTTCTGATCTGAGGTGGTCAATAATCCGAGCTGAACCCATGCCACTAGGTTAGTCATAATTGTTATGACTAAGCCAAGTCTAGTTTAATGAGACCTGAATCAATTCTCCCTAAGAAAAGATTAAGTCTGAGGTCTTCCACCATTGTAGACGTGCGGGCCCTTCCCGGGGTTGATTGTTCTCGGCTGGATACAGTGGCTCAGTTGCACCGGGAAGACGCAACCATGTCTATTAGGCATTGGATGCTATGGGCTGGAGGATGAGTTGGGCTCAATATTTCCGGATACGGTGAGAGACCCAATTAGGAACCCAGTCTATGCAAATGGTGGGTCTGACTTAACTAAGGAGTGGATCAATATTCCGGATACGGTGAGATTCATGAATTAGAGACCAAGTTTGGGTGCACCATGATTAGAGAATCATTGAACAAGAGTTGTTCACTCATTGGCTAACCCATCACCAATAACTGTTAGGTGAGGTGATGAGTCAGTTGGTGAGACCGCACCACCCACTAGAAATCATCAATCGCGGAGATTTTCGCATCTCTACAGAGGGAGTGTAGGGATCCGAGAAAATAGTGGGAGCTAATTTGTTTAAAAATAAAATCCCTAAACAAATTGGTCAAGTCAAAATTACAGTATCTAACTAGAATCTTTGACTCTCTACAGGAAAATGTCTGCGTCCAACCCACTGGCACGTATCCTAGACACACATAGACTGACTGGACCCAATTATAAAGATTGGCTCAGGAACTACAAAATTGTTTTGGGTTCAGAGAAGTTAACACATGTTTTGGACCAGGACCCTCCCACCTTACCAGCTCGTCCATCCACTGAACAGAGAGCGTCTCTGGAAAAATGGATTGACGAAGACAATAAGGCCAGATACTACATGTTGGGCTCGATGTCTGATGAGCTCCAGCGCCAACATGAAGATATCGGGACTGCTCGCCAAATGTTGGCTCACCTGCAGGAGATGTTTGGTGAACAGAGTCGCGCAGCCAAATATCAAGTCACGAAAATGACTTTTTAAGGCTAAGATGCGTGATGGGCAGTCAGTCCAAGATCACTGTCTGACAATGATCAAGGACATGGAAGAGCTTGAGAAGCTCGGTGTGAAGTTGGACTTGGATCTGCAGAACGATATTATTCTGCAATCCTTGACTGATGCATATGGGCAATTCATCATGAATTACCACATGCATAAACTTCAAAATTCCTTGGCCGAGTTGATGAATATGCTGGTTACCGCTGAGCTTTCTATGAAAGGTTCTAAAGGCTCAGTTCTTGCTATGGAACGGACTTCTTCCAAAAGAAAGTCTTATGGAAAGAAAAAGAAGTCTGTGAAAAAGCAAAAGGTAGGAAGGATCAAAGAAGAAGAAGGCAGAACCGAAGAAGAAGGTCGATGGCAAAGGAAAGTGTTTCCATTGCAACAGCGACGGCCATTGGAAGCGGAACTGCCCTACTTACCTGGCCACCCTGAAGAACAAGAAGGAAGGTCCTTCTGGAGGTATGCTCGTTATTGAGTCTAACCTTACGGTTTCTTCTGCATCCAGTTGGGTGCTTGACTCTGGTTCTAGTGCTCATCTGTGCACTTCTATGCAGGGTCTTGAGGATAGCAGGAGGCTGAGGGATGGAGACATGATCCTACGCATCGGTAATGGAGCAAGAGTTGCTGCAGTAGCCGTGGGAACATACCCTCTTCGATTACCATCTGGTTTAGACTTAGTTTTAAAAGACTGTTATTATGTGCCTGCAGCTAGCAGGAATTTGATTTCTGTTTCATGCTTAGCACAAGAAGGTTATGTGATCACCTTCTTTAAGGACCATTGTAACATTCTTTATGAAAGAAATAAAATTGCAAATGGTTTCCTTGTTAATGGTCTTTATCAGTTGCATATTGATGTACCTGTTTTAACTATCGAGCAAAACGTGAATGCCAAACGACCTAGGGATAGTCCAAACGACAGATATCTATGGCACCTGAGATTAGGTCATATAGCAGAAGATAGGATTAACAAATTGGAGAAAAATGGGCTATTGAGTCCATTGACTTTTGAGTCATATCCAACTTGTGAATCTTGTCTTCAAGGCAAAATGACTAAACTCCCTTTTGTTGGACATGGGGAGAGGGCCACAGATCTCCTTGCCCTAGTACATACTGATGTGTGCGGCCCATTTGATGTGCCGGCTAGAGGCAATTTTGTCTACTTCATTACCTTTACCGATGATCTGTCTAGGTATGGGTATGTGTATCTTATGAGACACAAGTCTGAAGCCTTTTGAAAAGTTCAAAGAATTCAGACATGAAGTAGAAAAACAAACTGGAAAACCCATTAAGGTTCTTCGATCAGATCGAGGAGGTGAATACCTTAGCCGGGAATTCCTAGACTATCTTAAGGAAAATGGCATAGTCTCTCAATGGACTCCACCAGGAACACCTCAACTCAACGGGGTTTCAGAACGGAGAAATCGGACTCTATTGGATATGGTTCGATCCATGATGAGCTTCACAGACCTCCCAGATTTTCTTTGGGGACATTCATTATTAACTTCAATCTATTTACTGAATAGGGTTCCCTCTAAAACCGTTCCTACCACACCGTATGAGATATGGCACGGTAAGAAACCAAGTCTGAGTCATCTCAGAATTTGGGGTTGTCCGGCTCATGTCAAAAGACAACAAGCGGACAAGTTAGAGTTTAGGTCCTTTAGAGCTCGATTCATAGGATATCCTAAAGAGTCATTAGGATACTATTTCTACATTCCAGAAGACCACAATGTGATTGTGAGTCGACATGCCATATTTCTTGAAAAATAGTTTATTCAAGATAGTGGCGGCATTGGAAAGCAGATTAAGCTTGATGAGAAAGTCTCACAAGCAGAACGAGCTAAGGACCAAGTGGAACCAAATCAGGTTGAGCCAATAAGAACACTACCTCCTCCACCTCGTAGATCGGAAAGAGTTTCCCGTCCCCCTGAAAGATACTTAGGTATTATTTCAGAGGATGTAGAGGAAATGTTCCTCATAGGTAATGGTGCTCATGGTGATGATCCCAAAACCTACAACGAGGCGATATCAGATATCGACTCCGAGAAATGGCTTGAGGCAATGAAGTCAGAAATTGACTCGATGCACTCAAACCAAGTCTGGACCTTGGTAGATCCACCAGAAGGTATAGTACCTATTGGGTGTAAATGGATCTTCAAGAGAAAGATTGGTGCAGATGGGAATGTGGAGACATTCAAGGCTAGACTGTGGCAAAAGGTTATAGTCAACGTGAAGGCATTGACTATCAGGATACCTTTTCCCCAGGTAGCTATGCTAAAATCCATCCGCACATTGCTTGCTGTTGCAGCCTATTTCGATTATGAAATATGGCAAATGGACGTGAAAACGGCATTCCTAAATGGATATCTTGAGGAAGATATCTATATGGAACAGCCGCTAGGTTTCACATCCAGTGATACTGATCACAAGGTTTGCAAGCTGCAAAGGTCCATATATGGACTTAAGCAAGCATCTCGGAGCTGGAACACTCGTTTCAATGATGTGATCAAAAAGTTTGGTTTCATCAAAAATGAAGAGGAACCATGTGTTTTCAAAAGGGTCAGTGGGAGCGCTGTTGTCTTCCTCGTATTGTACGTGGATGACATCCTCCTTATTGGGAATGATATTCCCATGTTGACATCAGTCAAGATGTGGTTGTCCAAGGAATTCTCCATGAAAGACCTAGGTGAAGCATCCTTTATTCTAGGAATTAAGGTCTATAGGGATAGACCGAATAGGATGCTAGGACTTTCACAGAAGATGTACATAGAGGAAGTACTAAAGAGGTTTAGTATGGAAAACTCTAAGAGGGGATTAATACCCTTCAGACATGGTATTCATCTTTCCAAGAAGATGTGCCCCAGCACACCTGAGGAAATAGAACGCATGAGCAAGATCCCTTATGCTTCTGCAATAGGGAGCCTCATGTATGCCATGCTATGTACACGACCTGATATAGCCCATGCTGTGAGTGTCACAAGCAGATATCAGTCAAATCCAGGTGAAGAACACTGGACTTCTGTGAAATGTATCCTTAAGTACTTGAGAAGAACTAAGGATATGATGTTGGTCTTTGGTAATGGAGAACTCCAAGTTCAGGGATACACAGACTCGGACTTCATGTCCGATATAGATGATCGAAAGTCGACATCTGGAAGTCTGTTTGTGTGCAATGGTGGAGCTGTCAGCTGGAAGAGTTCCAAGCAAACTGTGATAGCAGATTCCACCATGGAAGCAGAATATATAGCTGCATCAGAGGCTGCAAAGGAAGCATTCTGGTACAAGAAGTTTGCTGCAGAAATTGGAGTAATGCCATCAGATGCCATTCCTCTTTACTGCGACAACAATGGCGCCATAGCCCTTGCTAAGGAGCCGAGGTCTCACCAGAAGTCCAAGCACATTGAGCGGCGATATCATCTCATCCGCGATTACCTTGAGAAAGGTTACGTTGAGGTCAAGAGAGTCAACTCCGCAGATAATGTGGCAGACCCACTTACAAAGCCGTTGGGCCAGCAGAAGATCGAAGCCCACCTTGAGAAGATGGGACTTAGACTTGTAGCCAATTGGCTTTAGGACAAGTGGGAGATTGTTAGATATATGTGCCCTAGAAGCCAGAATTGGCTGACACTTGTAATACACTTCTAGGGGCAAAATTATAATTTTGACTATAATTAATAAAATGGGTTATTTTCTATCACATATGTGTATTTAGTGTCTGTGATACATCCTTTGAGTTAATGGTAATGATAATTCATATTTTCAAGAGTTGAAAATTTAAGACATGAATAATCATTATTAACTCATAAACAGCTCCCGACCATAGGATCATCACGAGGATGGTGATTGATCCGGAAGGTTGGTGTACGATCGCTTCTCTTTAGTAGATGAGTCTTGAGTCTACGGTGTGGAGACACCGGAGCGAGAGTACAGGTACTCGTTAGAGAACGAGGGCACTGAGCGTGACCACCTCGAGTAGTCATTAGGAAGTCTACCTTCTCGTCAATGACTGACTCGATGCTGCAGTAGTGTGTCTGGTTCTTTGACCTGAGATGCATCGGCAGTTCACCTTGAGGGTGTTATAGTTTGACTACACCATTACTCGGTCTCCTAGCCATATGGAACCCTGAGGTGTATGTTGGCTATAGCATGTTCATTGTAGGAACTGGATTGCATCAAGATGGGATCTATCTACCTCGGTGGTAGAGGAGTAGCCCTATGATGATCATGAGAATCAAGTCCAGAAGCCCATGGCCATGGCAGAGTGAAATAATAGAAAGAGTTTCTATTTAGATTTTCACATTGGACTCGAATCGAATGATTACATCATATGACAGAGACTAGGGTTTGACGAGTTCACCTTAACCCTAATCTGATCGGGGCTCAAGATAGAAGAACTTAATCACACAGGTAGCTGCACCAAGAGGTTCGCATTCAGCTCTGATGGGTTGCCACCATATACTGCTAGGTGTCACTGGTGGATTTTGGGAGCAATTAGAATGATTTAGATGATCGATCATTCTAGCTGTTCGAATCAGAAGAGTTCTGATCCATCGAAAGGAGTTTCGATGATGTCTATGATAGAGATCATGACATATCCCATTACCATACAGAACTGAACCTAACTGGGTCACACAAACAAGGGTTTGAATCTGGTGATCATCAATTGAACTGATCTAGTTCAATTGATCTGAATGAGATTCAATTAGGTTCAAGGAAATCGTGCTAGCACTCGATTGAACCTAACGTTCTTCTTTTACTATCATAAATAAGTTGTCCTGACTGAGCCAAAGGAGTTTGTGCTCAATCAGAGGCCTTCATATGGTCTGACTGGAGGTTGTCCAAGTCAGAATAGGTTGTCTTATTTGTAAGACATTACCTGCCATTTTTGGTCACCTGCCATTTCTTGTTCTTTGACTTTGGTCAAAAGTCTACCTTTGACTGGTCAAACGTTGACCATTGACCCTTTGACTTTTGACCACATGTCATGCACCTATTGGAGAGCTGGTGGGGGCCTGTCCCCCTGCCAGAACCTGGCAAGGAGAAGGGCGCACGCCAAGGGTGGCGTGAGCCCAAGTAGGAGGCGCCTAGGAGTCCTTGTTGGACAAGGACTCCACCTCCCTTTTGGATTCCAATCAGAGTTCTACTAAGAATCCAGTTTGACTGGTCTTAGGCGCCCTCTAAGGAGGAATCCAGGGGTCTCTATTCCAACCAATCAGATTTAGATCTGATTTCACAAAGGGTTGTGATTGGTTGAGAGGAAGAGGAGTTGGATCACAAGAGGTCTATAAATAAGACCCTGCGCCCAACCCTAATCCTAAGTGAAATTCAATGAGATTTCCCATGCCCCAAGGCTGCCTCTCCCCTCCTTCTCCACGCCATAGTCTCTTCTCCCCTTGCTCTCCACGTCCAAAAGTGTTTTGGATTTAGTTTGGTGCGATTCAGATCAAGGAAAGGCGATCAAAAGCAAGAAGGCTGCGCTGCTGCAAAAGGACGACTGCAGATCTTCAAAAGAGTTTTGAAGATCCTCCAGATCAGATCCAGATCTGATTTTTGGAGGTGTGATAGAGAAGAAGAGGATCTCCAGATCCAACCCGAGTGGATACCGGTAGAGGCCAGGCGCTTGCGTGGCTAAGATCCAGAACCTTCCGCTGCAATCAGGATCATCTACAGGGTAATAGGATTACCCAAATCAGGTAAATTGAATTTGATTTAATTTATCTTATTTTATTTTATTTATTGAAATAATAAGAATCAGATCTGAAACATATCAAGATCTGATTAAGGTCAAGAGAAAATTTTTGAAATATATCTCTTGATCTAATCAGATCTGGACGAACCTGGACCTGGAAATCAGGATTTTCCTTCAGGCATGTAGCTCTCTACGGGCTCAAGGTTCAGATATTAAGGACCTTAAGGGACTTGGTTGGTGCATCGGAGACCTAGGACACAAGGTGGAGCAAGAAACCAAAGTTGAAAGATTGAAGACTGCAGAAAAGGAGCTTTCTGTAGGTTAGTCGGCTCAATCTCAGACTGGGTCAGCTAAGTCTCAGAGCATAGGATAGACAGAAAGTCGCATTTAGGACTGCAGGCACGAGACAGAAATTGGGCTGATTCAGTCTAAAATTAAGTCGATTCAGTTTCAGATTAGTCGGCTCAATGCTGAGACTGAGCCGGCTCAATCCACGGATAAAACTATGCGAGAGTCTATTTGGGGCTAGGATAGGGACTTGTCCTAGGGGTCTTAAGGCCTGGTTCAAAAGGTCTTAAGGGGGCTAATTCATGTGTGGATTAGGTTTAGATCTAAGGGATGAGAGCATATGAGACATGGGTGTACATAGGCTCAGTGAGTGCTTTCATGTATTGGGTTAGCCTAGGAGAGTTTTTGAGCTGGGTTTATTAGGATTCATGTGGAAAGTCTAGGGTATATAAACTAGGATATTATAACTTTTACAATAAGATTGGAATACAATTAAGCTTTTCTTTCTAATTCTCTTCTCTATTCTCTCTAGTTCCAATGCCAAAATTCTAGCTTCTCTCATCTTTCTTAGATCTTTTTCGATTTGCTGGATTAACACTCAGATTCACGCAAGAGATCGGATCTATGGCTATGGCTCTGAGCAACTATAAGAATAATAATTGGTATCAGAGCAATACCAGGATTCCTAACAATTGGTATCAGAGTTCGGTTGAGCATGGAGGAGGAAGAAGATAGATTTTCAGCAGAGATCAGCAGCGAGATTCAGATCTAAAGACTTTCTCCAGGCTTCATGAGAAATGGAGAGATCATAGGGCTACTGTCCACCATTCCTAGTCAAGGTATTTCTTAGATCTATCTATTTGCTATTATTTGATTAGGATTGATCATGGAGAATAGCAGATTAAAGGTAAGATTAGAAAAGTTTGATGGAAAGAAAAGTTTCACGATGTGGATGGTAAGGATGGAGGATCTGCTGGTTCAAATGAGGCTGGATTCGGCCTTAGAGAATAGGTCAAGGGAGATGACAGACAAGGAGTGGATATCCTTATAGAAAAAGGCATGTGCCACGATTAGGGATTATTTGGTGGATGAGATTTTGCATGGTGTGTTGGAGGAGAGAATACCCAAGGGATTATGGTCGAGGTTGCAATAGTTGTACATGAGAAAGAACATGTGCAATAAGTTGATGCTAAAGAAATAACTGTACAACATTTGAATGCAAGAGGATGAGAATGTTGCAGGGCATATTCAGCAGTTCAACCAGTTGAGCATGGACTTGCTCAATATAGGGATAGATTTAGAAGAGGAGGACAAGAGTCTATTGTTGTTGTGTTCGCTATCCAGAAGCTTCGATCCATTGGTGACAACTTTGCTATATGGTAAGGAGATACTGGTGTATGAGGAGATCATATCAGTGCTCAAGTCTAATGAGCAGCGAGAATGGATGACGAAGAGGAAGATCTTCCAGAAGAGTCTTGTGCTTTCAGAGAAGCACAGGAAAGGAAAGAAGAAGGGAGAACATAAGGGTAGCAAGGGGTCCAAGAGATGCTTCAAGTGAAGAGAAGCAGGGCACTTTAAGCAAGAGTGTCCGCTTTGGAAGAAGTGCAAGGGAGGAGAAAACTTAGATTCCATTAGTTCAATCACTGAGAGTGAAGATTTGGATGAAATCTTGATAGTCTCGAAGTAGCCCACGGGGTGCGGTGTATTTGAGATGACTTCGAATGGATCTACGGAGTGCGGAGGGTCCGAAAGGGCAATGATGATGTTCAAGGTACAGTGGCAGGCCCAACAGTGCAGCATTGGATGGTTGGCCTCGGAGGACTCAGAGATAAAGTCGGCTTCTACGGCATTAGGAGGACTTCAATTTTAGGTGGAGCATTGGGCAAAGGTGGCTTCACGGATGGAGGAAGCTATGACACGGGTTTAGAGCAGAAGGGTGCAGAGGGAGGACCTATATCCCAGTACCAGTGTCGAGGCTGTACAGATTCAGGTAGAGAGGATTGTGCAGGGAGACAGGCATGGCTTTGAGGGGACAGTGTTAGGTTGAGCATCAGGATATGCGATGAGTGTCGGTAAAGAAATGTTGCATGATCTCCAGAAAAGTATAGGACAAGTGATGTAGCTGCCAAGTAGAAGGATACCTACAACTTCAAAGGTGGTGCAAAGGAACAAGCCAAGAACTTTAGCGGTGGAGGTGGTTATCCCGAAGGCCTCAAAAAAAGCTTAACAGCTGAAGAAGAATGGTAGTGGCAAGGTGAGCATGAGGGGCTATCAGGATATGCAGAGACAGCAAGATCGTACAGGAGGATGTTGCTATGTGTGCCAAGGCTTGGGCACACCAAGGTGGAGATTGTAGGTGGTGTGGTGCTCCCAAGCCTTGGGAGGCCATGGGTGGAGCCGAGGTGAGGGCTCCGAGGAGATTAGGACAAGTGCAGTCCTGGGGCTAGGATAGAAGTTGTCCTAAGATGGAGGCAGCATGTAGCTCTCTACGGACTTGAGGTTCAGATATTAAGGACCTTGAGGGACTTGGTTGGTGCTTTGGAGACCTGGAACATAAGGTGGAGCAAGAAATCAAAGTCGGAAGATTGAAGACTGCAGAAAAGGAGCTTTCTATAGGTTAGTCGGCTCAGTCTCAGACTGGGTCGGCTAAGTCTCAGAGCACAAGATAGATAGAAGAACACATTCGAGACTTCAGGCATGGGATAGAAACTAGGCTTACTCAGTCTAAAATTGAGTCGACCCAGTATCAGGTTAGCCGGCTCAGTGCTGAGACTGAGCTAGCTCAATCCACGAGCAGAGTTATGCGAGAGTCTATTTGGGACTAGGATAGGGACTTATCCTAGGGGTCTTAAGGCCTGGTTCAAGAGGTCTTAAGGAGGCTAATTCATGTATGGGTTGGATTTAGATCCAGGGGATGAGAGCATATGAGACATGGGTGCACATGGACTCGATGAGTGCTTTCATATATTGGGTTAGTTTAGGAGAGTTTTTGAGTTGAGGTTTATTAGGGTTCATGTGGAAACTCTAGGATATATAAATCAGGATATTATAACTTTTACAATAAGGTTGGAATACAGTTGAGCTTTTCTTTCTAACTCTCTTCTCTCTGGATCCAATGCCAAAATCCTAGCTTCTCTCATCTTTCTTAGATCTTCTTTAGTTTGCTGGATTAACATCCAGGTTCATGCAAGATATCGGATCTACGGTTATAGCTCCGAGCAGCCATAGGAATAACATATTAGATACCAAAAGCTCTTATCATATTTGTAATTCAATGTAGGATTTGCAGGTCAGTAGGAGATTTGATGAAGGCAAGAGGTTTCTGAATGTTGGAGATAGAAGACAAGTTTCAGTTCCAGTTTTAGGAATCATGAACCTTGTAATCAATTCTCTTAAAGTTATTCTTAATGAATGTCATTATTGTTCAAGCGTTTTGTTAAATGTTATTTCTATTGACCTTTTGGCCAAAAGTAGTTATAAATTTTCAATAAAAGAAACTTTTTGTAATATCATTTGAATAGTATTATGATTTATATTGGACAATTGAATAATGAAATTTATTTATTATCATAGCCTGTTAACATGAATCAAACCTCTGGTAAACATCCTAGAATAAATGATATGTCTGATATCTACCTTTGGCACTGCAGGCTAGGTCACATTAACAAGAATAAAATAAACAGGTTGACTCAAGAAGAAATTCTTAAAGTCGGTGATTGATAAGAGCACAATATTATCGTTAAGACAACATATTTATCAATTTAATCAGACTTCTTAAAATAATTAAAAGTATGTAGATAGCAGTGAGTCGTATCGAATCCATAGGGAAGGTAGTGTTTTAGATTTAAAATCTTTAATTTTACAAAAAAAAGAGAGATTTTGAAAATAAAATTGAAGTCAAAAATTAAAAGCAAAATTTAAATCATGTAGAAAAATAAACTTGGTACTAGAATCTACTATTTAGATCTTAGCATCTACTTGCAGTAAAATAAAAAAAATAATTAAAATATAAAAATTAAATTACAATAAAAATGAAAAGCATGAAATTAAAGAGTATAAAAATAAATATTGCATTAATTAAAAAGTTCATAATATAAATACATAAAATTTAAAAAGAAAAGAAAAAAATTAAAAATTAAAATATGCTGATTTTTTATCTTGGATCGGTGTTGGCAGAAAGATGATGTAGAAGTCCAGCTCTTCCTCTCAGCACCAGTTGCCTCGAAGCAGCCATTAACCAAAAGCCTAGCTCTATCCTATACCAAAGCTTCACCTTAACCGAAAATAATAAATTATGGAGGCTTGGGGTCTTATTTATAGGTGTTGGAGGGTTGGAGGATTTGTTGCTGGGTAATGCGAGACTAAGGAGAAGTTTTAATCATCAAAATTGAAGAAATCCTAATGAAAATTGGATTAAAAAGAGTCATGGACAAATTCTATTGATTTAAGTGAAATCTGGCTATCAGATGGGATCAAACGGTCCAAAAAATGCCAAAATCGGATGTGTATAAGCCTAGATTAGGTCGGATTAAGTTCTGACCATTTGATCACATTAATCAGAAGAAAATCTGGCTGTTGATCATAGTTCTAGATGTTCTAACCAAGTTGGGAGCTTCCTAGACCGTCGGATCGTTGCTTGGAGCACTGTCCACCATCGGATCACGATCAGGTGAAGTTTGAAACCAAATCAAACATGGAATAAATAGCAGCCGTTGGATCATCTTCTGGGCTAAACCTGGCCATTAGATCGAATACTGGATGGCTCCTGACCGTTGGATTATGCTATATGAGAGCTGGGAAATCGAATCAAAGCTGGAAACCACCCTAGCCGTTGGATCTTCACCAACAGCGACCACAGTCATTGGATCACGCATTACTGTGCTCATGGACCGCATAGACTGGCTTCACCGCACACCACAATGAATCAGCGCTTGTCTTTGCCACTTGAAATGATGAAAATATCTCATAAGCCGTGATAGATTTTTTATAAACCCTTAAGAGTCTAGGTCCACCACGTGGTAGGCTCCGATTGACTGACCTCTGCTGAGCTGGCAGTCCATGCTTGGTTTCATGGATCAGCTAATCAGCTTTTGTGGCTGAGTCGATTTTGATGGCTTGGCTTGGCTTGTAGAGCCGGCTGAACTATTTTTCTTTTTTATTTTAATTTTTTTCTTTAAAAATTTATATCTAGTCCATTTTAACTCTGATTTGCTTCAAACTTATTTTGTTGTGATAAAAAAAATAAGCTCTTTTTATTAGTAATAATATTTTATTTTTTAATTATTTTTTAGTTAATTAATAAAAATATTAATTTTTAAAAAATATATATAAATTAACCATTAATTTTTAAAAATAAATATAAATTAATTGATAAATTTATATTTTTATTAATAAATTTATGGTACTTATCAGTAATTGTAAATCATTTTCAACATGTGAGTCCTATCTTCTTGGTAAGATGACCAAGTCATCTTTTACTAAAAAAGATGAACGAGTCAGTGAACTCCTAGGTCTAGTACATACTAATGTATGAGGATCCATGAGCTCAAGTACTAGATGTGAATATTTATACTTCATAACTTTCATAGCCTATCTAGGTATGGATACGTATACTTAATGGAATATAAGTTAGAATTATTTAAAATGTTCAAACTATTCTGTAATAAGGTAGAAAAATAAATTGAAAAGAGTATTAAAACTCTTCGATCTGATCGAGGGGGTGAGTACCTTTTTAATGAATTTCAAACATATATTGGGGAGAATGAGATTCTCTCTTAATGGACTCCTCCAAGAATACCACAACATAATAGTGTGTTTGAAAGAAGAAATCGAATCCTGATAGATATGGTTCGATCCATAGTGAGTTTTGCTAGTTTGTCGATCTTCTTCTAGAGATATGCGCTTGAGTCAGCTTGTTACATTCTAAATAGGATTTTGAGCAAGTCTGTAGCTAAAACACTATATGAGATATGGATAGGGCGTAAGCCAGTACTCTCGCACCTTAGGATTTGGGGGTGTCTGGCTTATGTCAGATATTTAATGATGGACAAGCTTAGACCTAGGTCTGATAAGTATATTTTTATAGGATATCCAAAAGAGATCAAAGGGTATTACTTCTACCTTGCTGATGAGCAAAAGGTATTTTTCAGCCTTAAGACAATCTTTTTGGAAAGAAAGTTTCTTGGTGAAAGAACTAATACCTCTAAGGTCGAACTTGAGGAAGTTCGACAGTTGGAAAAACTGACACCAGTTGATGAATCTAAATCGAATTTGATTAGATCAAACTCAGAGCTTATTGTACCTGCACCCTTAAGGCAGTCTAATAAAGTACCATATCAGTCGGATAGATACTATGATTTCTTAGTCCGAAAAGAAGATCCTATCAAACTCGATGAGGATCCGATCATCTATATAGATGCAATACAGAGACCCGATTCTGAAAAAAGGCTTGAGGCCATGAAATTTAAAATGAAGTCCATGAAGGTCAATGATGTATAGATATTGATTGATCCATCCGAAAGGATAAAATCCATTAGATGTAAGTAAGTCTTCAAGTGGAAGAGGAGCACAAATGGAAAGATGGAGACCTATAAGGCCCATCTAGTTACTAAGGGATATCATCAACGTTATGGTATAGACTATGGCAAGATATTTTTCCTTATGGCAATGCTCGAGTCCATTCAGATTATGCTTGTGATAGCTATCCATCTGGACTATGAAATATAACAAATGGATGTGAAGATAGCTTTCCTGAATACAGAGCTGGACGAAGAGATTTATATGATACAATCTAAAGGATTCACATCCATAGATGAGTCTAAGATGTTCAAGCTTCAAAGGTATGGACTGAAGCAAGCATCTCGGTGTTGGAATATATGTTTTGATAGAACGATCAAAATGTATGGCTTCATTAAAAATGGAAAAGAGTCCTGCATATACAAGTGAGCTAATGATTTAGTAAAAGTATTCTTTGTGTTGTATGTGGATGGCATTCTCTTAATCGGGAATAATGTCCTTGCATTACAGGGAATAAAGATTTAGCTATTATCATAGTTCTCCATGAAGAACTTGGGAGAAGCTTCTACATTCTAAGAATGAAGATTTATAAAAATAAATCTAAGAGATTGCTCGGATTATCCCAGTCTATGTACATTAACACTGTGCTGAAATAGTTCAGCATGGAGAATTTCAAGAAGGGCTATCCACCGATAAGCCATGAAATTTTTCTTTCGAAGAGGAATTATCTAACAACACCTCAAGAAAAAGAGCGTATGAGTAGAATTTTATATGCTTCGGTAGTCGGTTCTATCATGTACGTCATGACATGTACATGGTTAGATGTGGCATGCTCATTAGGAGTAGTGAGTAGATACCAATCTGATCTAAGGGATAACCACTAGAAGGTTGTTAAAACTATCCTGAAGTATTTAAGAAATACTAAGAACCAGTGGCTTGTTTAATGGTGAGTTAGATTTGAGACTTATGGGGTTTACAGACTTCAGTTTCTAATCTGATCATGATGACAGCAAAAGTGTATCGGGATATGTGTTTATCCTTAACGGTAGAATTGTCTGCTGGAAGAGTTTCAAGTAGCACACTATGGCTGACTCAGTATGCGAGGTAAAGTATGTCGCTACATCAAATGCTGCCAAAGAAATAGTGTGTCTGAGAAAGTTTATCATCGAGCTCGGAGTAACACCCTCCTTTGATGGTCCAGTTCTGCTTTACTGTGACAACTCTAGAGCCATTGCTCAAACGAAAGAACCGAAGGCACATTAGCGGACAAAGCACATTCCGCATCATTACCACCTTATTCAAAAAATCATGGATCGAGGTGACGTCGACCTTCAGAAGATCGATGGAAAAGAGAACCTGACCAATCCATTCACTAAAGTCATTATGGTGAAGGAGTTCAACGACTTCAAATCGAAGATGGGTATTTGATATTGTACTGATTAGCTTTAGTCCAAGTGAGAGACTGTTGGGAATAGCATCCCAAATCCAATCATTGGCATATTGATGGTTGAGCTATTTTTTATATTTATATATGAATTATAAATGAATAAATATTATTTTAATATTTTTATTATAAATTTTTTATATTTTTAATGAACTTCTATATTGTAATGAAGTCCTTAGGACTATTTAGAATCAACAAAGAAGGATTTATCATTTAGTCCTTAAATTTGTTTGTGACCAAATGATACGTTGTTACTAAGGGTGACAACGTTTATCGAGTGTAGATTGTTAGGTGTCATATGTATTGATTGTCCTCTTAACTAAGAAGTATGGAGACACTACTATTGCATGCAGATGAGATGTAGGGGTACATCTGCACTGAACGTAGCCAACTCTGGAGCTTTTTTATTATCAAGATTTGCTTCAATAGATATAAGTGTTCCTCTAATCTGAGATTACCTGGTGACTTTCAAGTAACTCACTATACTTTGGTGCTGGACTATCTAAATTTTTAATTTAATGATGGAAGATTTTTGGGCATAGTCAAGTGCTTGAGAAGTTGGTGTGTGAATCAAGATAGGATTGACCACTCCAGTTCAGGAGTTGTGTTCAATTGTGTTTTAATTTAGCAAAGTCTTGGCCAGGTTAGTCCTAGTGAGGAGTCACGAGACTGATTGCATTGAGATATGATTTGGATGTATTTTTATGGATTGGTAGTTTAACTTTGAGTCATCCTATACACAAAGGTTAAGGGGATGAATTATGTTGTAACCATATTCACGTAGGTTCTGAATGTTGCGATTGCAACTATTCAACCTATCCAAACATCGAGTATCATTACTAGATGGTCACTTTGATTGGTACAAGAATCAGTTTCTGTGCTACCAACTTAAGTTCGAACCTGTGGGATCATACACACTAGAGATTTCTACCTGATCTGATGGCTGATGAACAGTCCCATTGGACTAAAACTCTATGGTCAAGAGTCCCACTAGACTAGGATTCTTCGATCAAGAGTTCAACTACATTGAAACTCTGAGTTCTGCTTGTCTAAGACTTGATGATCGAGAGTCCCACTAGTTTGGGACTCCATGATCATGAGTTCCACTCATTTGGGACACTGGGGTTAAGAGTCACACTAGTTTGGGACTCTTTGATTAAAAGTTTTATTTTGATCGAACTGTGTTACCCGAACACTCACTGAATTTGGACTCTATATTTATGAAAGGTTTAATTAGTAATTTATTACTAATTAACTCAATTTGATTGAGTAATGAGTTTTGGATCAAGTCCAATTGAATTGGATTCAGTTGGGTTTGATCAGATTAGATTATGAGATGACCTAGTCGCCAAGGAGGTTTATTCCATGATTTGATCAGGAGTTGGGCCTAATCAATTCTTGATTTAATTAAGATTTAATTGAGCCTAATTAAGTCTAAATAAGTTGGATTTAATTTGGTCTAATTGGACCTAGCAAAATTAGTTTGGAATGGGTTCAACTGGATAAGATCAATTTGGACTAGTTTGACTAGTCCTCTTCCTGCGCCACATCACCTGAACTTGCACCCATTATTTCTCCATGAGAATTCAGAATTCTCATTGATTTTTCCATGCACAAAAGGCCTTATGCCCTCCTCTTTCATGTCTTTAAGTGGATAAGATTGAGTGGTTAAGGTTTTAATTCAAAAGGGATTTGAATTTTGAATCAGCAACCAACTCATCCTCATCCACTCACACGCCTCCTACACTTATTGTTTGTTTTGTTGCCATTTTAAAAGGGGGATTTGAATGGGGAATGCATAGAATCTGAAGAGGAATACTTCTCCACATGGTCCACCCTCTTGTACATGAAAAATACCGAGAGTTTCCTGAGAAAAAAATTCAGAGAGTGAGCGACGCAGGGTTCTAGGTGAGTGCTGCCCTAGGATTTCAACCTAGGGTTCGGGGAGTGTTTCTATGAGCTATGAGTGTTATAAAATCTTAAAAAAATTAGAAGAGCCTCCTCTACCTCTACCTCTGCTGATGATCCATCCAAAGAGCCTGTGGAGAGAGATTGAAGGTATTCGATCAACATCAGCCATCAAAGCTTCTAATGTCAAGCTAGCACTTAGGAGGAGCCAATCGGGACCAGAGCCTCATGTGGACCATTCGTGGAGGCCAGATGACTTGTGTGGTTGCGTCGCAATGAGAGGACCTCCCTAGTGGCATGTCAGTTGCAATGTTCGGCTACCCGCGCAAGGTATCATGTTCTGAACACATAGAGTAGTAAAATATTTTACTGCTGCAATTTATTTTTTTAGATTTTAAATGCATGTACATCACATTTCGATCCTTAGTGTAGGATTTTTTGATATGATCAATAGCTCTAGTAATTAATTAGATTAATTTTTTAAATTTTGCTTCATTAAATTTTTTGAAAAAATTTTGAAAGTAGAGCTAGAAATCCTATATTGTTCCTATCACTTTCTCCTCGGTGTAATTTGCTTGCTGGTTGGAATTGAAGCCGCAATCCTTCTTCAAGTGGCCAAACTTCTTACAGTTGTGGCATTGTGGCTTCCTCTTAAACCAACAATCCTTTTCTTCATGACTGCTCTTATTACAAATTCTGCACTTCTTTTAAGAGTTGTCACATTCAATTTTTCAATCATAACTTCCTCTACCTCTTCCTCTTGGATTTCTTCCTCTTCCTCTACCATACTTTCCACCTCTAGATGATTCTTGAGGCCTTTTTTCTGCACTTCTGGAATCAAGATTGAGCATTGATTAAAAAGCACTCTCAACAGATTTTTCATAGTGTTGATTCAATTTTTGCTCATAGGACTTCAGCGAACCGATCAATTCTTCAACACTTATGGTGGAGATGTCTTTAGTGTCTTCAATTACAGCAATCTTGGGCTCAAACTTAAAGGATGAAGATATTAGAATCTTCTCATTTAGTCTCTTATCGAGAATGTTATCACCATAGCTCTTCATTTGATTAACAAGCAAAACAAGCTTGTTATAGAATTCTTCCAATATCTCTTTCTCGTTCATCTTCAAATTTTCAAACTCCCTTCGAAGAGATTGGAGTTTGACATCTCAAACTTTTTGATCTCCTTGATATTCATTCTGCAAGATCTCCCAAGCTTGCTTTTCTTTTGTTGCTTGAATGATCCTCAGGAAGATTGTATCTGAGACTACTCGCTAAATTTTTGAGAGGGAAGATTGTTTGGCTTGATGAGCTTGGTTAGTTGATGATGAACTTGAGGCTAGTTCTTCCTCGTTATAGCCTTATTCGACAATGCTCCAAAGGCCTAATAATTTGAAGACTTTCTTCATTTTAACAGCCCAAAAATGATAGTTGTCGCCAGCAAAGATCAAAAGTGTTGCTGCAGATTTTGACTTGGATTAGCCATAGCTTCTCTTGTTGGTTTGTTTTTTCTTTTTTTTTTAATAGCAGAAACTCCTCCACAATCCACTTGCTCTGATACCAAAATGTTAGAGATAAGAATTTTTAACTAAGTTTTCAGTGAACAGAATATGAGAGGAAGAACTAATTTTTCATACTTGATAATTTTTTTCATACCCTGCTGCAAGTCTCATCTATTTAGATTACACAATGTCTCTTGAACTCCCATCATTAATTCAACTCTTCCTCTCCCCAATTCATCTCATAAAAAATAGTACATACTTGGTAAACATATACTAATTAATTACATAGGAAATAGATATTATGCTTAGGAAACTCAGCACATTAACTCTCAATACATATCATTGATACGTTACGATTAATGTCAGAGATATTCTCAATTGAAAAATATCAAGCATCATTGTATCCCATTTGGAGGAGACTATTGAATCATGTCTTTGTGACCATTCTAGTTTCTGTGCCAAAATTGCTGCTTGATCAAGTCTACGGCAATAATCGTACAGGAAGCCTTTCTCAGTTACTACTCAAAGTTACTTGGCACACCTCCAAAAAATGAAACCACTGCAGATTGGAATAAAATCTTCAATACAAATCAGGTAGACTTATCTGAACTTGACAAGCTTTCGTGGAAGATGAAATAAAAGAAAGTTTTTAGGCTTGCTAAGGATAGGGCCCCGGGTTCTGAAGGTTTTCCAGTAGTCTTTTATCAACATCGTTGGCCAACAATCAAGAAAGATATTTGTAAATTTTTCAATGAAGTTTATACAAACTCAACAGATCTATCCAGACTTAATTATTCTTTTATATCCCTCATCCCAAAGAAGCAACAAAATCTTGCAGTTCGAGATTGTAGGCCGACTAGCCTCATCAATGGAATGTTCACAAAAACTCTAGGCAGAAGGTTATCAAGATTCATGGAAGATCTTATTACATAGTCTCAAATAGCTTTCATTAAAGGAAGGCAGATTGGTGATGGGTATATGTGCACAATGGAAATATTATCTTGCAGCAAGAAAAATGGGTATAAAGGACTAGCTTACAAACTCGATCTTGAAGAAGCAATTGATAATTTAGATTAGAATTTCCTCATCTCCCTTGTCAAGAAAAGAAGATTTAGAGGTAGATGGTGTAACTGGATTGAGAAAATTCTGAACTCGAGTAAAGTGGTGATTCTAATTAATGGTGAACCATCAACATTAATCCAGTCAAATGGAGGTTTAAAGCAGGGAATCCCCTTTCCCCATTACTCTTCATTCTGGCAGGCAGCAGATGTATTAAACAGACTGATGATGGTTGGCGGCTAAAAACGAAGAGATCAAAGGAATTGGACCACAAAACAACACTGGAAGACGAATTTAGTGTCTGCAGTATGCATACAATGCAATTATTTTCTATGAAGCAAAAAGAGATTATGTGTGCAATTTAAAGTTCATACTCCACTCTTTTGAGCTTATATCATGTTTAAAAAACAAACTTTGAAAAAAGCACTGCGATGGGAATCGGGCTGAAGCAAGAAGAAATAGAATGGTATGCAAAGCTCATGGGGTGCAAGATATCCAACCCTCCTATTAGTTACCTAGGTTTTCCTCTACATTGCAGACAACCAAGAGTAACGGATTGGCACTTTTCATAGAAGAAAGGATTGAAAAAATGCTGGCTGGATGGAAAGGTAAAATCCTTACTCTTGCTAGTCGACCTGTATTGATTAATGCCGTATTAATTGCGAGCTATCCTGATTTACTGGATGTCAACAATTTGATCCTATCTGCTGAGGTGATTAAAAAAGTGGACAAGAAAAGAAGACAGTTCTTGTGGAGGGGGAGTAAAACATGCTTGAGTGGACGTTGTTTGATTAACCGGTCACAAGTTTGTCGTCCAAAGCCACTAGGAGGCCTAATTGGTGCCATAGATCTAACACTTCTCAACAAAAGCTTAGCAATGAAATGGTGGTGGGGATATTTAAGGAGCATAATAGGCCATGGAAAAACCTCATACGAGAACTATATTTCAGCAACCGACCTCCAAGCCAAGCTTCAGCTAGCAATATTAGAAAAGCTTCATCTACTTGGCGAAGTGTATTAAAGGTGAGAACATTAATTCTTCTTCGCCAACACTAGAGCTAGAGATAAAATGGAAAAGAAATTGCCCTTTGGCATGACGAATGGATAAGGGAAGCACCTCTAAAAGATCTCTACCCGGTTCGATTCCTTTTTGCAATAAAACCTCAGGCTTCAGTTGTGGAATTTATGAATGCATCACACTTCACAGCGAACTTTTTCGTCATCCCGAATGTGAGAGCATTAGACATCTTCAGAAACTCTGGGATGAGCTTGCCGAAGTAGAGTTATCTGATGAAGAGATGATGAGCAATATCAAGATTTTTAAAGTCAACAGCTGCTACAATTTTCTCATTCATGAAGGCATGACGTCTCACATAGGGAAGGTCAACTGGAAGTACCATAAGAAACTTCTGACGGCAGAAAACTTAACGAAAAGAAATTGGAATGGAATACCAATATGCATTCTTCGTGGAAACAGAGATGAAACCGCTGACCACCTATTTATCAACTGCTTTCTTTCTCGAATGGTATGGCAGCAAATCCTCACAAAGCTATCCCTTCCATCTTTGCCAAACTCAATTCAAATATTATGGAATACCTGGAGAAAAATAATTGAAAATAGAGAAAGGAGAATAGCATGGGACATCCTGGTTGTAGTGGTATGCTGGTCGATATGGAAAGAAAGGAACAGAAAAATATTTCGGTTGGAATCTTCAAAGCCAATTGTGGTTTTAGAGCACGTCATTCTCCTATCTCAAAACTGGACTTCGTCTGTCACCGGGAAGGTAAAACGAGAGCAGGAAAATATGACAAAAACTGCAATAGGACGGGAAGAACGAAGTTGCTTCGCTCTCAGGAGAGACCTAGATGGATCTTTCTTCTCTTCAAACATTATTTTCATAAATTATGCATAAATTAAAAATAAATTATTTATTATTAAAATAAATTAAAAAATATTTTAAAAAGATGGTTCATTATTTATCTTCATAAAAAATAATGAAAGATTCGATCAATCCCGAGAGTATCTTTTAGAATCTATTATTCAAAATATATTCTGTTATCAGTTTTAAGTCACAACTAATAAAAACTTTATATTTCAGCATCCTCACAAGGTTGACAAAAGCAATAGTATCCAATGTTCTAGTCGGTCCAACCAAGATAATTTTATCTGATCATGATTAAACTAGAATACAAATTGTTCAATAGAGATCGAAGATGTTCAAATTAGTAGTATCTGACCAAAGTCAAGATACAAGTCATTATATCACTTCAATCAAATAACTTTATTTAATAAGGATTACTTAATATATAAGGATTCAATAAATATCAACAAATGCAAGATCTTGCAATGTTCAATAAAGACTTGGGTGGTGCAAACATGTTGTTCGATTAATAGGGTGGTTTAAAGTCAGTCTGCCAATCAACTTAGATTCAAAGTGACAAGATGGATTCATTGGATTCATAATTATGAAGAAAGAGAATATCAGATAAGAGAAAAATTAATAAGATGGAACATAGTTGATTAGACAATACCATTCAACATCCCAAATGATCCGATCAAGATGATTTAATGGAATCATGATTAAACTAGTGCATCAATGGTTTAATAAAAATCATGGATAATCAAATATAATGGTATCCAGATTTGACCAAGATAGGTATCGGCACATTGTTGGGCGATGCAGATTAGAACTCTTTACTAAGCTCGATAAAAGTCATCAAAAGAAAACTCCTTTATTGGATCAATCTTAAAGAGAGAAAACTTTAAAGAGAAAAAATAATTCTAGAGAGGGAAAATAAAAAGAGAAAGTGGGAAGAGAGATGAATGTGAGAGGAAGAGGGAAGAGAGAGAATCTTTCTCTCTCTTCTTTTTTTCTTTTTCTTTTCTTTCTCTTCTCTTTTCTTTTCTTTTTTCTTTTCTTTTATCTTTTCTTCTTCCTTCTTCCCTTGGCGAAGTAGGGGATGCTTGCTCTCCTTCTATTCCCAGAACAAAGGGGCTCAAAGTCGGCGACAACTATCGTCGGAGATATGGGCTATGATGATGTAGTTGGAAAATCACAGATCGGCAGTCAGTGGTGACAATCACCACCGAAAAAAATCAAGAAAGATGGGTGGAAAACAAAAAAATCAACCAAGCTCCTTTTTTTTGACAACATCCGATGATTTGCCGGACATAAAGTATAGTTTAAGGGCTAAGAAAGAGGGAGAGGAGGATCAATCAAGGTTTCCTGGCCTCTTATCTAGCTTTATAGTGATGCTTAAGTCCTATTTTCGATGAACACGATGAAGGGCCTTTAGAAAGAACTCTGGTATTCTCATCTAATAGATTTACTTTAAGATTCATGCGGGTATCACAACAAATATGCAAAAGACTTAAGCTTATCAAATCTTTTAGTTTCCTAAAATAATTTTTTTTGCAAAATATTTAAAGATATGAAAAAACTAAGAAATTTGATTTATTTAAACTAATAAAATTATAGGAGAATTGGGATCAAAGCTGCACCAGACACTACTCTAAAAGTGTTATTGCCCATTTAATATAGGATAGATGACTTTAACTGTCACACCCCTGACCAAGATCATGAGTCGGGATCATGACAATCGTCATATACTTATGAAAAATTCTTCCTACAAGCATGCAAGATCATCATGATATCATAAACTAAAATTTAAATAATTATAGCTCAAACCTGAACTCAAATAACCAAAAGAAAAATTCAATGTCAACGAAAACCAAACAATTGTTTGACAAGTCAACATAGAAGAAAATCTTGCATCAACTCTAAATCTGTCCTAAATCAAATAAATAGACTAATGCCATCTCTAGTTGCACTCCCATAAGAAACCCGCATCAAGCTAATTTCCTGGATCTATAAAAAAATTATAAACTTATCATGAGCTAACAGCTCAGTAAGTAATGAATACCTTTAACTAAATAAATTAGATAATAAATATACATATAATAATTTATCAAAATAAATATATATCAATTCAAGATTTTAGATCTAGATGCATTATTTTATCAATATTCATACATAGAATTTTAATTCATATTTTAGATTCATAAACTCAATTTTTATCAAATTCTTAGATTCTTCTTATTATCGACCATATTTTTTCTATGATAGGATCATAACACTATGTATCTTCTTACGGTAAGCTATGAATCATCTGATAACAAAGTCTTTCAGAATTGCTGGTCTCACTTGCGGTTTGTCACTAGTCTTACTAGCGACATAAATCCTCAGGATAAAAGTCTTTGCCAACGAATTAGCCTCCATTGGCGGGATCCTTTACATAGTTAGGTTATCAATTCATATCATCATTATCTTTCTATTTCTTATCTTATTTTGATAATAATATAAGTAAATGATAATCAAATCATATCATTCATCTTGATCCTACATCATCATAAATATTTCAAAGAAAAATAGAATATTTTCAATACTTTTCATCATACTCAATTCATGCATTCATACAATTTCAAAATTCATCAATTTATTAATTTATAAATTATCAAATAAATTAGTAAAGGTAAAACACTACTAAAGCAATTCCAGCTATGGATCCAATTGGTCTTGAAAATCTTTCTAGGCCTAATATAAAATTATTATCCTTCGATAAAATTTCTATCATAATTATTTAAAATAAAATTTTTAAAATCCAATACCCCTACAAGGATTGATTAGGTGATAACGTCTAAGGTTTCCAATTGGCCAACCTATATCATCAAGAAATTTTTTTTTAATTTTTGGATCCAAGAATCTCCTTTTTTCTATTAAGCAGAAGCAAGGGACCGTGAGTCCCCTGTCTTTCCTTTCCTCTCGACACCAAGAAAGTCCTACCCGAAATAGGCGAGTGTAGCTTTTGACCATGGCGGCGCAGCAACAGCTCCTCCATTCAGGGCTTGTCGGTGATGGATGGCACCGAAAAACCCATTCATGTGGATGGTAAAAATAGGGCACTTGGAGAAAATCCGATTTTCCCCCAAAAAAGCTAACTAAAATCAGAGAAATCCTATCTATAAAACAAAGAAATTGAAAAGAGTATTCTTTAAGGGATTTACCTAACTTTTGGTGATATTTTGGACCACGAAATCATCAGGGCACCATCTTCAAATCAAGAAGAGGGAAATAAAAAAAAGGAAGAAAATAGGCAGGGGAAGAGGGATTTTTCTGGCAATGGGAAGCATGGAAGAGAGGGGGATCTTGATTTATAGATGGGGCTTAAGGTTGTTGACTCAGGTTTGACTTCCTCTTTTGGATTGGAAGAAGAGTTTTAACAAGAGAAAAAGTCCTCCCATTCGCACCCCTATTTCCCCTCTTTTCTCTTTTTTTTTCATGCTTTAAAGTTTGTTCATTTCTTTATTTTTGTACCTATATCCTCAAAGAGCTAGGGATATTTCTGTCCCATCTCCTCCTCTAATTCCTAAGTGGCTTCTCTTTTTGAATGACTATTCCAGAATACTTTGACATAAGGAATGACACGACATCTCCCACTTGTTCTTTATAGTCCACTATCTATATAGGATATTCTTCATATGATATTGTTGAAAATTGTATCCCAAAGCCAATCATCAGCCTATTGATGATTATACTATTTTATAATTATAAATAATTTATTATTAAATAAAATTATATTCTGGCATTTTCATCATAAAGTCTACATCATCTAATGAACTCCATACTGTGATGAAGTCCTTAGAACTATTTAGTTTCAATAAAAAAAGGATTTATCGATTAGTCCTTAAATAGTTCATGACCAATGATACATTATTAATTAGGATGATAATGTTTATTGAGTATAGGTCATTGTATACCATATAGGTTGATTGTCCTCTTAACCAAGGAGTATGAAAATATTGGTATGGCATACAGTTGAAATGTAAGAATACATCATCACTGAACGTAACCAACTTAAGAGCATTCTACTGTTAAGAATTGCTCTGATAGGATATGGGTATAAGTGTCCCTTAAACCTGAGATCATCATGGTGGCTTGCAAGCAACTCACTATACTTTGGTGTCGGACTATCTAAATTTTTAATTCAATGATAGAAGACTTTTAGGCACAGTCAAGCACTTGTAAAGTTGGTGAGTGATCAAGATGGGATTGACCACTCTAAGAGTTTGAAAAAAATGCATCACTGTATTTTAATTTAGCAAAATCTTGGCCAGAGTAATCTATAAGATAGATTTGGTATTTTGAAATATAATGTGGAAAACCTCATCAGGGTTGATAGTTAAACTTTGAGTTATCCTATGAACATTAATATCAAGGAGATGAATTATACAAAAACTATATCTATATGGGTTCTAAGATTATTGCTTTACACATTCGATCTATCCGACCGTTGGATACCATTACTAGATGGTCACTTCGATTAGTACAAGAATTTATTCTTATACTATCACTTAGGTTCGAACCTATGAGGTTATACACATTAGAGATCTTGATTTGATTGGATGGTTGATCAATGATTTAGAATCATTTTTAGGTCATACAATCAACATGATTGATGTTTGACCTAGTGCGAGTATTGCAGAAGGATCGATTAGCAATTAGATTATTAATTAGCTCAATTTGATTGAGCCAAAGGACTAAGATCAATTTTAATTAAATAAAATTTAATTAGATTTAGTTTAGACTTGATTGGATCAAGTTTAATTGGTTTATTGGATAAGCCAATTGCAAGAAAGAACAAATCCTTGTCCAATTAGGACTTATATGCACCTAATTTTTAATTTAATTAAAAATTAAATTAAATTTAAATTTAAATTTAATCTGATGTAATTAGGCTCTTAGTTGGACTAAGATCATCTCTAATTAGGTTGCATTAGTTTTGATTTAATTAGATTCAAATAACAACTTGGATCAAGTCAAAACTAGAAGTCCTAGTGTGATTTGGACGTCTCCACCTTGCGCCACTTAAGTTCTCATGCCCTCCCACACCAATTTTTTTAATTTTTTTATGAAATCTCTCATTTCTAGAGAGAGGACACGTGCCCCCACACACCATATCTTTCTTACATGGAAGTTTTGGTTTTGGCCAAGTCAAAATAAGTGTTTATTTTGATTTGAAATTCTATCTGATAGAGTTTTACGAAACCAGAATTCTTCTCTATGTGTAGCATCTTCCCTCCTATTTTTTCTCTGATATTTTTATAAGAAATAGGATATTATTGTGTGCATTCTTCCAGCATTTCAACACCACAAAATAAGGAGGGGGCGCCTAAGAGTTGGGTGCCCCAATCCTTGCTTAATTTGAACATGCCTTTCTAGGTTTTTAACCTAGATAAGGACTCTATCATAACTCTCTATTTAAAGAGAGTTAGGGCATGAGTTTTCTACAGCAATTAGATCTAAGAGAGAGGTTTTAGGGCATAGAAAGCTTGGGTGCAAGAAGGGTTTGGGCATGGTGCTTTGATAAGACACAAATTATTGTGTCCTGGTGAGAGGAAAACAAAGGAGAAGAAAGGATTCTTCTTCAAGGGTTTTTTAGATCTCTTCTTCCTCTATTTTGTGCGATTTTAGAAGTGTGTTTTCTCTTCCAAATCCTTTACATATCCTCTAATTATTGAAAGATCCAAGTTTTGAAGAAGAAGATTTTTGATCAGCCATCAAAGAAGGATCAGCATAGTACTAGCATACTGTGCTGATTTTCAGTTGCTGGACCGGATCAACGATCGAGACTTTATGTGGACTTTCCCTAGAGGCCAGACATGTGTGCGGCTTAAAGCGATGACCTTGACCTCGGATCAGTAATTTGAAGATTCCAACTTGCAAAAGGTAAATAGAATTTGATCTCTTTCTTCGACTGTATTATATCTAATGTCAGTTTGATGTTGATATGATCAACATCATCATCTTTATTTAATATTTAATTTTAGATTTATTAGTATGCATAGATTATGATATTAGATCCTAGATTTAGGATTTATTTTTTTATTTTTATAAATTGATATAATTAATTTATTGCTTTTGCTGATTCATTTTGAAAAATTTTTAAAATACCTATATGAAACCCTAGATTGTTCCTTCAATTAGTATTAGAGCCTAGGACTTTTATGACATAATTTTTATGTGTATTTAGATTATTTATTTAGATTAAATTTAAATTATAATCTGATGTTTAAATCTAAAATTAAATTAAAAATTGTATGAACTGATTTATAAGGTTATTCTGCTGTAAGGTTTACTCTTTACAATGTAAAGATTGTCCTAGTTCATTTAGATCTAAAGTTAATCATAAATTTATTAGATATAATCTAAATTAATTTATAATTTACTAAATTTAAAATTATTTAAATTTAAAAATAAATATTTAGATTGCATGGACTAATCTTATAAGGTTGTCCTGCTATAAGGTTTACCTCTTACAGTGTAAAGATTATCCTAATACATGCCGATCTAAAATCCTAATCATAAAATTTTAGTTTTGATCTAAAAAATTTTATGAATTAATTTAAAATATTTTAATCTAATTTTTATCATCATAAATATGTTAGATTTGATCTAAAGTAATTTATAATTGATTAGAATTAAAATTATTTTAATTTAAATTATATGAATATATTTAGATTAGATCTAAAGTAGATTCATATTTATATTATTTGTATATTGATTATGAATCAAACATACAACTAATTGGTAAAATCATGTTATAAAAATATTTTATAAATATTAAAATCATTTTTGAAATGTCAAACCCCAACCCTTAGCCCAAAACTTAATTAAGAATTAAGAGTTATTTGATTAGGATTTAGGATTATGAATTGAAGATCCTAAAACACAAATCATAACATTTGGATTAATGAGTTTATGGAAATTAGGTCCATTAATTGGATTAGACTTAAGATTAGATTATAGAATAAATTTAATTAGAGAATTGACTAAATCTAATCAATAGTTATCTTAGATTTAGTCAAGGATTCTCTAGATCAATTACAATAGTTATAGCTGGTCAACTCCATGTCTTTAACGAGAACCAAAATAAACTTGATTCTTGGCTACGTGGTCTAGCTCGAACTGTTAGGTTGATCTAATCAAAATAAATTAATCAGTTGGTATCTAAGGTAAGTCTGGCAATCTAAATCGGTGGTCTTTAATTAGTAGCCTGCATATTTGGCCATTTTTTATGGTGTCTAGGGTAAGCTTTGGCAGACCCTCCCATCAATTTCACTTACCTAGCCTTCTTGGTGAAATTATGTTTTGATCAGATCACTTGACAATTCGAGCTAACCCATGTTAGCTAGGTAAATCAGTGTGACTAATTTAGGTGCTCCTAGATCAGCCTATCAATGGTCTTCCTTAATTTGACTTAGTGAAGTTAGTGAAAGGATCATGATTAGCTGGTTCATCTGGCTCTCTTCTCTAAATCAAATTAATTAAATTCTTTAAAATTATTAGATCCTTAAAAAAGAAATAGTTATAGTGATAACTAGATCATAGCCTTCCATTAAGTGAGTAATAATGGATCCATTAGTTGGATAATTATTGGAGGCCCAAAGGCCTGGCGCTTATCGGCTAATGGAATTATCATTCATAATATGATTTCTTAACTGCGCCTCTTTAAATGGTGGTTAGATTGACCAACCAGAGTTAGATTTAATCATTCATTGGTTAGATAGATCAAGTATGATCGTGTTAATGGTTGGATTTAATCGGACCTTTTCAGTGGAGGCCAAAGTCTACTGATTAGGGACTACGATAAAATTAAATTATTAAAAGTTGTTTAGAAAAATAATTGGTTATGAACCTATCCTTAGATGTACATAAATTGACCAACCAAAGTTGGACTTGTGTGCAATCTATGAGAATTTTAGTATCCACTAAAGAATTAGGATAATTCCTCGAATTTGAGGTAGAGGCTACCAATTCGAATAAAATAGTAGAAAAATCTTTTTTATTAAAGTCCAAATATTTAGGTTTAATAAATTATTTACTAATTAGGATTTGGTTTTTCTTTATGCAGTTATGGCCACTTCACTTTCACTCTAGTCATTATTGGACAACAACAAGCTGGTGAGACCGAACTTCGGTAGTTGGTACCATAAGTTAAAGATTTTCTAGAGCATGAATGAATCTTGTACATCTTTACAAATCCAGCACCTAAGGTACCAGCCCTAAACACACGTGGGATAGTCAGAGACACTTATCAAAAGTGGCTCAGTGATCAAACCATAGTGCATTGCATCATGCTGGCAACCATAAGCAACAAATTCAGTTGTAGATTCGAGTCAACTCAGCCAGAAGACATGCTTCAAGTGTTAAATAAGTCTTTTAGCACACTCGATGACATTGAGAGGCACAAGACTAGTTGTGCCATCTTCAATGCTAGGATGAGGGATGGAGCTTCAATCACTAATCATGTACTGTATATGATTAAAATGATGGAGCGTTTGAGCAAGCTCGGCTTTTTCTTGCACGAGCAGCTAGGAAAAAATGTAATTCTGAACTCACTGTCCAAGTCTTATCTTTCATTCCTTACTCATTACGAAATGACAAAGATGTAATTCTGAACTCGTTGCCTAAGTCTTATCTTCCATTCCTTACTCATTACCAAATGACAAAGCTTGAAGTTAACTACCATGGGTTATTGGGGTTACTTCAAAACTTTGAGAAGGATCACCAGCTCCACAAGGAGTCAGTGAACTTAGTGGGAGGGTCTTCTTCTGGTTCTCAGTCCTTTAACAAAGGAAAAAAGAATAAGAAGAAGTCCAAAAAGATGCAAGTTCAAGCTAGGATATCTGTGTAGGGCTAGACCAAGAAGCCTAAGCCTGATAAGAGTTAAGTAGAGTGCTTCTTCTATAAGAAGCGGGGGCACTGGAAGAGGAACTATCCTTAATATATTGCCTCCCTAGACCCAAACAGGCTGAAAAAGAAGCAAAATATTGCTGGGCAAAGTACTTATATGATAACTTCTTGCAATTTCTCTATCTGTGATATAACTAATTGGGTATTAAATATCGAAAGTTCTTACCATATTTTTAATTCATTACAGAGGTTACAAGTCAGTATGAGATTTGAGCAAGGTGAGAGATTCTTGAACGTTGGAGATAGAAGATCAGTTCTAGTTCTAGCATTAGGAATCTTAAAATTTTTATTTAAGTCTCATATTATTGTTCTTAGTGATTGTCACTATTATCCTAATTTTTTTCTTAATATCATTTCTGTAGGCCTTTTGGCCAAAAATAATTATAATATTTTAATAAAAAATTTTGTAATGTCATTTTGAATGGTATTACTATATTTTCTAGACATTTGAACAATGAAATATACATGATATCACAACCTATTAATATAGTCTACTCCACTAGCAAGCATCATAGATTAGATAATATGTCTGATATCTACTTATGGCACTATAAGCTAGATCACATTAATAAGAATAGGATAAATAGATTAACTCAAGAGGAAATTCTTGAAGTCCGTGATTATGAACCACTTTCAATCTGTGAGTTCTGTCTTCTTAGAAAAAATGACCAAGTCACTTTTTAGTGAAAAAGGTAAGAGAGCCACTAAGCTTTTAGGTCTAGTATATACTAATGTATGTGAATCTATGAGCACAAGTGCTAAAGATGGATATTTCTATTTCATCACTTTCACAGATGATCTACCTAAACATGGATATGTCTATCCGATGAAACACAAATCAGATTCATTTGAAACATTCAAATGATTTTGAAATGAAATAGAAAAATAAATTGGGAAGAGTATTAAAACTGTTTAATCTGACTGAGGGGGTGAATATCTTTCTAGTGAGTTTCTCATATATCTAGGAGAAAATGGGATTATTTCCTAATAGACTCCTCCAGGAACACCACAGCATAATCATGTGTCTGAAAGAAGAAATCAGACTCTGTTAGACATGGTCCGATCCATGATGGATTTTGCTAGCTTGTCGACATCATTCTAGGGATATGCACTCGAATCAACTTGCTATCTTCTATATCGGATTTCAAGTAAGTCTATAGTTAAAATTTCATATGAGATATAAACAGGACGTAAACCAGCACTCTCACACCTTAAGGTTTGGGGGTGTCTGGCTTATGTCAAGCATTTAATGATAGATAAATTTGGACCTAGATCCGACAAGTATACTTTCATAGGGTATCTCAAAGAAACCAAAGGATATATTTTCTATCATGTTGATGAACAAAAGGTGTTCATCAGTCTTAAGATAATCTTTTTGGAAAGTAGTTTCTTAGTGAAGGAACTGTTGCCTTTAAAGTTAAACTTGAGGAAGTTCAACAGATAGAAAAGCCAACACCATTAGCCAAACCTAAACTAGATTTGATTAGATCAAACTTGAAGCCTCTTGCACCACTAAGATGATCCGGTAGAGTACCACATCAACCAGACAAATAATATGATTTCTTGGTTTAGGATGGTGATCCTATCGAACTCGATGAGAATGATAAGGATCTGATCACCTATATGGATGCAATACATGCATCATGCTGGTATCACCTAGTGCTAATGCCAATTATTGCAAAAATTTTTGATCTTTAGTGTGAATCTGGAGAGATCTTTCACATTTTTTAAAGGCAATATACCAAACAATCCACCACCTGGATCTATGATGGGGCGCCTCCCTCCTAGGGCTTGAGGAAGGTGCCCCTCCTCTCTAGGGCTTCTTCAAGACCTAGGACTACAACACTAGAGAGAAGAGATATTAAGGAAGAAAAGATCTATATTCCACTATATAATGAAATCCTAATACAACCTATGTATTTGTACATAGCCATTAGGCCTGACCAAAAACTCCTCAGCTAACCCAATATATGAAAGCACTCACCTAGCCCATGTACACTCATATCTCCTATGCTCTCATTCTGTGGATCTAAATCCAATTCATACATGAGTTAGTCCCCTTAAGACCTATTAAACTAAGCCTTAAGACCCCTAGGATCAACCCAGACCCTAGCTCCAAACAAACCTTCCATGAAACTCTACCCCCACACTAAGCTGGATTGGTCTCAGCACTGAGCTGGCTAACCTGAGACTGGATCGACTCAATTTTAGACTAAGCCAATCCAGTTACGTACCATGCTAGTAGTCTCGAATGAGCAACTTTCTATTTGGCATATCCTCTAAGATTTAGTCAATCTAGTTTTTGACTGAGCTGACTAACCTGCAGAAGATGCCCTTCTCTATAGTCTTCATGCCTTGGCTCTGGTTCCTTACTCCATCTTGTATCCTAGATCTCCAAAACACCAACCAAGTCTCTCAAGATCCTCAATACCTGGATCTCAAGCCCGTGGAGGGCTATACACTAACTTCACCCTAGGATAACACTTATCCTAGCCCAAGGACCACACCTATCCTAGTCTCTTGGAGTCGATACCCTAACTCTTCCTTATGGCCTCCTTAGGCTTGGGAGCACCACCAATACTCACAATCTCTATCTTGGTGCCTCCAAGCCTTGGCAAATCCTTGGCAATGCCCTCCTGCACAATCCCACTATTGCTGTGCATCCTGATAGTCCCTTATGCAAACATTGCCTCTACCAATCCACTTCAGTTGTTATGCATCCTTTGAGGCCTTTGAGATGACCACCTCTACCATTGAAGATCTTAGCTTGTTTCTTTGCACGATCCTAGAATTGTAGAATCCCTTCTGCTTGATAACTGCATCAATTATCCT
This sequence comes from Cocos nucifera, assembly GCA_006176705.1. Classification (NCBI taxonomy): domain Eukaryota; kingdom Viridiplantae; phylum Streptophyta; class Magnoliopsida; order Arecales; family Arecaceae; genus Cocos; species Cocos nucifera. The sequence goes on from QRFJ01002403.1 coordinate 226,326, forward strand.
AAACTTCACTTGAGATCCTGCAGCATTTCTGTACCAGCACTCGCTACATATCCTGACACGATCTTTCATAACTATGCCTGTCCTCTTGCATACACCGCTCCATCTGATACTGTACATCACCGATGTTAGTGCTAGGATATCGATCCTCCTGCACTCCTCCGCTCTAAACTCATGTCAAATTCTCTCTATCGATGAAGCCATCTCTGCCCAAGTACTCCATCTAAAATCGAACTCCCTCTGATGCCGTAGAAACCGACTCTATTATCGAGTCATCCGAGGCCAACCACTCAATGCTGCACTACTGAGCTTGTCATTGCACCTTGAACACCGCCACTGTCCCTTCAAACCCTCCGCACTCCGCAAACCTCTTTGAAGCCATCTTGGATATCTCCGCAACCCATGGGCACCTCCAAAATCCAAGAGCTCATCCAACTCTTTAAACAAGCAATTGAATTCAGAGAATTCCATCCTAGCACTTCTTCTCTTTTGTCTCTACACCAACAATCACTTCAATTGCATCCAGAGGAACTATAGCTCAAATCCTATCCTAAGCTCAGACCCATCTATCTCATCTCGAGGCTCCTGAGACTCTCTGGCTCTTTCTAAGACCTACTCTCGATCTTCTTAAGATATCTCCTGACACTCTCCACTGAGATACCTCCTTCGGTTGCTGTACTATCGAGTCTCTCTCAGCCCTATGCCTCTAGAAAAGCACTACTGCAGCACTCCAGTGCTCCCTGACTCATCTCGACATCATCTTCTCATAGGTATCTAAATTCTTTCTTATTATACATAACCCAGTCTCCACCTGAACCGCAACTGTTCCTGATGCTCCTGCAGAAGAAACTTGATCTAAGATCAACCATCCAACCATGACCTATTGGAACTCCACCATCTCATCTCCCATCTTGGATACTCCTCAACCCTGCGGACACCTTCAAAACCACTAAGGACTTTCACCTCCTCTGAACCTACTACGATGCTCCATGGATTAACTATCTCTATCACCCCCAAGGCTTCGCAAATTCATGCTCTGATTGAATTGCTAAATGCATTCCCGACTACTTCCCTACCTTCTTACAACCGAAAGACATATAGTCACTTCTTCAGCCTTCTTTCGACCATTATCCCTTGAAAAATTTCTCCTCAATCGTTAAACAACCCCACACTTTTCATCTTCCTAAAGAACCCTATCACCCATCATACATCCAGAGATGATTTGACTTTGTGGCTGCTAGGACATATCTTTCAGTAACATGTTATTCCGAAGAGATCTCCCTGAATCTCCTGGCACTTATGGAGTGATTTATGGAGGATATAGCAGGAAAGTCTTGGACCTCTCTACCCTATCGGATGGCATTGATATTGGTTTTTCAGGAGCATGGAGTAGATTTTGATGGAGAGACCTCTAGAGCCCTATTGCATACAGATACCTACAACGAACACTTCTTGCATTGTATGGATTTGAGAGATAGGATGTTCGTTGGATTTGTCGAGGAGTTGCAGATTCAGCAAAGGTCCAGTTGAGGCTCCACCTGATAGCACCTGTACCAGATATTTAGATGGAGAAGCTAGCAGAGCCAACAGCACCAATGGCACTGGTGGACCATCCAAAGAGTTTAGATAGATTACACTCCAGACTAGTGCGAGGACTTATTAGTTGGAGAGGTATGCTTTGAGAATCATGTGTAGCTGTCAGCTCGAGATTTGAGTGACTCATTCAGAGGCCATTTTAGTGCTGCAGAGGGAGGTGCTGCTGGGTTAGATATCTCTACTATGAGGACTGATGCTTTGGCAGCCTTCTGCTGATACTGGTTGGACCATTCTTCTGTCATGTAGGTCTGGCCTGCGCATGCGCTTAGCGAGTTCTTAGAAGCCTGATGCCTTATCTGTTTATAGGTATGCTGGAGGGCCGTCCTTCTTCGCGACGCTCATCACATTCCCGCGTAGCCTTAGAGCCTCCTAGCAAATCCACTTTTTTGTCAAAACTTAGGAGTCCTACACTTTGATCTTTCTGTTGACTATCTTGGTTGTAAATAGTTTATGTAAACATCTTTTAGAGTAAATGAAAAAGATATCTTCTTTTGAAAATTATGGTGTCAAAATGCCTTGATTGTTATTAATTTGTTTGATATCTAGTTACTTTTCTTTAGCTTTTCTACAAAAGTAAGAAAGAGCAAATTCTAAAAAATTATAATTTAAATAAATATTTAATTTTGATAATCTAAAATTTAAAAAATGCTCATTAAAGAAGGAGAACTAGAAAGTAAAAATATTTAACATAAAAAGAACAAATTTTAAGACTTCAATAAATGATGATTAATTCTAAAAGAAACCCTTCATTACTTCTTCCATCATATCATTCTGTTTCTTCTTGAATGAATGATTTGATTGATTAATTGATATTTAAATTAATTAATGATTGGTCTCACTCAATTAATGATTGATAATCTTAAAATTTTGTTTAGTTATGAAAATGGCTATGTTGATAAAACAAAGGGGGAGAAAACCTTAAAGAAGGAATGACAAATTAATTGAAAATACATTTAAATCTCATGAATCTGAATTTTAATGTCAAATTCATGTTAACTATGCTTAATTTGAAAGAAAAAGAAGGAGAAATAATTCATATACTTTACTTTGATTTGATTGGAAATTCTAAATGACTTGTGTTGGAAAATGAACATTCACTGCATAACACCATTAAGCTTTTATATGCTTTTAATCTTTCATCATAGCTTGCATAATTTGAATGATTAATTATTCTTAACAATTAATTGGTGTTTAACTAAATTTGTAATATATTCTAAATCTAACTTTTTTTTGTGACAAATCATGTTTTATCCTGAAGGTTTCAAATTGATTTGTGCTAAGAAAATTCAATTTCATGAAACCTTGATTCACATATGCCTATTCCTTTTGATCTACTTGATTATATTACTAAACTTCTTTGAAAAATTATTAGGAGTCAATTTAAAGTTGAAATATTTTTTATGCTACAAACAAGCTGAATTTGACACACTTTTAAACTTCAAATTAATTTATAGATGTAAAATGATCTTAAGTGGAAGACTTTCAAACTTGATTTGTCGAATTTTTCTTATTTGATACATTCATGATACATACCTTTTCTAAGTTGAATTATTAAATTTCTTTTTAGAAAAGAAAAGAATAAATATCATGTTACACTTGTTTTCAATTTAAAAGCTCTAATTTTTGAACTTAAATCAAAAATTTTCTTTAGTGGTTTCAAATAGAATTTTGGCTTCGGACATACTTTACTTAATATCAATTATGCTAAAACATCTTGAGAAAGCTCTATCCCTCAAATTCGTTGATCAAATTAGGATTTAAATATTTTCAAAAGGGGGAGAGAGACATCAATATAAATTTGATATGGTGTGCTCACGTTTCGTATTAAATGTCCCATGAAGTTCAAAATTGATACCCTCTTAAGCTTAATTTTCTAAAATTTTTGAATTTAATATATTTATTTAAATTTCAATTGATTTTGATGATATTTCTTATTTCTTCTTATAAGAATACATTTCTTAAGAAAAGAAGAGAATAAATTTTGAATTAAATGTTATGCTTGCTTCAAATCCTTGTTAAGCCAATTTTCTAAAATTAAAAGATATTTTTTTTCAAAAGACAAGTTTTCAAAGGGAAGATGATTTATTTTGACTAAAAAATATATCAATTTTGATAATAAATCTTTGATCCTTCCCATAAGCTTTTTGATGTTGTCAGAAAGGGAGAGAAGATTTGTTGAGTATATGCTATGCTTGAGATAATACATTTCATGATAATGCCTAAAACATCTGAATTTAAATTAAATGGAAACCTTCATGAAGCATGGGAACCTGCATGAAGCATGCATTTATACTTGTATATATTATCACTTCATGATTTACTCTAGCTAATTGTACTAGCCAATTTATTGAAACACAAAATTTTATTTCTATGCATATACTCAAAGTTTTTCCAACATCAAAAAGAAAAAGATTGTTGACTCCATGATTGATTTTGATGATTATCAAACTTTGAGTATTTAATCATGTATTTCATGAGTGAATGTAGATCTTTCTAGGTATTTAAATTAAAGAATTAATCCAAGAAAAGATTTATGCAAAATTCATCAAGTCAAGGGCTCTAAAGAATTAAGTTTTGAGTTTCAAACTTGGAGGTGTTGACCCCAAAGCTAAAGGTACTGACCTCTATCTTGAAACAAAGCAAAAAGATCAAGATTTTAAAGTTTAGAAAGTCCAGGTATCGACCCCAGGAGCAAAAGTATGGACCTCAGCCTTTTGGCATGCAATGGCATGCAGAGGGGACGACCATCAAGATGACCCCTATGCTAGAGGACGACCCCAGGATCGACCTCTATTGCGTAGAATAGAAGATAGAGAGCAGAAATCCTTTGGATCCTAGGAGGTGTCGACACCTGAGAAAAAAATATCAACATCTAAGAAAAAAGTGTCAACATCTGAAGGATAAGTGTCGATCCCAAGCACGGGACAGAGCATAATGGCTAATTTTTTGTACTTCTCCAATGAATTTTTCTCCACTCCAATGGCTAGTCCAAGCTTTTCAATGGGCAAAACTCACTCAAAAATCACTCTCAAGTATAAAAAGAGTTAGAAAAACTTTTTGTAATAAGTGATTAATGATTTAAGAAAAAAATCATTCAAGAAGAAGGTGTTACATTGAATATCCATTAAAAGAAGAAAAGAGAGAGATTTGAGCTTCAAATTTAGAGGGCTACCAAGAGTCATCTTCCACAATACTTCAAGCAATCTCTCAGCACCATTTGAAGAAAAGAAACTATCAAAGAGCATTCATTCAGCATCTTCTTTGCACACCAAAAAGAGTTTCTTTTTATCTTTAGTTTTATACTAAATTTTTATATTTATATTTTTATTTTTTTACAAGTTTCTTTAGGAAAAGAAACTTGGGGTATAGACTAATCCAAGCCGATAATTGGATGGTATAAAGATTATGGTTGGTACTCCTAGGTTAAAACCAACCAGGTTGATAGTGAACCTGAGAAAACTATGGATGTAGGATTATGGTTAGTAAATTCGGTAAAATCAACTGGGTATGTTTATAATTTTGAGTTAAAATAAATGCACTATAATCTAGGGATTATAGTGAAATTCTCAAGGAGGGCTTAGGGAGTGGACATAGTAGCGGGTTGTTCCGAACCATTATAAATTTTTTTATCTTTATGGTGTGCTTTCTCTATTTACTTTCATATTTGCTTTGCATCATTTCTACTTAAGCTTTGTTTGCTTATATCTTAATTTCGTAGTTGCTTACATCATATATACCTCAAATACACAATACAATTACTTAAATTAATCTCATTAGAAGCACATACTTGCTTAAAGCTAAATTTAGCCAAAAATTTTATAAACCTAATTCACCCCCCTCTCTTAGGTTGCTATGTCTGGGCAATAATTACGTGGAAGGTCTGTTTAGGATTAGGATCTGGGTTGATCCTAGAGGTCTTAAGGCTTGGTTTGAGAGGTCTTATGGGGGCTAACTCATGTATCAATCAGATTTAGATCTAGAAAATGAGAGAATGGGAGACATGGATGTACATGAGCTTGGTGAGTGCTTTCATGTATTGGGTTAGCTGGAGAGTTTTTGGTCGGACTTAATGACTATGTATAAATACATAGTTTGTATTAGGATTTCTTTATCTAGTGGAATATAGATCTTTTTTTCTTAATATCTCTTCTCTCTTCTCTCTAGTGTTGTAGCCCCAGGTCTTGAAAAAGCCCTAGAGTGGAGGGGCGCCTTCCTTAAGCCCTAGGAGGGAGGTGCCCCATCATAGATCTAGGTGGTGGATCGGTGGTATACTATCCTTAGAGAATATCAAAGGTCTCTCTATATTTATACTAAAGATTAGGAGTTTCCATAATAATTGGCATCAGAGCTAGGTGATGCTAGGATGATGCGCTAACATTTAGTATTAGAGCCAGATGGTGCATGGAAGCAAAGGAGAAGTCATACTAGATGAAATCAAAAATCTACACAAGTATTTCATGTAATGTCCCATATCTATCTTTATTATTGCTATGGTTTAGCCAACCAAAAGCAGTAGGTTGAAGGTGGAGGTTGAAAGGATTAACGAAAAAAATTTTTCCTGGGGTGGAAGGTTTTGGATGCATGATTTGTTGGTCGGTCTTGATGGAAAGGTTGGG